>CM053035.1:95923156-96085736 GCA_028564925.1 Lithobates sylvaticus
AACCAAGGGGCAGATCTGTTATAGCGTGTAAGCAAGGGGCGGGTCTATTATTATTATATCGTGTAAGGGGCGGATGGCTACAGAAAAGGGCGAATGTTAAATTAATGGGCAGAGCTCGATATATAACAATAATAATAAATGCGCCCCTTGGTTACAGTAATACTAGACCCGCCCCTTAGTTACACGATAGACGCCCCTTGCAGAGTAGCACGAGCATCGGAAGCGTGCGGCATCGCCTCGTACAATCACATGTTAACTGCACCTGCGCAGTGTAGAGTTCACTCAGAGCTGTTTATGTTCGGCAATTTTCGTAAGCTCCGTAGTCCTTCGTACTGCGCAAGCGCAGTACAGGGGGTCCTTATCCGGCGGGGGAACTTTTTTCGGGAGGACACCGGAATTACACTCCTGCCATCTAGTGGCGGTAAATGTAATTGCTCTAATCCCGCCCAAGTAATGGGAACTGCGTTACCATGAGGAGAAAAGTAATCAGTTAGATTACTCGTTACCCTCTAAAGTAACTGCGTTAAGTAACTCCATTTATTTTAACTCAGTTACTTACATCACTGAAGGGGAGTCTCTCCTGCCCCAATCATGGAGTTGTATAGGTGTTCTATAGGCTCTATGTAAAAAAAATCACTTGCAAGAGTTTATGAGACGCTGAGATAGATGTTGCAGGTATTGATTCCAAAGCCTTGTCCCATTGATCCCCATCTATGTCTCCAATGTCTTCCACCCACCTGGTTCTGCATTTAAAAGAGGCGTGATCTTGGTCAGAGGACAACAACTCTGCATATATTTTAGATACCAGTCCCTTCCGGTGGTCCGCCCGGAGAAATTCCATCAGCAAAGAAGAGAGTGATACAACCAAGGAGTGTGTTTGTTGCTGTGCCTGCACTGCATGTCTAAGTTGGAGATATTTATAAAAGCCCCTTGAGGTGAGCTGAAATTCTGTGTAAATAATATAATTTAAAGAAACAAATGAAAATAGTCAAAAGCATGTACGTGCATAAAGATATCAAATACATATAACACAATTCATATTAACTTTTTCTTGAAAATATATGCTGAATCCTCAACCCTACAAGTGCTGCAGTGATAAATACTAAAAAAAATAAAGGGAAATAGTGTAGCAAATTCATTAAAAATTTGCAATTGTCAAATGTGTACAAAAACAAAATGTTAACCGCTCTGTGTGATAAATATAAAGCAGATGCAACAGGTAATGAGCAGTGTTAATTTTGGCAGCGAATTTCAATTTAAAAAATTGCATTTTATTATTATTTTTTTTTTTTTTTTTTTTTTTTATATTTGGAGAAAGCCAAAGACACAACTTTCTCCACTCAGAAATGATAGCTTTGAACCTCAGATTTTTTTTTTTAAATCTTTATTTAATTGATTTTTACAAGAAACAAACATGAAAAAATATATAACGAAGCTCACGGCATTTACATTTGTAATTTCATGTCTAGTCCCATTTATACCCCTCCCCTATCCCCCCTCCCCTCTTTGCATGACGTATGTTGAGGCTATCTCCAACACTCCTATTTTTATTCAATAATCCTGGCATACAACGCTCGAGGCCATCTATCTGGTGATCTCAGTGTAATATCTCCATGAATTTTTAAATTCGTTCCACTCTGACCATTTGTTTCTTTGTTCTAAATTTTTACCTTGCCCCTCCTCGTGTATTTCAATGCTGTCTAGTCTTTGAATCGCGTTTACTCCAAAAATCCAATCCCGTATCGTCGGGCAGGCAAGCTCGCGCCACTTCAACGGTATTAGGTTTTTGGCTTTGTTCAAGAGAATAGGTATTAAATATGATATATATTGTTTCCTTGGGGTCTCTGTCCCTTGGAAGAGTACCACCCAAGGATCTAATGGGATCTCTACCTTAGTTATAAAACAAATTAACTCTAATATTTCTCTCCAATATTTTCCGATTACAGGGCACTCCCACCAGATATGTGCCGCCGTTCCCTTTATTTTACATCCCCGCCAGCAGTCTGAGACAGTGCTCCCCTGTATCTTGCTAAGCCTATCAGGGGTGAGGTACCACCTAGAGAAACATTTAAAGTTTGTTTCAACAGATTTCATAGAAAATGCTGCGCTGTGTGTAATCTTAAATATTTTTCCTAACTTATTTTGAGTGCAATGTGAACCTAACTCTTCCTCCCATTTCGTGACGTATGGAGGTACACCCAGTGCTTCCTCACTTATTAATATTTTATATATCCGAGATATGTTATTCTTTGTAGACTCACTTACGCATAGGCTCTCTAACCGGTTAAGTTCGTCTACACCACGTAGAGGTTGAGGAAGACTCCCTACAAAATGTTTTAACTGTGTGTACCTCCAGAGGTCAATATCCATTAACTCAGTGTTTAAGCTCAATTCGTGAAATGTGCAGATTTTCCCATTTTTTATAATATCTTTTAATTGTGCCCCGTCTTGTTTTATCCAATCCCCCCCCCCCCACTTCCCTCCTACCTGGTTCAAAAAATGTGTTATTTTAAAAAAAAAATAAAGGTGAATTGTATTTCCATTTATGCTTTCTAAATATGTTATCCCATAAATCCAGTGTTACCTGTGTTATTTCATGTGTTTTGTCTCCCAATGTTCTAGCTTTTGGTGGGTTCCATATTTCGTGTCTTAAGTGACTACTCCCAGGTTTATATAGGATTATAAATAGGTTTATAGGTCAGGTACCCCCATATTACAACCTAAATAAAGGTTTTAACCCCTTGATTGCCCCTAGAGTTAACTCTTTCACCAGTGATCACAGTATAAGTGTCACTGGTGACGCTGGTTAGCCAGTTAGTTATTTAGTTATTTAGGTTCCCCGTCAGGTTTTTATATATCGTCAGGTACCCCATATATTACCTAATAAAGGTTTTAACCCCCTGATTGCCCCTAGTTAACCCTTTCACCAGTGATCACCGTATAACTGTTACGGGTGACGCTGGTTAGTTAGCTTGTTTTTTTATACTGTCAGGGCACCCGCCATTTATTACCCAACTATCGGTTTAACCCCCTGATCGCCCGGCGGGTGATATCAATTAGGTGTTAGGGTCAAATAAGGTCTGCGTCGCCCCAGGTTAGTGCCAGTACCGCAAACACCCACGCGCAAAGCATACACCTCCCTTAGTGGTATAGTATCTGAACAGATCAATATCTGATCTGATCAGATCTATACTAGCGTCCCAGCAGTTTAGGGTTCCAAAAAACGCATTGTTAGCGGGATCAGCCCAGATACCTGCTAGCACCTGCGTTTTCCCCCTCCGCCCAGCCCAGCCCAGCCCACCCAAGTGCAGTATCGATCGATCACTGTCACTTCCAAAACACTAAGCACACATAACTGCAGCGTTCGCAGAGTCAGGCCTGATCCCTGCGATCGCTAACAGTTTTTTTGGTAGCGTTTTGATTCATTCGCCAGCAGCCTAGGAGCTTTTTTTCCTGTGAATCTCACTAGTGTACTACTAAATTTAGAGCCCAAAATGGCAAATCGCAAGTACACTAGTGAACAGGCCTACTTGTTTCTGAGTATGTCAGATAGTGAAGAGGAGGTCACTCATCTGTCAGAATCAGGCTCAGAATACGATCCAGTAGACGACAGCGGCTCCATGACAGATAGCTCTGGCGACGAAGGTGTGGTCCCTGCTAAGGTCAGGCGTACCCGATCCCGATCTTCTGATGTTGTTGAGGTGCAGGAACCGCAGGTCTCTCGTATGGAGCAGAGAAGTACTAGCGCCGCTATTCCTTCTGGTGAACTGGCAAGCACCAGCGGCCTAGTACACCCTGGACGTAGTCAAACCAGCACTGCAGTAACACTTGGTGACGTGGCGAGTCCCATAAGTGCAGTTCAAGCTGGCGAGGTGGCAAGCACAAGTAGTGTCCCGCTGCCACCAAGAAGAAGACAAAGGCAGGCCCGTCGATCACATAGTGTCCTTCCTGCAGAATTCGCCAATCCTGATTGGGTGCCCACCACTTCTGCAGAACCCGTACTTCCCCCATTCACTGGCCAACCCGGTATTCAGGTGGAAACAGCTGATTTTAAGCCATCCGATTTTTATTCGCTGTTTTTCACGGAAGATCTCTATAGATCTATTGTGGACCAAAGTAATATATACGCTGGTCAACACATCGCCGCTAATCCCCAAGTGCCTTCCCTTGCCAGAGATTGGAAACCAATTACGGTTTCCGAATTTAAGACCTTTCTGGGCCTTTCCCTCAACATGGGCATACACAAATTCCCGACGCTGAGGTCTTATTGGTCCACCTCACCGCACCACCATATGCCCGTGTTCTCTGCCTCCATGTCCAGGGCACGATACGAACAGATCTTGCGGTTCATGCACTTCAGTGACAATGAACTTTGTCGTCCTCGTGGAGACCCTGAATTTGATCGGCTCTACAAAATTCGGCCCCTCATAAACCACTTCAACCAATGTTTTGCAGCCTTGTTTACGCCCAATCAAGTTGTCTGCGTTGACGAGTCCCTGATTAAGTTTTCTGGCCGCTTGTCTTTCAAACAGTTCCTTCCCAGCAAGCGTGCCAGATACGGGGTCAAGCTCTACAAGCTCTGTGACAGGGCAACAGGCTATACGTGGAGCTTTTCGGTTTATGAGGGAAAAGATAGTCACGTAGAGCCGGAGAACTGTCCAGATTACATAGGGAGCGCTGGCAAGATAGTGTGGAACTTGGTGTCACCCTTATTCGGAAAGGGGTACCACTTGTACGTGGACAATTATTACACGAGCGTGCCACTGTTTAGTCACTTGTTTTGATCATCAGATTGGAGCATGTGGCACCGTGCGACCTAATCGCCGGGGCTTTCCCCAGCGGCTTGTAGATTCCCGTCTTAGGCTGGGGGAGAGAGCCTGCTTGAAGTGTAATAACTTGCTCGCTGTGAAGTGGAGGGATAATAGGAATGTTTTCGTTCTTACCTCCCTTCATGCAGACACGACAGTCCAAATTCGTACGGCGGCTGGTGTTGTGACGAAACCCCTCTGTATCCACGAATACAACCTTAATATGGGGGGGGTGGACCTCAACGACCAGTTGTTGGCGCCGTACCTAGTTGTCCGTAAGGCTAGACGCTGGTACAAAAAAGTGTCTATTTATTTATTCCAATTGGCTTTGCTGAATGCTCATGTGCTATACGGAGCTTCAGGCGGGACGTTACCCTTCCTTGAATTCCAGGGAGCGGTTGTCATGGAACTCCTGTATCCAGGCGATTCCACACCTCACCATCCCCTACCAAATGCAGTAAGCCGGCTGCATGAGAGGCATTATCCTCATGCCCTCCAGAGTACCCCTACCCAACGAGCCCCCCAAAGAAGATGTCGTGTCTGTAGCAAGCGCGGATTTAGGCGTGACACCCGTTATTATTGTCCACGCTGTCCTGACAATCCTGGTCTCTGCGTTGGTGAATGCTTTGAACGCTACCACGAACTAGTGAGGTATTAGCGTAGGGTACAGCATTTCACAGGCTAGGATACACTTTCACAGGGTCTCAAGAATGCCATCGCATTTTGAGACCCGACCGTTGCAGTTCAAATTATAGTTACAGGGTCTCAAGAATGCCATCGCATTTTGAGACCCGACCGTTACAGTTAAAATTATAGTTATAGTTTAAAAAAAAAGTGTAAAAAATAAAAAAAAAATAAAAAAGTACAAAAAAAAAAAAAACCCCAAAAAAAATATAAAATAAAAAACCAAAAATAGTTGTCGTTTTATTGTTCTCTCTCTATTGTTGCTCTTTTTTACTCTATTCTATTCTGCAATGTTTTATTATGTTTTATCATGCTTGCTTTTCAGGTATGTTTTATTGTTAACCATTTTTTTGTTTTCAGGTGCGCCATTCAGTTGCAGCGCGGATTTATTTATCTTGACAGCAACAGCGTTTGCTCCCACGATACATAAAGCCGCGACTCCAACACTGTAGGAGGTGATTTCACCACCACAGTTAAAAAAAAGAGCATATATGCCGAAGCATGGGGGCAGCAGAGGGCGGAGGAGCGATTTTGCTCCTAATGCCACGTACATACGGTCGAAAAAAGTCCGACCATGTGTACGTGGCATAACTTTTTTGCGGGAGGATGCCCCCATGCTTCGGCATATATATATTTTAGGCACCGGTTGCGTTAACAAAATGTTTTATTTTTTACTATGTTTTTTTTTTGGTATTTGCTTTGCAGGTATGGTATGGTAAGGTCTTACTGTTATACTCTAATGTTACTTTGTTTTAATGTTAACCATTATTTGCTTAGCAGGTACGCCATTCAGTTGCAGCGTGGATTTATTTATCTTGACAGCAACAGCGTTTGCTCCCACGATACATAAAGCCGCGACTCCAACGCTGTAGGAGGTGATTTCACCACCACAGTTAAAAAAAAGAGCATATATGCCGAAGCATGGGGGCAGCAGAGGGCGGAGGAGCGATTTTGCTCCTAATGCCACGTACATACGGTCGAAAAAAGTCCGACCATGTGTACGTGGCATAACTTTTTTGCGGGAGGATGCCCCCATGCTTCGGCATATATATATTTTAGGCACCGGTTGCGTTAACAAAATGTTTTATTTTTTACTATGTTTTTTTTTTGGTATTTGCTTTGCAGGTATGGTATGGTAAGGTCTTACTGTTATACTGTAATGTTACTTTGTTTTAATGTTAACCATTATTTGCTTAGCAGGTACGCCATTCAGTTGCAGCGTGGATTTATTTATCTTGACAGCAACAGCGTTTGCTCCCACGATACATAAAGCCGCGACTCCAATGCTGTAGGAGGTGATTTCACCACCACAGTTAAAAAAAAAGAGCATATATGCCGAAGCATGGGGGCAGCAGAGGGCGGAGGAGCGATTTTGCTCCTAATGCCACGTACATACGGTCGAAAAAAGTTCGACCATGTATACGTGGCATAACTTTTTTTGCGGGAGGATGCCCCCATGCTTCGGCATATATAAATGGTGCATGTATGCCCATCATTAGAAGTGGGTGGATGAAGGGAGGTATTCTAATGGTGGGCATACCCACCGCGCCATTGGGAAATTGGGAAAGCATTTTATCACACCGATCTTGGTGTGGTCAGATGCTTTGAGGGCACAGGAAAGATCTAGGGTCTAATAGACCCCAATTTTTTCAAAAAAAAGAGTACCTGTCACTGCCTATTGCTATCATAGGGGATATTTACATTCCCTGCGATAACAATAAAAATGACAACTAAGAAAAAAAAAATGGAAGGAACAGTTTAAAAATAAAATAAAAAAGCTAAATAAAAAGAAAAACTAAAAAAAAAAAAAAAAAAGCACCCCTGCCCCCCTTCTTTTGCGCAAAGGCGAACACAAGCGTTGGTCTGGCGTCATATGTAAACAGCAATTGCACCATGCATGTGAGGTATCACCGCGAAGGTCAGATCGAGGGCAGTAATTTTAGCAGTAGACCTCCTCCGTGAATCTAATGTGGTAACCTGTAAAGGCTTTTAAAGGCTTTTAAAAATGTATGTAGTTTGTCGCCACTGCGTGTTTGTGCGCAATTTTAAAGCATGTCGTGTTTGGTATCCATGTACTCGGCCTAAGATCATATTTTTTATTTCATCAAAAATTTGAGCAATATAGTGTGTTTTAGTGCATTAAAATAAAAAAAAGTGTATTTTTTCCACAAAAAATGCGTTTGAAAAATCGCTGCGCAAATACTGTGTGGAAAAAAAAAATGCAACACCCACCATTTTAATCTGTAGGGCCTTTGCTTTAACAATATATATAGTGTTTGGGGGTTCAATGTAATTTTCTTGCAAAAAAAAATATGTTTTCATGTAAACAAAAAGTGTCAGAAAGGGCTTTATCTTCAAGTGGTTAGAAGAGTGGGTGACGTGTGACATAGGCTTTTAAATGTTGTGCATAAAATGCCAGGACAGTTCAAACCCCCCCCCAAATGACCCCATTTTGGAAAGTAGACACCCCAAGCTATTTGCTGAGAGCAATGTTGAGCCCATTAAATATTTTTTTTTTTGGTCCCAAGAGATTGAATAATGAAAAAAAAAAAAATAATATTTTTTTTTACAAAAACTTGTCACTAAATGATATATTGCTCAAACATGCCATGGGCATATGTGGAGATACACCCCAAAATACATTCTGTTGCTTCTCCTGAGTACGGGGATACCACATGTGTGGGACTTTTTGGGAGCCTAGCCGCGTACGGGACCCCAAAATCCAAGCACCGCTTTCAGGCTTTCTAAGGGTGTAATTTTTTTATTTCACTCCTCACTGCCAATCACAGTTTCGGAGGCCATGGAATGCCCAGATGGCACAAACCACCCCCAAATGACCCCATTTTGGAAAGTAGACACCCCAAGCTATTTGCTGAGAGGTATGGTGAGTATTTTGCAGATCTCGCTTTTTGTCACAATGTTTTTAAAATTTAAAAAAAAAAAAAAAAATTTTTTTTTCTTTACTTTATTAATTTTCAAAAACACATGAGAGCTGTAAAATACTCACCATGCCTCTCAACAAATAGCTTGGGGTGTCTACTTTCCAAAATGGGGTCATTTGGGGGGGTTTTGTGCTATTTTGGCATTTTATGGCCTTCGAAACTGTGATAGGTAGTGAGGAGTGAAATCAAAAATTTGCACCCTTAGAAATCCTGAAGGCGGTGCTTGGGTTTCGGGGCCCCGTACGCGGCTAGGCTCCCAAAAAGTCCCACACATGTGGTATCCCCATACTCAGGAGAAGCAGCAAAATGTATTTTGGGGTGCAATTCCACATATAACCATGGCATGTGTGAGCAATATATCATTTAGTGACAACTTTTTGAATAAATTTTTTTTATTTTTTTTTTTTGTCTTTATTCAATCACTTGGGACTAAAAAAAAAAAATATTCAACGGGCTCAACATGCCTCTCAGCAAATAGCTTGGGGTGTCTACTTTCCAAAATGGGGTCATTTGGGGGGGTTTTGTGCCATCTTGGCATTTTATGGCCTTCAAAACTGTGATAGGTAGTGATAGGTAGTGAGGAGTGAAATCAAAAATTTATGCCCTTAGAAATCCTGAAGGCGGTGCTTGGTTTTCGGGGTCCCGTATGCGGATAGGCTCCCAAAAAGTCCCACACATGTGGTATCCCCGTACTCAGGAGAAGCAGCAGAATGTATTTTGGGGTGTAATTCCACATATGCCCATGGCATGTGTGGGCAATATATCATTTAGTGACAACTTTGGGCAAAAAAAAAAAAAAAGTTTGTAATATTCCCGCAACTTGTGGCAAAATATAAAATATTCCATGTACTCAACATGCCTCTCAGCAAATAGCTTGGGGGTGTCTACTTTCCAAAATGGGGTCATTTGGGGGGGTTTTGTGCAATTTTGGCATTTTATGGCCTTCGAAACTGTGATAGGTAGTGAGGAGTGAAATCAAAAATTTACACCCTTAGAAATGCTGAAGGTGGTGCTTGGGTTTCGGGGCCCCGTACGCGGCTAGGCTCCCAAAAAGTCCCACACATGTGGTATCCCCGTACTCAGGAGAAGTGGCAAAATGTATTTTGGGGTGCAATTCCACATATAACCATGGCATGTGTGAGCAATATATCATTTAGTGACAACTTTTTGAATACATTTTTTTTTTTTTTTTTTTTTGTCTTTATTCAATCACTTGGGACTAAAAAAAAAAATATTCAATGGGCTCAACATGCCTCTCAGCAAATAGCTTGGGGTGTCTACTTTCCAAAATGGGGTCATTTGGGGGGGTTTTGTGCCATCTTGGCATTTTATGGCCTTCAAAACTGTGATAGGTAGTGATAGGTAGTGAGGAGTGAAATCAAAATTTATGCCCTTAGAAATCCTGAAGGCGGTGCTTGGTTTTCGGGGTCCCGTATGCGGATAGGCTCCCAAAAAGTCCCACACATGTGGTATCCTCGTACTCAGGAGAAGCAGCAGAATGTATTTTGGGGTGTAATTCCACATATGCCCATGGCATGTGTGGGCAATATATCATTTAGTGACAACTTTGGGCAAAAAAAAAAAAGTTTGTAATATTCCCGCAACTTGTGGCAAAATATAAAATATTCCATGTACTCAACATGCCTCTCAGCAAATAGCTTGGGTGTCTACTTTTCAAAATGGGGTCATTTGGGGGGGGGGGTTTTGTGCTATTTTGGCATTTTATGGCCTTCAAAACTGTGATAGGTAGTGAGGAGTGAAATCAAAAATTTGCACCCTTAGAAACCCTGAAGGCGTTGATTGGGTTTCGGGGCCCCGTGCGCGGCTAGGCTCCCAAAAAGTCCCACACATGTGGTATCCCCATACTCGGGAGAAGCAGCAAAATGTATTTTGGGGTGCATCTCCACATATAACCATGGCATGTGTGAGCAATATATCATTTAGTGACAACTTTATGAAAAAAAATTTTTTTTTTTTTTTTTTTTTGTCTTTATTCAATCCCTTGGGACTAAAAAAAAAAAATATTCAATGGGCTCAACATGCCTCTCAGCAAATAGCTTGGGGTGTCTACTTTCCAAAATGGGGTCATTTGGGGGGTTTTGTACTTCCCTGCCATTTTAGCACCTCAAGAAATGAGATAGGTAGTCATAAATTAAAAGCCGTGTAAATTCCAGAAAATGTACTCTAGTTTGTAGACGCTATAACTTTTGCGCAAACCAATAAATATACGCTTATTGGCATTTTTTTTACTAAAGACATGTGGCTGAATACATTTTGGCCCAAATGTTTGACTAAAATTGAGTTTATTAGATTTTTTTTATAACAAAAAGTAGAAAATCTCTTTTTTTTTCAAAATTTTCGCTCCTTTTCCGTTTATATCGCAAAAAATAAAAATCACAGAGGCAATCAAATACCATCAAAAGAAAGCTCTATTTGTGGGAAGAAAAGGACGCAAATTTCGTTTGGTTACAAAATTGCATGACCGCGCAATTACCAGTTAAAGTAGTGCAGTGCGAAATTGAAAAAAGACCTCTGGTCCTTAAGCTGACAATTGGTCCGGGGCTAAAGTGGTTAAGCATGTTTGCTAAAAATTTACTGCACCTGTTGCTCCCCTGGTGTCGCTCTCTAGCTATTTTAAAAAAACACTTAGAGGACTCCTGCTCCATGGCTGTTAACTCCTCCCTTTTATTAAGCAGACTATGGAAAGTTTCTTGTTTTTGATGACCCATACTTTTGTGTTCCTGTTCCAGCTTAGATAGTTCGACCGTGAGGTCATGAATCCTAGCCTGTCTTTCCTTTTTTTTTTCCCGCTCCGATGGAGATGAGGATACCCCTAACATAGGCTTTATGGGCCTCCCAGAGTGTCGCTGGAGAAACATCACCTGTTTCATTATTTGCAAAAAACGACCTCTATTTCCCTTTTAACTATCTCAGATGATTCAACATCCGTGATTAGCTTGTCGTTAAGCCTCCATGTGAATGATTGTCTCTGGGGGTCGGGGGTCTCCATCTCCATCGAGACCGGGGCGTGGTCCGACAGCGCCGTCACCCCAATCTGAGTTATCTTTATTTGATCCAGAAGTCTATGATCGATAATGAAGTAGTCTAGACGGGAGTGAGTCCCATGTACCGGGGAGAAAAAGGTGTAATCTCTCCGTTTAGCCGTCCCAGTACCTGACTCATAAAATTATATGGATTGTTATTTGGAGAATACACGTTAACAAATGTGAACAGCTCCCCTCCTACGTTACCCTTTAAAAAGAGAAACCGCCCCTCAGGGTCCACCAGCCTATCTATCAATTTAAATCTTATATTGTCCGAAAATCCAATGGCCACCCCCTTGGAACCCCTGGAGGGGGAGTCGCTGTAGAACCACATCGGAAATTTCCTAGAATAAATCTTAGTGTTACTTTCGTGTGTCAGGTGCGTTTCCTGCAAGAAGACTATGTCGGCCTGGAGCCTCTGAAGCTCTCTTAAAATTTTATACCTTTTCATCGCCAAATTCATACCTCTCACGTTGTATGTCAGGAATTTAATACGGTGATTAACCATTTCCTAGAAGGGGCGCTACGAGAAGCCTTTTATTTTTACCTTTTATCCTTTTAAGCAGTCTAGCAAAGAGGTTCCCCCCCTCCCCTACTCTCTTTTCTCCCTCCGCCCCTCCCAGCCTCCCTCCCAAGTTCCCACCCCCCCTCCATCCACCCCCCCCCCCCACCCGGCCACATCTCGGCCATGTGCAACCCCCCCCTGTCTGCCTTTAGAGCTAGGGTGTGGCTCTGACCCTAAGGCACCCCTCGGGTCCCCCCCCCCAAGTTCTAGGGGGAGGGGGGGAGCCCCTCCGGGGTCACCGGGACCCTCCCCCCCAAGCCCTCTGCCGCCCGATACCCCCCCAACCTCCCGGTCCGCCCACCGTACCCCTCCTGCCAACAAATAACACTTTATGGTCCACGTGAGTGGCCCCTAAATAGAGGAGAGAAGGAAAACGGAAAAAAAAAATAAAGAAAAGAGAAGGGAGAGCCATAAAAGAATGAAAAGCAAGCAGTCCAAGATCCTTTGGCCGTGACCCGGTACAAAACATCCCCCCCCCCACAGACCAATCCGGGAGACACCCTGAAACAGTCCACCGAGGCCCCCCATCCCCCCCCCCAAAATACTAGGAAGGGATTACAGGGACGGGGATCCCCACATCATGACAAAAATTTTGGAGTTCATCTACAAATTTCAGCCGAAACGTCTTTCCTTCTTTAGTAACAATTAATGACGCCGGGAAACCCCAACTGTATTTCAAGTTTGCCGCTCTAAGCAAAGCCAGGAGGGGCTTCAACTGGCGCCTACGCGAGAGTGTTCCAGTAGAGAGATCTGAGAATATCTGTAAGTCCACGGTCTCAAATTTCAAGGGTGGATTTGATCTCAATTTTGTCCAGATTGTATATTTATCCTCATATGCATGGAATTTAATAATAACGTCTCTGGGTATACCATCCCCTAGGCCAGGGGGCTTCCTAATACGATGTACTCTGTCAATTTTTAGTACTGATCCCTCTGGTCTTCCCAGTAATGGGTTAAATAAACATTGCATTTTTATTGTCAAGTCTTCCCCCTGTTGTTCAGGAATACCCCTAATCCGCAAATTCTGCCTCCTGTTTTGGTTCTCTTGGTTTTCTATTTGGTACTGTATATCCCTGTGTTTTAGTTGCATATCCATCATTTGTGATTTCAGTTCCAGAATTTCTTGAGCTTGAATTACTACCAAGTCCTCAACTTTCCCCACCCTGTTCAACACCTGGTTCATGTCTGTCCTGACGTTGGCAATTTCTGTTTTAATAACATTTTCCAGGTTTGAGAACATTTCTACTATTTCTATTTTTGTTGGGATGGGTGAGATAATTCTTTGCTCCCCGGAAAAGCTGGAATCCCGTGTCCCCTCCATTCCACCTTCTGCTCTGGCCTGTTCTGCCTGCTCAGCCCTCTGTTTCTCCGCCTCGCGTTTTTTATCTTTTGGAGCCTGTTTTTTCTCCATCTCAGGGCTTTTGAGGCTAATATCTTTAAGGTATTTCTGTATTGTACTCGTGTTTAAATTTTCCTTGGGGGTTTTAGGCTCCGTTCCCCGCTGGGGTCTACCCTTCATTTTTAATATGAAGAGAAGTGGTAAAAAGAAAAGCCTGATTAAAGCAGTAATAGATATCCCTCTGGGGTTCTGCTTTACTCCGCCCCCCCTACTTTCTTATGCCTGTGTATGCAGATATACTTTCCAGGATTATATAAAGGGGGTGACCGAAGGACAGTAGATATCCTGTATGGGGTCCAAAACTCCAGAAGATTCACTAAGTCCGAGTCTCTAGGGACTAGAAAAGTAGAAGCCAAAACCATTCAGGGGTCCTTTCCAAGGCATCAATTTCACGAAGTGATGAAATTCAGAGGTAGATACCCCTAACGGTACAGTAGCTACAATATATTCTCCGGGGGCCCATCCGAAGGGAGGAGAGACCACAGGGGACAGCGTTTAGGGGGGAGGGGGGGAGGGGGCCGACAACCTGGCCCGAGACAACAAGATGCCTTGATATATCTAATGTTGCCAGCAAACAAGCTGTTAATTAAATGGGGGATGCAGTCCAGGGGTAGGGAGACCCCCTCCTATAAGAAGAGCCCACCCTCACGTTCTCCAGATCTGCGTATCTTATTTTCAAAGAATTGAATACAAAAGTTCATTTCTAATCTTTGAGTGCTGCATCTTCAGTGAGCAGGGGGGAGAGGGAGAGCAAATGACTTTCTTTTTCACAGTGTCTCAAAAAGGGTAAAAAAAAAAAAAAAATACCTGTGGGAGGCCCCCCCCCCCCCCCCCCCCCCCCGTTGCTGCAGAAGGTCAGGTCAGTGAAGTGAAGTGGAGTGGAGGACGCCAGGAAGCAGGTGCAGAAAGCAGGGAATGTCAGTGTTCTTCCTTCCTTTCCTCCAAGTTCTGCATAGTGCGGCGTTCCGGTGTTGCGTTGAGGGAGCCAGGAGCGGATTCACAAGCCCCACCGAGGGCTAGCTACAGGATGGGGCTGATCGTCCTTCTCATGGCACGTCGTCCGGATGTTGTTCTGCGTGCCCAGATGGTCTTGGGGGGAACAGACCGGCGGCAGTGCTCGGATATACGGCCGGGTGGGGAGAACAGCCCGAGCGGCGATCATGAGACGGGGCGGCGTGGGCTTACACTTCCAAGCCAGCTCCCGCTGTCTAAGGGTGAGAGATCCCAGCGTCCCACATGGTGCCGGCGTCAAGCCCCTCCCCTAGCGCTGGCGTCTCACGTCAGCATCCTCCCCTCTTTGAACCTAAGATTAACCCTACATGTGAATCCTGTGTCACCTTTTCCTAAATTCTTACAGTGACAAAAGCCCTCCTCTGTCACAGTATGTAAAAAATAATGCAGCAGAATGCCACACTGTTGCATGCAAGATTATTTTGTGCCGCAGCATTCCTTTTCTTAGAGGCAATATTGTCCAACACATGGGACTTATAATAAAAAGGGGAAAAAATTAAATAAAGCATACTGGTAAGTTAACCATATTATTAAATTGACCATCTTGACTACTGAGTGTGGGTGGATGAGCAGATGGACAAGCATGCATACAGAAGCAGTAGTCCCTGCACCTGTTCCTGCCAGTAACGACACATGGGACAGGGTGGCTTAGGGGCAGGGGCACCACCCTCACCAGGAAGCCAATCCACCCAGGCAATAGCGAGTACTGGATGCTTACAATTAATATGATAGGGAGAGCTAAAAAAACAGAAGGCTGCAACTTGCAATGTGGGGCCCCCATACCACAGGAAAAGTGTGCACCTGGGAGGTGTGCCCCTCCTGTGTCTCGTGTTCTACATGTCCCGGGTGTAAGAGAGACCACTGCTTCTACCTAGACAGCAAGGACCTCTTTCTACAGCATGCATACAGAGGACAGGCTTTTCCACTCAGGCTTTGGTAGCTTACCAAAGAAAAAAGGGCATTAATTTGTTTCATTGACCATTTCGTTTTTAGTTTAAGTAGGGAAGACCCTCACCATTCCATGATTAATTTAATACTGTATCAAGGTAAAAGAAAAATTTCTGATCCATTAATGCCTCCAAAAACCTGCTCGTTTTTAGTTTAGCATTTTTAGTCATATTTTAGTCTTCTGTCAGTGTTTTAGTTTTAGTCATAGTCTTTGACTAAAATGCCATTTTAGTTTTAGTCACATTTTAGTCATCTTATTGTAGTTGACTAAAGCCTCCAATAGTCCTTCCGGTTCCAGCGCCACATGGAGTAGCTGTTCTGTCACACAGCTCCCGCAGTGCCTCACAAAAATCGGCTTATAAAATCCGCCTGGAACACCGCCACCACCCACAGACCCTTGGGGAAGCTTCCCCCATCCATGGATCCCTTCCTGGACGATCACAGCCAGCTCAGAGCTCTCCAGACGCTGCATCAGCACCCCCGCTCCCTAACATAACGGAGGTGCCTGACATGGAGGAGAGTGTCAGCGCTGCCCCCCTCCTGCTCCACAGCATGATGATCCCAGCACAGAGCAGATTGCACAGGCAGTTGTAGCTGTCCTTACCCCTACTATTGCAGCCTCAGTGGAGAAGGCTGTGCAAGCAGGAATGCTGCAGATCAAAAAGGAGCTGAAGGTCCATGCCTCAAGGCTAAATGAGGCTGAGCATAGGCTTTCTACAATAGAGGATGAGCTCTATCAGGCTCAAGCCACGGAACAAGAACAAGATAAAACAAACCAGTATATTATACAGAGACCTCGAGAATAGCTCGAGACGCAGCAACCTGTGTTTTGTGGGAGTCCTAGAATCAATGCAATCGTCTGCTATCCTAGACTTTTGCACTCTACGCATCCCTCAGGTGCTGGGCCTCCCGGGCCCCTTTGCAGTGGAACAGGCTAACCACATGGGGACTTACTCCACCAAACGCACTTCTCTCCGCCCGATAATCTCAAAATACCTAAACTAAACTGTAAACTGTATGCTCCATCGAACATTTGCTGTCGGACTTTCCGCCAACAAATGTTTGATAGCAGGATCTCAAATTTTCCGCCAACAAAACGTTGTTGTCAGAATTTCCGATCGTGTGTACACAAGTCCAACGCACAAAAGTCCATGCATGCTCGGAATCAAGCAGAAGGTGCCGCACTGGCTATTGAACTTCCTTTTTCTCGGCTCGTCGTACGTCTTGTACGTCACCAAGTTCCCATGTTCGTAATTGTTGCCCAACATTTATGTGACCGTGTGCATGCAAGACAAGTTTGAGCCAACATCCTTCGAACAAAAATCCTCAGTTTTGTTGGACGAAAGTCTGATCGTGTGTATGGGGCATTATGATTTAATAGTTTGATGTAGTTTTTAATATGCATTTACTCTTTTTTACTCTTCGCCACTGATTTTTTTTTCCCCATTGGCCTCACTCGCTGCACCCTCTGTGACCACCTTTTAAGCTTCCTGTGCTGAGCCTTTCAAGCCTCCTGATCAAATGGGCAAACCCCCAAAAAAATTCCCATTGCGTTGAGGCATGGGAGCTGGCTCAAACAGGGACTCCATGTGGAAAAAGTGAAGTCCAATGGTTGTTCTATAGTTTGGTTTATATTTATTTTGTTAACTTTATGTTTACTCCTTCGTTCACCACTTGTACTCCCCACCCACACTTACCCAGCAAACACCCAGACCCTACCTGACCTTCACAGGAGACTTTCACGGACACCTCACAATACACCCTATCTCCTATCTCTGGATTCCACCTCTGTAACCATTTTACCAGCCGTAATTCATCATCCCAAAATCCCTCCATGAAATTTACCTCATGGAATGTGAAAGGACTTAGGTCCCCCATTAAGAGGCCTTAAGATTTTGCAGAATCTCTAAAGATTAAAAACAGACATCGCCCTGTTACAAAAAACTCACTTAACTTCCTCTGACTTCTACCGTATGAAAAAAATTTGTGTGGCACGGTTTTGAGCTCTGACGCAGTCAGGCGCAAGGCTGGGTTGCTCATTTTGATCCACAAGAACCTCTTTTGTGAAGTGCTATCAGTAGACTCTGACAATCAGGAACGCTTTCTTACCGCTAATGTCCACCTAGGTAATGAGGACATCCTACTATCAAATGTTTATGCTACTAACAACCCACGGAAAAACTTTTTTTGGGGACCTATCTACTAGGCTACTAAAATCCCCCCACACCCCTCACATCATTGGAGGGGACTTTAACACTATATTACATATGTCCAATGATAGATCCTCTCCTGAACTCCCTCGTAAAACATCTGAACCCCCGGCCCAACCCTTTTCTCTACAACAATGGAATCACTTCACCTCACTGACATATGGAGACTCTTTTGCCCTGCAAATAGGAAATACACCTTATTATCTTCTCCCCATAATCTATTTACCATAATTGACTACCAGGCATTGACAGTATCATTCCGATAATCTCAGATGCTGAGATCCACGACATGCACCAATCTCGGTATCATTCAAGGATTCTAGCTCCCAACCCTTGTCTATGGCGATTTCCCTCATATTTACACAATAATACTGACTTCCAGGCTTATATGGACTTGTCATGGAAAGAATTTTCCAACGCAAATTTAACCCATTTAGATAATCCCAACTTATACTGGGAAGCTGGCAAGGCCTATCTCAGGGTGCGGGTCATTTCATATGCTGCCTCCTACAAAAAACATGCACAAACTAGCTAGCGGGAAGCAAGCTCCCATCTTAGACTTGCCCAGTGTTCCCTTTCCACACAAAATTTCCAGGATAATAGAAAAGAATGGGAGGCAGCCAAACAAGCCTTTGACTCTTGGGCTGACACCTTAGAGCTGACCAAATGAACACACATAGATGCCACTCTCCATAAATTTGGCAACAAGGCCGGAAAGCTCTCAGTGAAGCTCTGCAAAGGCCCTCATCGCCCTACACATATTACCTCTTTACAGGACATTTAAGGAAAAATGAAATCTAAAGGTCTGATAATAACTTTATGTGCGGTCCATGATGTGAGAGTAATAATAAATACAATTTTAATATAACAGACCCACCACACCAAGTCCACATACCCTGTTAGAATAGATGCCACCTGCAGCCAATTGTATTGATGGGAGGGGCATCTACCTCTTATTTGAGATTTTCCAAAGTTCTGAGATATTTTTGCTGGGGATCTATATGCTTCATCCCGAGGAAGGCAGATAAAGGTAAAACCTTTTCAGTACTATTTATTACCACATTTTCTACCCAACATTACCAAATAAAAAATGTCATACGTAAACATTGGCACATATTGGGGAACGATCGAGTCATTAAGACATTTTTACACATAAAACCAAAAGTGATCTTCAGGGGCATCCCTTCACTTTGGGTCAAAAATTCCCCAATGTTGTGGACCCCCGACAGAAAAATTGGCATTTTTCCAAAATCTGACAGGGTATCATTATTGTCAGAGATGTCAGATATGTTCCTTGAATAAAAGCAAAAATAGAAAAACAGACCAATTTATATCAACTAGCACTTCAGTCGAGCACCGAATTGAACCATTAATCACCTGTTCCACGATATGAGTCGTCTATTTGTTGCAATGCACCTGTGGATTGCAATATGTGGGTAGGACTAAACGTACTATGCAGACATGCCTCGGCAAACATATCACTAGCATCAGAAATGGTTTAAAATATCACTCAGTTTCAAAAAATTATGTGACACACCACAATAGGGATTCTGCTAACACCCCATTCATTGGATTGATGACATTGGATGGACAGTGCCTTTATTAGAGAATTGTCTAGGCTAGAAATGGCATGGATACATAGGGTACGGTGTTATACCCTGTTCGGTCTCAATATAAATGTAAATATTAATGCATTTATAGACAACTCTTAAAGTATATTGCTGCTGTAAACTTGATCTGGGTTTTGGATGATATGGAACTTTAAAGTAGATAAAAATATCACCAATTATTCCCAATTGAACATCTATAATGAGAGACTTTTTTGATTATCATCTTTAATCTTGTCATCTTGCCCTATATCACCATAAATTGCAAAAATATGGCCCATTTAGGGGAAATTTTTAATGGACATATATTTGATAGGATTTTAGTAGGATACCACCAATAGAGGTGTCAACAAAATGTTTATTTATGCAAACCTTGGTAATTTTACATCAAACATTTTGCGTACTTGTAGATTAACAAATAATTTTTCTAGTCTAATTGGTACTTGATCCCAATACATTGCCCTTTTGAGATAGATTGGATTTTCCGTTTGGGAGTATAACCATTCAGTATTATACACTAGAATTGTATTGGATTTATATATAATTTAATTGAATTGTGGTGTTTTTACCTCTTTTTTATAACCACTAGAGGCCGTTAGCAGCCTGGAGTCATTAGGGAAGGGTTTTGGATCTTTCCACATTGATTCTGACATTGTTTAATCTTAATAGAACATATGTGTAACAAATTATATCACCACTAAGGGCTGCTATATTGCAGTTATGGGTGTCCCCATGAAAGAGATTCAATTCCCTTCCGGGTGTACGGATCAACTTTTGATCTGATTTCATTAAATCTGAACAATTTCTTTCACCACTAGGGGCTGTTGTACCTTAGCAACATTCGTCCCCTTGAAGGTGGTTTATTCCTTTCTAGCTAAATCAGATAACCCTTGATGGGGCAACTTTGATTTTTAATATGAAATGGGCCCTTTATTTACATTATTTTCCCTAGAGGATAATGTCTTAATGTTGGGGATTAATTATTTCAATCCTATTTATAATGGGATTGGAACCCTTGATTTTTAAATCAGGTTTGAGTTACATAATTTATTGCACTATCAATGTGTAGGCACAATTTCATGCAAACATTTTTTATATACACACCTGGTGAAATCTATTTTTAGTTTTAGTTTTGTCTTGCTTTAAACTTGCTTTACACTGCGGGCATTTGCCCGCTTTTAAAACGGTGGATTCGGAAAAGTGTTATCCAAAGCCCAGAACAAGCGGTACCAGGATGACATCAGGTATGACAAAAGGCGTAGAGGGAAGCGACGTGCTGATGTCATTGCGATATGCGCAAGTCCTGGAACCATGGGTTGCAATCGAGAGCCGGCCAGCTCGGTATTCTATACTGCATGATTTTGCTTTTAACAAATGTAAGTGCAATACTTTTTATTTTATTAATAAAATTACCCAAAGATTTTACGCTATGGAAGCCTTTATCACTTTTTTATGGGAAATATCCGGCAAAGTATATGTAAGGGTCACAACACCGTGGAAGACGCTGAGACCTTGGCTGTGTACATAAAAGGCCCGGGCTGGGTATTAAGCCAGAAACGTTTGAGACCTCCTATAATAAGAGATCAACAGGAGTCGGTAATCAACAGTGTGTCTGGAGGTGGAAGGCAAATCTTTTCTCTCATCATCATTCCCGGGTGCATTGTGTGTTGTTTTCACAGTGGAGATCTACTATCAATAATAGTGGACTGTTTACAATGTGCAATTTGGTTAATCTCATTTATGATATTCATTTTAGAAAGGTTGAATTATTTTAATTCACAGCAGGGATTCACTTTATGAAAATATAGCGCGACTTGATATTGAAAATTGTCGATTGATGTGTGTATCTTGCTGGAAGTCGCAGCTGTTCTTCTATATTTATTTAAATTTTTATTACAAATCACAATTTAAATCACAGAGCATTTAGGACAGCGCAGTCATTTTATATATATACCGTATTTATCGGCGTATAACACGCACCAGCGTATAACACGCACCCAAGTTTAGGAGGGCATTTTAAGGAAAAAAAGTTTTAGGAGGGAAGTTTAGGGAAAAAAAAACTTACATTTAAGCGTCATTTGCAGCCTTGCCCAGCATCATTTGCAGCCTTGCCCAGTGTCATTTGCAGCCTTGCCCAGTGTCATTTGCAGCCTTGCCCAGTGTCATTTGCAGCCTTGCCCAGTGTGATTTGCAGCCTTGCCCAGTGTGACTTGCAGCCTTGCCCAGTGTGATTTGCAGCTTGTCAGCGTCATTTGCAGCTTGCCAGCGTCATTTGCAGCTTGCCATGTTTAAATTTACCACCTAGAAAGACCACGCCGCCGGAAAAGACAGAGCGCCGCCAAAAAAGCCCGAGCCGTCTGTTCGGCTCCGCTCGCAGTCCCGCCTCCCTGCTGTTTCGGAAGCGAGAGCAGGGAGGCGGGCCTGCGAGCGGAGCCGAACAGTCAGATATGTCTTTTTCGGCGGCGCTCGTTTTTTTCCGGCGGCGCTCGTTTTTTTCACTTTTTTGGGAGGGGGGATCGGCATATAACACGCACCCACGACTTTCCGCCGATTTTAAGGGGAAAAATAAATACGGTTTATATATATATATATATATATATATATATATATTAGACCGTACATATATATTAATACACCGCCTGAAGTGTATTGTATACTATACACCACCTAATGCACTGTATATATAGGTTACACTGAATGCAGAGTATATATATATATTGATGCACTGACTGAATATAGAGTATACACTGAATATATAGTCTATGCTAAATGCAGAGTGTATATATTAGGGATGAGCCAAACACCCCCGGGTTCGGTTCGCACCAGAACCTTCGAACGGCCCGAAAGTTCGCGCGAATTTTCGAACCCTATTCGTTATAAAGGACGCGAACGTTCGAAATCAAAATTGCTAATTACAACGGCCAATATGCATGTTAATGTCATAAAACAGGTTTGGGGACCCGGGTCCTGCCCCAGGGGACATATATCAATGCAAAAAGAACTTTTAAAAACTAACGTTTTTTCGGGAGCAGTCATTTTAATGATGCATAAAGTGAAAAAAAAAAAGGGAAATTTTCCTTTAAATATGGTACCTGGGGGGTGTCTAAAGTATGCCTGTGAAGTGGCATGTGTTTCCCGTGTTTTAGAACTGTCCTTGCACAAAATGACATTTGTAAAGGAAAAAAAGAAGCCATTTAAAACCACTTGCGGCTTTAATGTCATGTCTTGTCCTGGCCATATGGCTGAAAATCCTTGAGAAAAATGGCATGGTTACCCCATCACCCCCCCCCCCCCAGTCCCTTTGGGTCTTGTATGGATATTAAGGGGGACCCCGCACCCAAAATAAAACCCTATACCTACAACCCTATATACTCTGAACAGCAGTATATACAGTGGTGTGAAAAAGTGTTTGCCCCCTTCCTCATTTCCTGTTCCTTTGCATGTTTGTCACACTTAAGTGTTTCGGAACATCAAACCAATTTAAACAATAGTCAAGGACAACACCAGTAAACACAAAATGCAATTTGTAAATGAAGGTGTTTATTATTAAAGGTGAAAAAAAATCCAAACCATCATGGCCCTGTGTGAAAAAGTGATTGCCCCCCTTGTTAAAACATACTATAACTGTGGTTGTCCACACCTGAGTTCAATTTCTCTAGCCACACCCAGGCCTGATTATTGCCACACCTGTTCACAATCAAGGCATCACTTAAATAGGAGCTGCTTGACACAGTAAGGTCCACCAGAAGATCCTTAAAAGCTACACATCCTGCCGAGACCCAAAGAAATTCAGGAACAATTGAGAAAGAAAGTAATTGAGATCTATCAGTCTGGAAAGGGTTATAAAGCCATTTCCAAAGCTTTGGGAATCCAGCGAACCACAGTGAGAGCCATTATCCACAAATGGCGAAGACATGGAACAGTGGTGAACCTTCCCAGGAGTGGCCGGCCGCCCAAAATTACCCAAGAGCGCAGCGACGACTCATCCAAGAGGTCACAAAATACCCCACAACAACGTCCAAGGAACTGCAGGCCTCACTTGCCTCAGTTAAGGTCAGCGTTCATGCCTCCACCATCAGGAAAAGACTGGGCAAAAATGGCCTGCATGGCAGAGTTCCAAGGAGAAAACCACTGCTGAGCAAAAAGAACTTTAAAGCTCGTCTCAATTTCTCCACAACACATCTTGATGATCCCCAAGACTTTTGGGACAACATTCTGTGGACCGATGAGACAAAAGTGGAACTCTTTGGAAGGTGTGTGTCCAAGTATATCTGGCGTAGAAGGAACACTGCATTTCAGAAAAAGAACATTATACCAACAGTAAAATATGGTGGTGGTAGTGTGATGGTCTGGGGCTGTTTTGCTGCTTCAGGACCTGGAAGACTTGCCGTGATAAAAGGAACTATGAATTCTGCTGTCTACCAAGAGATCCTGAAGGAGAATGTCCGACCATCTGTTCGTGTACTCAAGCTGAAACAAACTTTTGTTCTGCAGCAGGACAATGATCCTAAACACACCAGTAAGTCCACCACCGAATGGCTGAAGAAAAACAAATTGAAGACTTTGGAGTGGCCTAGCCAAAGTCCTGACCTGAATCCTATTGAGATGTTGTGGTATGACCTTAAAAAGGCCGTTCATGCTCGAAAACCCTCTAATGTAACTGAATTAGGACAATTCTGCAAAGATGAGTGGGCCAAATTCCTCCAGGACGCTGTAAAAGCCTCATTGCACGTTATCGCAAACGCTTGGTTGCAGTTGTTGCTGCTAAGGGTGGCCCAACCAGTTATTAGGTTTAGGGGGCAATCACTTTTTCACACAGGGCCATGATGGTTTGGATTTTTTTTCACCTTTAATAATAAACACCTTCATTTACAAATTGCATTTTGTGTTTACTTGTGTTGTCCTTGACTATTGTTTAAATTGGTTTCATGTTCGGAAACACTTAAGTGTGACAAACATGCAAAGGAAAAGGAAATGAGGAAGGGGGCAAACACTTTTTCACACCACTGTAGGCGGTGCAAACAAGAGAGGGACTGTAGATTTGTTCTTAAGTAGAATCTGAACAGGTACATTATGAAGTGTAGCTCCATCCCCAAAAAATCTATTTTTAAGCTTTTTGGAGAACATAGGGAGGGGTTATCACCCCTGTAACATTTGCTGTCTTTGCACATCTGTTCAGAACATTTCACCTCACTTTCCGTCCCAATGACAAATGTTTTTGGAAAAGTGGGATTTTAATTGAAACAAGGATTGGTGATAAAGCATCAGTAGAGAGGAGATACCTTTTTCCCAAATTAAATCTAACAGGATCGAATTTCCCTTCCTAGGGGTAGATTTCCTCTCACTTCCTGTTTTCTCTTTCCGTTTGCAAGTAGGAGTCGTTTGTAAGTTGGATGTTTGAAAGTAGGGGCCTGCCGTATATACTCTGCAGAAATTTTCCCCATTAGATGTTGGTGTAGCCACAAGACTGTAAGCCCTCACAGTTACTCTTGGTGGGCACAGGAATGGGCCCTGCTGTGAGTTATTAGATCAAGATTTGTAATTGCATGCACCTGTTGAACAGGGCAGAAAAATTGGGCCTTTGGTGGTGGTGGTGGTGGTGGACGGTGTTGCCACAAGACTGTAAGCCCTCACAGTTACTCTTAGTGGGCACAGGAATGGGCCCTGCTGTGAGTTATTAGATCAAGATTTGTAATTGCATGCACCTGTTGAACAGGGCAGAAAAATTGGGCATTTGGTGGTGGTGGTGGTGGTGGTGGACGGTGTTGCCACAAGACTGTAAGCCCTCACAGTTACTCTTGGTGGGTGCAGGAATGGGCCCTGCTGTGAGTTATTAGATCAAGATTTGTAATTGCATGCACCTGTTGAACAGGGCAGAAAAATTGTGCCTTTGGCGGTGGTGGTGGACGGTGTTGCCACAAGACTGTAGGCCCTCATAGTTACTCTTGGTGGGCGCAGGAATGGGCCCTGCTGTGAACTATTAGATCAAGATTTGTAATTACACGCCCCTGTTAAACAGGGCTGAAAAATTGGGCCTTAGGCATTGGTGCTGGTGCCACAACACTGCAACCCCTCACAGATACTGTACTCTTAGCACAGCAATGAGACCTGTTGCAAAGCATTGCCTAAAAATTGTAATTACACGCCCCCAACAGGGCTGAAAAATTGTGCCTTAGGCACTGGTGCTGGTGCCACAACACTGCAACCCCTCACAGATACTGTACTTGGAGCACAGCAGTCACACCTGTTGCGAAGCATCTTTTAAAAAATTGTAATTACACGCCCCTGTTATACATGGGCTGAAAAATTGTGCCTTAGGCACTGGTGCTGGTGCCACAACACTGCAACCCCTCACAGATACTGTACTTGGAGCACAGCAGTCACACCTGTTGCGAAGCATCTTTTTAAAAAATTGTAATTGCACGCCCCTGTTATACAGGGGCTGAAAAATTGGGCCTTAGGCATTGGTGCTGGTGCCACAACACTGCAACCCCTCACAGATACTGTACTCTTAGCACAGCAATGAGACCTGTTGCAAAGCATTGCCTAAAAATTGTAATTACAAGCCCCTGTTATACAGGGGCTGAAAAATTGTGCCTTAGGCACTGGTGCTGGTGCCACAACACTGCAACCCCTCACAGATACTGTACTTGGAGCACAGCAGTCACACCTGTTGCGAAGCATCTTTTAAAAAAAATTGTAATTACACGCCCCTGTTATACAGGGGCTGAAAAATTGGGCCTTAGGCATTGGTGCTGGTCCCACAACACTGCAACCCCTCACAGATACTGTACTCTTAGCACAGCAATGAGACCTGTTGCAAAGCATTGCCTAAAAATTGTAATTACACGCCCCAACAGGGGCTGAAAAATTGTGCCTTAGGCACTGGTGCCACAACACTGCAACCCCTCACAGATACTGTACTCTTAGCACAGCAATGAGACCTGTTGCAAAGCATTGCCTAAAAATTGTAATTACACGCCCCTGTTATACAGGGGATGAAAAATTGTGCCTTAGGCACTGGTGCTGGTGCCACAACACTGCAACCCCTCACAGATACTGTACTTGGATCACAGCAGTCACACCTGTTGCGAAGCATCTTTTTAAAAAATTGTAATTACACGCCCCTGTTACACAGGGGCTGAAAAATTGGGCCTTAGGCATTGGTGCTGGTGCCACAACACTGCAACCCCTCACAGATACTGTACTCTTAGCACAGCAATGAGACCTGTTGCAAAGCATTGCCTAAAAATTGTAATTACACGCCCCAACAGGGGCTGAAAAATTGTGCCTTAGGCACTGGTGCCACAACACTGCAACCCCTCACAGATACTGTACTCTTAGCACAGCAATGAGACCTGTTGCAAAGCATTGCCTAAAAATTGTAATTACACGCCCCTGTTATACAGGGGATGAAAAATTGTGCCTTAGGCACTGGTGCTGGTGCCACAACACTGCAACCCCTCACAGATACTGTACTTGGATCACAGCAGTCACACCTGTTGCGAAGCATCTTTTTAAAAAATTGTAATTACACGCCCCTGTTACACAGGGGCTGAAAAATTGGGCCTTAGGCATTGGTGCTGGTGCCACAACACTGCAACCCCTCACAGATACTGTACTCTTAGCACAGCAATGAGACCTGTTGCAAAGCATTGCCTAAAAATTGTAATTACACGCCCCAATAGGAGCTGAAAAATTGTGCCTTAGGCACTGGTGCTGGTGCCACAACACTGCAACCCCTCACAGATACTGTACTTGGAGCACAGCAGTCACACCTGTTGCAAAGCATCTTTTAAAAAAATTGTAATTACACGCCCCTGTTATACAGGGGCTGAAAAATTGTGCCTTAGGCACTGGTGCTGGTGCCACAACACTGCAACCCCTCACAGATACTGTACTTGGAGCACAGCAGTCACACCTGTTGCAAAGCATTTTTTTAAAAATTGTAAGTACACGCCCCTGTTATACAGGGGCTGAAAAATTGTGCCTTAGGCACTGGTGTGGTGGCATGTATCATTGAGGAGGAGGAAGAGGATAGTCAGTGAACATAACAGGACAGTCACTCAGCATCAGCATAGGCAGTCTTGAAGGGATGTGACATTATAAATTATTCCGTTATATCCGCTTCAGGTGCCTGGTAGCTGGTGGTGATCCAAGACTGATTCATTTTTATGAAGGTCAGTCGATCAACCGAGTCAGTGGACAGGCGCACCCTATGATCGGTGACAAATCCTCCAGCAGCACTGAATGTGCGTTCGGAAAGAACGCTGGAGGCAGGACAGGCCAGTAGCTCAATTGCATACTGTGCAAGCTCTGGCCAGTGATCCATCCTCAGGACCCAGTAAGCCAGAGGATTTTCGGTGGGAAAGGTGTCCAAGTGTGACCTTGCCCCTAGGTATTCCTGCACCATGTATATCAGACGCTGTCGATGGTTGCTGGAACCGATCATACCTTGGGGCTGCGGACTAAAAAATTGTCTGAACGCATCGGTCAGACGTCCACCTTCCCCACCGCTCCTTCTGCTACTGACCGAAGCCTCAGCAACTCGTCGTCCAGGACCAGGAGTTTGTAACCTCCCAGTTTCTGGGAACGCGTTGCACAGACCTTTCTGCAAGGCCTCCCTGAGATGTCTCATTCTCTGCTCCCTCTGCGACGGCAAGATAAGGTCCGCAACCTTACCCTTGTACCGTGGATCAAGGAGAGTGGCCAGCCAGTAATGGTCCCTCTCCTTGATCCGAAGAACACGAGGATCCTTCCGCAGGCTTTGCAGGATCAGGGAGGCCATGCAGCGTAGGTTAGATGAGGCATTCGGTCCGGAGTCTTCTGGGTCACTGAGGATGACATGATCGCCAGCCACCTCCTCCCAGCCACGTACAAGTCCACTGGTTTGTTGGGACTGTACATCATCCCTAAAAGACTGCTGCTGCTGATGCTGAGTGCCAGGCTCCATCTCCATGCTCACACAATCCTCCTCCTCCTCCTCCTCCTCATCCTCTTCCTGTGTGATGGGTGGGACAGAAGGAAAACTGTCCGGATAAAGGGGGCCTTGAGAGGCAAGGAAGTCCTCCTCTTCCTGCCTCTGTTCTGCCTCAAGTGCCCTGTCCATTATCCCACGCAGCGTATGCTCCAACAGGTGGACAAGAGGTACAGTGTCACTGATGCATGCACTGTCACTGCTCACCATCCTCGTGGCCTCCTAAAATGGTGAGAGGACAGTGCATGCATCCCTGATCATGCTCCACTGGCGTGGGGAAAAAAAGCCAAGCTCCCCTGACCCTGTCCTGGTGCCGTAGTCACAAAGGTACTCATTGATGGCCCTCTGCTGCGTGTGCAGTCGCTGCAGCATGGCCAACGTTGAGTTCCACCTGGTGGGCATGTCACATATTAGGCGGTTCTTGGGCAGGTTCAGCTCCTTTTGCAGCTCAGTCAGCCGAGCACTGGCATTATAAGATCGGCGGAAATGCACACAGACTTTCCTGGACTGCCTTAGGACATCCTGTAAGCCTGGGAACCTGCCCAAGAACCGCTGCACCACCAGGTTGAGGACGTGAGCCATACAGGGCACATGGGTGAGCTGCCCCTGTCGCAGGGTGGAGAGGAGGTTGGTGCCATTGTCAGAAACAACCATTCCTGGCTTAAGCTGGCGTGGCGTCAACCACCTCTCGGCCTGCCCCTGCAGAGCTGCCAGAACCTCTGGCCCAGTGTGGCTCCTGTCCCCCAAACACACCAGCGCAAGCACGACATGGCATCTTTTTGCCTGCGTACTTGCGTAGCCCCTTGTACGCCTACGGAGCACCGCTGGTTCCGAGGACAGAGCACTGGAGGAAGAAGAAGAGGAGGGGGTGGAGGAGAGAGGTGTGTCACAATAAGTAGCAGTAGTAGCATTTTGGAGGCGTGGTGGCAGAACAACCTCCAACACTACTGCACCTTGTCCTGCATCCCTCCCAGCTGCCAATAGAGTGACCCAATGGGCTGTGAAAAAAAGATAACGTCCCTGTCCATGCCTGCTGGACCATGAGTCAGCGGTAATATGCACCTTACCGCTGACCGCCCTGTCCAGCGAGGCATGGACATTGCCTTCCACATGCCGGTAGAGAGACGGAATCGCCTTCCGTGAGAAAAAGTGGCGTTTGGGAACCTGCCACTGAGGAACCGCACATTGAACAAACTAACAAAAGGGGGCCGAGTCTACCAACTGAAAAGGCAGCAGTTGAAGTGCTAGCAATTTAGCCAAGCTAGCATTCAACCGCTGGGCATGTGGATGGCTGGGAGTGTACTTCTTTCGACGGTCCAGCAGCTGGGGCAGGGAAATTTGCCTGCTACAATCGGACGTCGGTGTACTGCAAGTACTTGGTTGTGACACACCTAATTCTACACCTTCAGTCCTCTCAGAGCAGCTTTCAGAGAGGACTGAAGATGTAGTGGGGATGGAGATCCCAGCTGATGAGGAGCAAGGAGAGGTCCGCTTTGTTCTTTGATGTGGGTCTTTTATGTGTGCTTGCCAACGAGCTGCATGGCAGGTCGACATATGTCTGCTCATGCTTGTGGTGCCCAAGCGGCTGATGTTTTGGCCACGCGAGATACGCTTGAGACAAATATTGAAAATAGCAGTGGTGCGATCTGATGCACTCGTCTCAAAAAAGGCCCACACCAAAGAACTTTTCTGATAACGTGCAGAGGCAGCGCCCTGCACAGGCGGAGCTCTGCGGTGTGGTACAGTTGCTGTGCTGGCCTCTAGCTGGCCTCCAGGGGGCATCCTGACTCGTTGGACATGTGACGCCGCATCCTCCTCCTCCTCGTCCTCCTCCTCCTCTCTCCCTTCAGGCACCCACGTGGAGTCAGTGACCTCATCATCCCCTCCCTCTTCACCACTAGAGAAAACCTGGCAGTAAGCTGCAGCTGGTGGAACAGTACTGCCAGATTGCTGTCCTTCAGCATCCCCTCTCTGCGCGCACGCTACTGACTTCCTCAAGCTGGGTATCATCATCCGAGCCTTCGAATCGTTGGGCATCCTCCTGGAGCATGTACCCAACACTGTGCTCAAAGAGTTCGGGGGACTCCTCAGGAGGACATGGTGGGTCTAGGGAAGGGGTGGCTGATGATGCCATTGAGTACGCATTGGCAGGTGCTCTGCCAGTACCCTAAGCCTGGGTGAGAGAGGATGAGAAGGATGAGGAGGGCTTGGTCATCCATTCTACCAAGCCTTCAGCATGATGCGGCTCCACATGTCCAGCTGCCGAAAACAAAGACAAGCGTGTCCCATGGCCACGTGCTGATGACGATGCACGACCACGTCCACGGCCAGCACTGTTGTCTCTAGAAACAGAGCCTGCCTGCCCTGTGTTCTTGCCTCTGCACGCTCTGCCTCTCCTTGGCGGTCTTCCAGCCATTGTAGTCAGTAGTGTATATAGTATAAAAAATAGAGCTCCTATGTGTGCACACAACACACTGTAGGTCCTATGGGTGCTGACACTAACACACTATAGGTACTATGTGTGCTGCTGACAAGAAAATATAGGAGCTCTGTTTGCTGCCACTAACACACTAGAAGTCCTATGGGTGCTGCTGAGAAGAAAATATAGGAGCTCTGTGTGATGCCACTAACACACTAGAAGTCCTATGGGTGCTTCTGGGAAGAAAATATAGGAGCTCTGTGTGATGCCACTAACACACTAGAAGTCCTGTGGGTGCTGCTAAGAAGAAAATATAGGAGCTCTGTGTGATGCCACTAACACACTAGAAGTCCTATGGGTGCTTCTGGGAAGAAAATATAGGAGCTCTGTGTGATGCCACTAACACACTAGAAGTCCTATGGGTGCTTCTGGGAAGAAAATATAGGAGCTCTGTGTGATGCCACTAACACACTAGAAGTCCTATGGGTGCTTCTGGGAAGAAAAAATAGGAGCTCTGTGTGATGCCACTAACACACTAGAAGTCCTATGGGTGCTTCTGGGGAGAAAATATAGGAGCTCTGTGTGATGCCACTAACACACTAGAAGTCCTGTGGGTGCTTCTGGGAAGAAAATATAGGAGCTCTGTGTGATGCCACTAACACACTAGAAGTCCTGTGGGTGCTGCTGAGAAGAAAATATAGGAGCTCTGTGTGATGCCACTAACACACAATTGAAGTCCTATGGGTGCTTCTGGGAAGAAAATATAGGAGCTCTGTGTGATGTCACTAATACACTAGAAGTCCTATGGGTGCTTCTGGAAGAAAATATAGGAGCTCTGTGTGATGCCACTAACACACTAGAAGTCCTATGGGTGCTTCTGGGAAGAAAATATAGGAGCTCTGTGTGATGCCACTAACACACTAGAAGTCCTGTGGGTGCTGCTGAGAAGAAAATATAGGAGCTCTGTGTGATGCCACTAACACACTAGAAGTCCTGTGGGTGCTGCTGAGAAGAAAATATAGGAGCTCTGTGTGATGCCACTAACACACTAGAAGTCCTATGGGTGCTTCTGAGAAGAAAATATAGGAGCTCTGTGTGATGCCACTAACACACTAGAAGTCCTGTGGGTGCTGCTGAGAAGAAAATATAGGAGCTCTGTGTGATGCCACTAACACACAATTGAAGTCCTATGGGTGCTTCTGGGAAGAAAATATAGGAGCTCTGTGTGATGCCACTAACACACTAGAAGTCCTGTGGGTGCTGCTGAGAAGAAAATATAGGAGCTCTGTGTGATGCCACTAACACACTAGAAGTCCTATGGATGCTTCTGGGAAGAAACTATAGGAGCTCTGTGTGATGCCACTAACACACTAGAAGTCCTGTGGGTGCTGCTGAGAAGAAAATATAGGAGCTCTGTGTGATGCCACTAACACACTAGAAGTCCTGTGGGTGCTTCTGAGAAGAAAATATAGGAGCTCTGTGTGATGCCACTAACACACTAGAAGTCCTATGGGTGCTTCTGGGAAGAATATATATGAGCTCTGTGTGATGCCACTAACACACTAGAAGTCATATGGGTGCTTATGGGAAGAAAATATAGGAGCTCTGTGTGATGCCACTAACACACTAGAAGTCCTATGGGTGCTTCTGGGAAGAAAATATAGGAGCTCTGTGTGATGCCACTAACACACTAGAAGTCCTATGGGTGCTTCTGGGAAGAAAATATAGGAGCTCTGTGTGATGCCACTAACACACAATTGAAGTCCTATGGGTGCTTCTGGGAAGAAAATATAGGAGCTCTGTGTGATGCCACTAACACACTAGAAGTCCTATGGGTGCTTCTGGGAAGAAAATATAGGAGCTCTGTGTGATGCCACTAACACACTAGAAGTCCTATGGGTACTTCTGGGAAGAAAATATAGGAGCTCTGTGTGATGCCACTAACACACTAGAAGTCCTGTGGGTGCTGCTGAAAAGAAAATATAGGAGCTCTGTGTGATGCCACTAACACACTAGAAGTCCTGTGGGTGCTGCTGAGAAGAAAATATAGGAGCTCTGTGTGATGCCACTAACACACTAGAAGTCCTGTGGGTGCTGCTGAGAAGAAAATATAGGAGCTCTGTGTGATGCCACTAACACACAATTGAAGTCCTATGGGTGCTTCTGGGAAGAAAATATAGGAGCTCTGTGTGATGCCACTAACACAATAGAAGTCCTATGGGTGCTTCTGGGAAGAAAATATAGGAGCTCTGTGTGATGCCACTAACACACTAGAAGTCCTATGGGTGCTTCTGGGAAGAAAATATAGGAGCTCTGTGTGATGCCACTAACACACTAGAAGTCCTATGGGTGCTTCTGGGAAGAAAATATAGGAGCTCTGTGTGATGCCACTAACACACTAGAAGTCCTATGGGTGCTTCTGGGAAGAAAATATAGGAGCTCTGTGTGATGCCACTAACACACTAGAAGTCCTGTGGGTGCTGCTGAGAAGAAAATATAGGAGCTCTGTGTGATGCCACTAACACACTAGAAGTCCTGTGGGTGCTGCAGAGAAGAAAATATAGGAGCTCTGTGTGATGCCACTAACACACAATTGAAGTCCTATGGGTGCTTCTGGGAAGAAAATATAGGAGCTCTGTGTGATGCCACTAACACACTAGAAGTCCTATGGGTGCTGCTGAGAAGAAAATATAGGAGCTATGTGTGCTGCCACTAACACACTAGAAGTCCTATGGGTGCCTCTGGGAAGAAAATATAGGATCTCTGTGTGATGCCACTAACACACTAGAAGTCCTATGGGTGCTTCTGGGAAGAAAATATAGGAGCTCTATGTGATGCCACTAACACACTAGAAGTCCTGTGGGTGCTGCTGAGAAGAAAATATAGGAGCTCTGTGTGATTCCACTAACACACTAGAAGTCCCGTGGGTGCTTCTGGGAAGAAAATATGGGAGCTCTGTGTGATGCCACTAACACACTAGAAGTCCTGTGGGTGCTTCTGGGAAGAAAATATGGGAGCTCTGTGTGATGCCACTAACACACTAGAAGTCCTGTGGGTGCTTCTGGGAAGAAAATATGGGAGCTCTGTGTGATGCCACTAACACACTAGAAGTCCTGTGGGTGCTTCTGGGAAGAAAATATGGGAGCTCTGTGTGATGCCACTAACACACTAGAAGTCCTGTGGGTGCTTCTGGGAAGAAAATATGGGAGCTCTGTGTGATGCCACTAACACACTAGAAGTCCTGTGGGTGCTTCTGGGAAGAAAATATGGGAGCTCTGTGTGATGTCACTAACCCACTAGAAGTCCTGTGGGTGCTTCTGGGAAGAAAACATGGGAGCTCTGTGTGATGCCACTAACACACTAGAAGTCCTGTGGGTGCTTCTGGGAAGAAAACATGGGAGCTCTGTGTGATGCCACTAACACACTAGAAGTCCTGTGGGTGCTTCTGGGAAGAAAACATGGGAGCTCTGTGTGATTCCACTAACACACTAGAAGTCCTGTGGGTGCTTCTGGGAAGAAAACATGGGAGCTCTGTGTGATGCCACTAACACACTAGAAGTCCTGTGGGTGCTTCTGGGAAGAAAACATGGGAGCTCTGTGTGATGCCACTAACACACTAGAAGTCCTGTGGGTGCTTCTGGGAAGAAAACATGGGAGCTCTGTGTGATGCCACTAACACACTAGAAGTCCTGTGGGTGCTTCTGGGAAGAAAACATGGGAGCTCTGTGTGATGCCACTAACACACTAGAAGTCCTGTGGGTGCTTCTGGGAAGAAAATATGGGAGCTCTGTGTGATGCCACTAACACACTAGAAGTCCTGTGGGTGCTTCTGGGAAGATAATATGGGAGCTCTGTGTGATGCCACTAACACACTAGTAGTCCTGTGGGTGCTTCTGGGAAGAAAATATGGGAGCTCTGTGTGATGCCACTAACACACTAGAAGTCCTGTGGGTGCTTCTGGGAAGAAAATATGGGAGCTCTGTGTGATGCCACTAACACACTAGAAGTCCTGTGGGTGCTTCTGGGAAGAAAATATGGGAGCTCTGTGTGATGCCACTAACACACTAGAAGTCCTGTGGGTGCTTCTGGGAAGAAAATATGGGAGCTCTGTGTGATGCCACTAACACACTAGAAGTCCTGTGGGTGCTTCTGGGAAGAAAATATGGGAGCTCTGTGTGATGCCACTAACACTCTAGAAGTCCTGTGGGTGCTTCTGGGAAGAAAATATGGGAGCTCTGTGTGATGCCACTAACACACTAGAAGTCCTGTGGGTGCTTCTGGGAAGAAAATATGGGAGCTCTGTGTGATGCCACTAACACACTAGAAGTCCTGTGGGTGCTTCTGGGAAGAAAATATGGGAGCTCTGTGTGATGCCACTAACACACTAGAAGTCCTGTGGGTGCTTCTGGGAAGAAAATATGGGAGCTCTGTGTGATGCCACTAACACACTAGAAGTCCTGTGGGTGCTCCTGGGAAGAAAATATGGGAGCTCTGTGTGATGCCACTAACACACTAGAAGTCCTGTGGGTGCTTCTGGGAAAAAAATATGGGAGCTCTGTGGATGCCACTAACACACTAGAAGTCCTATGGGTGCTTCTGGGAAGAAAACATAGGAGCTCTGTTTGCTGCCACTAACACACTAGAAGTCCTATGGGTGCTTTTGGGGTGCAGTGCTGTGCTAACAGCACTGCGGTTGGTACTACTGAAATACTTTACTAACAGTAAAACACGCACCAGACTAATCCCCAGCAGCAGCTAATAACACACTAACCAGCAGCAATGGACGATCAATGACAGGTAGCAATGGTTTAGCAAATAAATAGCCAATGGTTTAGCAAAGAAGAGCAAATCTGTCTGTAGCAAAGAATCAAGCAAAGACACAGAATCAGCCTGATCTCTCCTAAAGCCGGAACTCATGTGATCGGCGCCGACGGCGTGGCGGCCTTTTAAATGGTGGGGCGTGTACTAAAGCCCCTGAGCTTTAATTGGCTACAGGCGTCCTGCCTGTAGCCAATTATTGCTCTCCGAGTTTCCGGCGCTGTGATTGGCCAAGCATGCGGGGTCACAGTGCATGCTTGGCCAATCATCAGCCAGCAATGCACTGCGCCGGCCGTGTCGGCCGCAATGCATTGCGGGGCCGCTCGCATCACACGAATGTGATGCGAACGGCCCAAATAGTTCTGGGCTCGCCGAGCGAGCGAACGCCCGGTGCTCGATGCGAACGTGGGTTCGCATCGAGCACAGGGCCCATCCCTAGTATATATATATATATATATATATATATATATAATATATATATATACACACTAGACTGACTGTGTATATATATATATATATATATATATATATATATAATACACTGCCACTAACTAAATAACCTGCCTGCTTAATCTAACTCAAGCTACATCTCCGTCCACAACACAAACACTACATGCAACCGCTATGTAAGCAGCCTTATAGTGTGGGGCGTGGACTTAATATCCTGAGCTATGATGGGCCAAAGCCACCCAATTATGGCTCTCTCAGCAGAGCACGCTGTGATTGGCCAAAGCATGTAGGTCAGGTGCATGCTTTGGCCAATCATAGGACGCCAATGCACTGCAAGCTCGCAGTGCATTATGGGTCATTTCACGGCACTCGAATTAGCCCCTAACGTCCCATAATGTTCTATATTCGGCGAACGGACGAAAACCTGATGTTCAAACATCAGGCTTATCCCTATAAGTGACCATCCATAGTGCTGCTGAGTGGTCCATAGTGGTGCTGACTGAGTAACAAGTGACTATAGTGTCAGCTATGAAGGCAAAGAAAGGGGGTGTATCCCTATATATATATATACAGTCCAATATATATATATATATATATATATATATATATATATATATATATATATATATATATACTCTGCATTCAGTGTAGCCTATATATACAGTGCATTCGGTGGTGTACAGTAGATAATACTCTTCAGGTGGTGTAATATATATATGTACGGTCTAGTATATATATATATATATATATATATATATATATATATATATATATATATATACTCTGCATAAAGTGTAGTATATATATGCTCTGCATAAAGTGTAGTGTATATATACAGTGCATTCAGCGGTGTACAGTATATAATACACTTCAGGTGGTGTATTAATATACAGTCAGGTCCATAAATATTGGGACATTGACACAATTGTTTTTTTTTAGCTCTATACACCACCACAATGGATTTGAAATTAAACAAACAAGATGTACTTTAACTGCAGACTTCCAGCTTTAATTTGAGGGTATTTACATCCAAATCAGGTGAACGGTGTAGGAATTACAACACACATAGACATCACCAGACGCTGGGTTTCATCCCTGGTGATGCTCTACCAGGCCTCTACTGCAACTCTTCAGTTCCTGCTTGTTCTTGGGGCATTTTCCCTTCAGTTTTGTGTTCAGCAAGTGAAATGCATGCTCAATCGGATTCAGGTCGGGTGATTGACTTGGCCATTGCATAACATTCCACTTCTTTCCCTTAAAAAACTCTTTGGTTGCTTTCGCAGTATGCTTCGGGTTATTGTCCATCAGCACTGTGAAGCGCCGTCCAATGATTTCTGAAGCATTTTGCTGAATATGAGCCAATAATATTGCCAGAAACACTTCAGAATTCATCCTGCTGCTTTTGTCAGCAGTCACATCATCAATAAATACAAGAGAACCAGTTCTATTGGCAGCCATACATGCCCACGCCATGACACTACCACCACCATGCTTCACTGATGAGGTGGTATGGTTTGGATCATGATCAGTTCCTTTCCTGCTCCATACTCTACTCTTCCCATCACTCTTGTACAAGTTGATCTTGGTCTCATTTGTCCATAGGGTGTTGTTCCAGAACTATGAAGGCTTTTTTAGATGTTGTTTGGCAAACTATAATCTGGCCTTCCTGTTTTTGAGGCTCACCAATGGTTTACATCTTGTGGTGAACCCTCTGTATTCACTCTGGTGAAGTCTTCTCTTGATTGTTGACTTTGACACACTTACCTCCTGGAGAGTGATCTTGATCTGGCCAACTGTTGTAAAGGGTATTTTCTTCACCAGGGAAAGAATTCTTCGGTCATCCACCACAGTTGTTTTCCCTGGTCTTCCGTTTCTTTTGGTGTTGCTGAGCTCACCGGTGCGTTCTTTTTAAGGATGTTCCAAACAGTTGATTGGCCACACCTAATGTTTTTGCTATCACTCTGATGGGTTTGTTTTGTTTTTTCAGCTAATGATGTCTTCCTTCACTGATAGTGACAGCTCTTTGGATCTCATATTGAGAGTTGACAGTAACAGATTCCAAATGCAAATAGCACACTTGAAATGAACTCTGGACTTTTTATCTGCTCCTTGTAAATGGGATAATGAGGGAATAACACACACCTGGCCATGGAACAGCTGAGAAGCCAATTGTCCCATTACTTTTGGTCCCTTAAAAAGTGGGAGGCACATATACAAACTGTTGTAATTCCTACACCTTTCAGCTGATTTGGATGTAAATACCCTCAAATTAAAGCTGAAAGTCTCCAGTTAAAGCACACCTTGTTTGTTTCCTTTCAAATCCATGGTGGTGGTGTATAGAGCCAAAAAGATTAGAATTGTGTCCATGTCCCAATATTTATGGACCTGACTGTATATATATATATATATATATATATATATATATATATATACAGTCTAGTGCAGCCCTCAAAAGTTGCACTCGCCTGCTTGCATTTTGCGAGTACATTTTGAGAGCTGGCTAGGACTGCCTGAAGCGAGGGGGGCCTGAGCCTGGGCGGAATGGGAGTCCTTCTCCCAGAGATCGTGGCGGGGAAGAGAGAGAGAGCCACCCAGATGTCCACAGTGTAGCGCTGGGAACACAGTGCTTTCATTTTAATTTCTGTGTTCCCCGGTGCTCACTGTCATATACAGCCCCACCCCCTGGTGAACTTTGTCAATCAATTGACGTTGATCGGCGGGAACACAGAAATTAAAATGAAAGCTGTTATCACTAGGGATGAGCCGAACACCCCCCCGTTCGGCTCGCACCAGAACCCGCGAACGGACCTAAAGTCCGTGCGAGCTTTAGAACGCTATTAGTTATAATGGATGCGAACGCTCAAAATTAAAAGTGCTAATTTTAAAGGCTAATATGCATGTTAATGTCATAAAAAGTGTTTTGGGACCTGGGTCCTGCCCCAGGGGACATGTATCAATGCAAAAAAAAGTTTTAAAAACGTCCGTTTTTTCAGGAGCAGTGATTTTAACCACTTCAGCCCCGGACCAATTTGCAGCTAAAGGACCAGGCCCCTTTTTGCAATTCGGCACTGCGTCGCTTTAACTAACAATTGTGCGGTCGTGCGACGTGGCTCCAAAACAAAATTGGCGTCCTTTTTTTCCCACAAATAGAGCTTTCTTTTGGTGGTATTTGATCGCCCCTGCGGTTTTTATTTTTTGCGCTATAAACAAAAATAGAGCGACAATTTTGAAAAAAATGCAATATTTTTTACTTTTTGCTATAATAAATATCCCCAAAAAATATATAAAAAAACATTTTTTTTTCCTCAGTTTAGGCCGATACGTATTCTTCTACATATTTTTGGTAAAAAAAATCGCAATTAGCGATTATTGATTAGTTTGCGCAAAAGTTATAGCGTTTACAAAATAGGGGATAGTTTTATAGCATTTTTATTAATATTTTTTTTTTTATTAGTAATGGCGGCTATCAGCGATTTTTATTGTGACTGCGACATTTTGCGGACACATCGGACATTTTTGACACATTTTTGGGACATTTGTCATTTATACAGCAATCACTGCTATTTAAATAGCACTGATTCCTATGTAAATGACAGTTGTAGTTAGGGGGTTAACCACTAGGGGCGGGGAGGAGTCAGTGTGACGTGTTGTGTTTTTTTTTACAGTAGGGGGGCGTGGCTGTACGTCTGACGTCATTGATCGGCGTTCCCGATGACAGGGAACCGCCGATCACTGACAGTCAGTGTAGGAAGCGCGGGGAGAGGTTTGTTTACATAGACCTCTCCCCGTTCTTCAGCTCCGTAACCCGATCGTGGGATACCAGCGGCGATCGGGTCCGCTGGTCCCGCGGCCGGGGTCACGGAGCTCCCGACCGGGTCACGAGCGCGCCGCTAGCGGCGCGTGCGCGACCACGGGCAGGCACATGCACGATCACGTACCGGTACGTGATTCTGCCTGCCCGTGCCATTCTGCTGACGTATATATGCAGTGGCCGGTCGGGAAGTGGTTAATAATGCTTAAATTGAAACAATAAAAGTGTAATATTCCTTTAAATTTCGTACCTGGGGGGTGTCTATAGTATGCCTGTGAAGGGGTGCATGTTTCCCGTGTTTAGAACTGTCTTTGCGCAAAGTGTCATTTTTGAAAGTAAAAAAGCTATTTAAAATCACTCGCGGCTAATGTTAATTCACGGCTCCCGTAATACAGAGAACAGTCATTCATTGAAACTCATTCATAAAAAAAAGTCATTGATAAAAAATAAAAAAAAATAAAAAAAAAAAGCGTAGGGGGTCCCCCCAAATTCAATAACCAGGCCCTACAGGTCTGGGATGGATATTAAGGGGAACCCCAGCCAAAAAAAAAAAAAAAAATGGCGTAGGGTCCCCCTCAAAATCCATACCAGACCCTTGAGGTCTGGTATGGATTTTAAGGGGAACCCTAGCCAAAAAAATGGCGTAGGGTCCCCCTCAAAATCCATACCAGACCCTTATCCAAGCACGCAACCTGGCAGGCCGCAGGAAGAGAGGGGGGGACGAGAGCGGCCCCCCCTCCCGCCTGAACCGTACCAGGCCACATGCCCTCAACATTGGGAGGATGCTTGGGGGTCTAAGACCCCTAAAGCACCTTGTCCCCATGTTGATGAGGACAAGGGCCTCATCCCCACAACCCTAGCCGGTGGTTGTGGGGGTCTGCGGGCGGGGGCTTATCGGAATCTGGAAGCCCCCTTTAACAAGGGGACCCCCAGATCCCGGCCCCCCCCTGTGTGAAATGGTAAGGGGGTACAAAAGTTCCTTGACAATTCCTTTATTAAAATCTTCTTTCTTCTTTCTTCATCCTTCGGTTTCTTCATCTTCTCCTTCCTTCATCTTCTTCCATCTTCTTCTTCCATTTTCTTCTTCCTCCGATCCGCTTCTTCTTGCGCTGGTCTTCTCGTCCTTCTCGTCCGGCATCTTCTTCCGTCGGCGTCGGTGTCGGTGTCTTCTTGGGCCGCTCCGCGCAATGGGAGGCTCCCGATGTGTGAGGCTCCGCTCCGTCTGACAGGTCTTTTAAAACGGAGGGCACCTGGTGATCCCGCCCCCCTCTGACGTCATGGGGAAAGCCATCATGGAATTCCCCATGACGTCCCTGTGCGTCAGAGGGGGCGGGGTCACCAGTGCCCTCCATTATAAAAGACCTGTCAGACGGAGCGGAGCCTCACACAGCGGGAGACTCCCATTGCGCGGAGCGGCCCAAGAAGAGACAGAGACACCGACGCCGACGCCGACGGAAGAAGATGCCGGACGAGAAGGACGAGAAGACCAGCGCAAGAAGAAGCGGACCGGAGGAAGAAGAAAATGGAAGAAGAAGATGGAAGAAGATGACGGAAGGAGAAGACGGAAGGAGAAGATGAAGAAACCGAAGGATGAAGAAAGAAGATTTTAATAAAGGAATTGTCAAAGACTGTCTCCTGTCATTTTTTACCATTTTTGCCACTTTTTTGGTGAAATGGTAGGGGTACAAAAGTACCCCCTTACCATTTCACACAGGGGGGGGCCGGGATCTGGGGGTCCCCTTGTTAAAGGGGGCTTCCAGATTCCGATAAGCCCCCCGCCCGCAGACCCCCACAACCACCGGGCACGGTTGTGGGGAAGAGGCCCTTGTCCTCATCAACATGGGGACAAGGTGCTTTGGGGGTCTTAGACCCCCAAAGCATCCTCCCAATGTTGAGGGCATGTGGCCTGGTACGGTTCAGGCGGGAGGGGGGGGCGCTCTTGTCCCCCCCTCTTTTCCTGCGGCCTGACAGGTTGCGTGCTCGGATAAGGGTCTGGTATGGATTTTGAGGGGGACCCCACGCCATTTTTTTTGGCTAGGGTTCCCCTTAAAATCCATCCCAGACCTCAAGGGTCTGGTATGGATTTTGAGGGGGACCCTACGCCATTTTTTTTTTTGAGCTGGGGTTCCCCTTAATATCCATCCCAGACCTGAAGGGCCTGGTTATTGAATTAGGGGGGACCCCTACGCTTTTTTTTTGTTTTTTTTATCAATGAATGACAGTTCTCTGTCTTACAGGAGCCATCAATTCATTAGCCGCGAGTGCTTTTAAATAGCTTTTTTCCTACAAAAATGACACTTTTTTGCAGGGAAAGTTCTAAGCACAGGAAACCTGCCCCCCTTCACAGGCCACCTATAGACACCCCCCAGATGTGATACTGCAATGCTGTTCTAACAGCATGCACACACATATCCCCAGAAATAAAGCACATATTGTCAGCAGCCAGCAACACACTGACACGCTGACACTGACTGAAACAGAATATGCGAGGCCGCCGCCGCCGTGGGGCGTGTACTAAAGCCCCTGAGCTATAATTGGCTACAGGCATCCTGCCTGTAGCCAATTATGGCTCTCCTCGCTGCCGGTGCTGTGATTGGCCAAACATGCGGGGTCACAGTGCATGCTTGGCCAATCATCAGCCAGCATTGCACTGTGCGGGCCGCAATGCATTGCGGGGCCGCTCGCATCACACGAATTTGATGCGAGCAGCCCCAATAGTTCTGGGCTCGCCGAGCGAGCGAACGCCCGGTGCTCGATTTGAACATGGGTTAGAATCGAACACCGGGCCCATCCTTAGTTATCACTGTGTTCCCTGCGCTGCGCTGGGAACACCCGGGGTGGCTCTCCTGTTCCTCTCCTCCCCTGCACAGGTGGGCACAAGCTGCATGGTGGGCAATGGGCTGCATGGTGGGCGCGGGCTGCATGGTGGGCACGGGCTGCAAGGTGGGCACAAGCTGCATGGTGGGCACGGGCTGCATGGTGGACACGGGCTGCATGGTGGACATGGGCTGCATGGTGGACACGGGCTGCATGGTGGACATGGGCTGCATGGTGAACACGGGCTGCATGGTGGGCATGGGCTGCATGGTGGGCACAAGCTGCATGGTGGACACAAGCTGCATGGTGGCACGGGCTGCATGGTGGGCAAGGGCTGAATGGTGGACACGGGTTGCATGGTGGGCATGGGCTGCATGGTGGCCATGGGCTGCATAGTGGATGGTGGGACCAGGCTGCATGGTGGATGGGGGGACCAGGCTGCATGGTGGATGGTGGGACCAGGCTGCATGGTGGATGGTGGGCACAGGCTGCATTGGTGGGCACACACAGCTTGTATTGGGCACAGGCAGGCTGCATTGGTGGGCACATGCAGCTCGCATTGGGCACAGGCAGGCTGCATTGGTGGGCACGGATAAAGTTGTTGTTGTTAATATTTATTTTTATAACTTATATCTGCATAAAACATTTAAGTGTCATTTAATGAGATCATTTATGAGGGCGTGTTTAGGGGTGGGCGTGTTTAGGGGTGGGGTTGGGTGGGGCAACTAGTGGCAAGTAACCCTTGAGGCCTGGTCTAGTGTATATATATATATATTCTTCAGGTGGTGTACACAGTATATAATACAGGGTGTACAGTTTCTAATACACTTCTGGTGGTGTACACAGTATATAATACAGTGCAGCCATTGTACAGTTTATAATACAGTGCAGGCGGTGTAAATCATATCTAATACAGTGTGTACAGGTGCATGCTTTGGCCAATCATCATACAGCAAACTCGCAGTGCATTATGGGGCATTCCGTGGCACTCAAATTTCCCGCGAACGCACCATAATGTTCGGTGTTAGGCGAACACCTGATGGTCAAGTCAAACTTACAGTATGTTCGAATCGAACTTAAGTTCGACTCACGCATAGAGCTCAACCCAACATGTGAGGTATCACTGTGAATGTCAGATCAAGGGCAGTAATTCTAGTAATAGACCTCCTCTTTAAGGTGGTAAACTGTAAAGGCGAGGGGGCGTGGCTTAGCAATGGCCGGGTAGAGACGTGTTTTGGAGGAGCTCCCGGCCCGACCCAGCCTAAACAGACCGAAACACACCAAACCCACGCTGTGAGAGAGGCATGAGCAGCACCAGCAAGTGCAGGACACGGTCGGCAACGAGGGGGACGGGGAATTCCACCTCCCAGCCGGGGATAACGCAGTTTTTCAGAGGCAGTCTGGACGCATCGCCAGGCGCCATTGCGACCGCGCCACGTGCAGCCGATACGGAGACCAGGGGACCTATGTGGAGCACGACTAACGCACCAGGCCCAGAGAACCCTGCTAATCATCCAGAGTTATCAGGCACAAGTATGGCAGGCCCTGCTCAGCACAGCATGGATGAGGACCTCCGTAACCTGCTGAGAGCTCTCCCCACACGAGCAGACATCGAGGCATTGCCCACAAGGGCAGACATTGAAGGCCTCATAATGAGGATCGAGGAGGCCCACAGCAGAGACATCCAGGAGGTGAGGGAGGAACTGCATGGGGTAGAGGAACGGGTGTCCTCCGGAGAGACTTTAATGGCAGCACTAACGTCCAGAGTACAAACCCTGGAACAAGCCCAAGCCACGAGCTCCAAAACAGCCCAGGAAATGCAGCTACGCCTGGAGGAAATCGAGGACCGCAGCCGCCGTAACAATCTGCGGCTGCGGGGGATCCCCGAGGCTACCGGCTCAGAAGACCTGACCGCTACGGTCACAGATATCCTGCACACCTTAATGGAGAACCCACCTCCCACTCTGGAGTTTGACCGGGTGCACCGCACTCTGGGCCCCAGGTCGGCGGATCCGGATAGACCCAGAGACGTGCTGTGCCGCCTACACCGCTATACACTGAAGGAATCTCTACTCCGCAAGGCCTGGGACCATGGGGAAATCGAGTTCGATGGAGCACACATACAAATTCTGCCAGACCTCTCCAGGGCTACACTACAACGCCTTGCCATACTGAAACCGGCTCTCGAGGTTGCCAGGAGACGCGGCTGCACATATAGGTGGGGATACCCCCTGGCGGTATTGTTCTGGAACGACCGTGCCTCATTTACACTGCGTACAACGGAGGACCTACCTGCATTCTTCTCCTTCATAGGAGCAGAACCGATCACTGTTCCAGACTGGCTGGCGCCGCTCCAGAGAGCAACTGGACGGTCTGGCACAGCGCGGAGCGGCCCATTCCCACCTGCACGCTCGCAAAGCTCAAGAGGAAGGATCAGAGGAAGGACCCGATCCGCGGTGTCCGACAACACACGTGAGTCCTGATCCGATCCTGACCAATACCCCAAGTAGTTAATCAATGTTGTCCCACTTGGCCAGTTTACCCCCGAGCAGTCAGCCTTTCGTGCCGATGGGTGCGGTGCGCCCCGGGCCCCCCCCCTGCCTGTAGCCCTGATGACCGCAATTTGAAACCGCCCGGACAGCATTCTCCCATCCCTACGGTACCTTAATCTTTGCTGAACTCAGCCGCCAAGACGCCGCCCGCCACCACAGCCCCGCACGCTCCGATACGATCTTGTCATGTGACTGACCACTGTCCCGGTCCCCGCAGAAGGCACAACGGCAGAGAGAGTCCTATCCCCCGCCCCGAGAGCCCCCGTGAGGATAACTGCACACGCTAGAAACTGTGGACGCTTTGTTTGAACCCGTCTACCCGCCATACTATATACTGTCATAGCCTGGCTGGAAAACGCTTCCGGACCCACACAGATACAGCATCCAGTATATCCTTAAAGGAAGGTGGGTGAGTGGGTTGCCACAGGGAACCACAGCACAGGGAGGGTTAACTCTAGATGTGGCGTGGAACGGGAAAGGGGACGGGGGAGGGCAGACGCGGTTCTATTGCTCCTGCCCTTTCAAATGGGATCCGGAAGAGACACAGACTGATCCGGAAACTACTATGCCACCACAGGATCACAGCTACGTGACGGGGATCTAATATGGGAGACTGCGGATGGGTGTTGTGTGGGGTGGGGGGGCGGGGGGGGTATGGGGTGCACGGTGGGATCCCCCTCTCGCTCCGGCCAGGGAAACTTGTTTTACAGCAGAAGGCACCAGTCTGTCTAGAAGCCCGGAGGGGGGGGGATGGTGGGGGTGGGCGCGGGGGGGCTAAGCATGATATTATGTTACGTTTGCGCTGCAAGTTTGGGTATCATAATAGCCGACAGACGGGACGTAGGTTAATGTTTTACTGTATGACACTGCCTGGGGTTTACACTGTGTGGCTTAGAAGCCATATACTCCACTGTTACTTATTGTATGTCATTATGGTCCTATTTCGCACTTTAGGAAGTTATGTACATTCCTATCCTAAGAAGCCTCACGCTACCTCACGCACCCAAAAAAAAAAAGACAAAAAGGTCTGGGGGCCTGGGGAGGGAGGGAGCTCCCCCTCATGGTCCCTTGCTGAACACACTCCCAATTAGGTAAGCGTCGAATCGGCTGGCGCCGACAGACGTTCACACAGCAGGACAGCTGTTAATTTAGGGTACGCTCCTGCTGGTCAGGACGCACCGCGAGCATATTTGCTCAGTACACACTTAGGACTGAGTGGAAAGTCCGCTCTTCTTCTATATCTACAACTCTTTCCGTTTCACACCTTTCTATATCCCCCCCCCCCTACCCCCCTGTCCCTATCCCCACTTCCAACACAACCCTTGAGCCTACACGGCCATGGAGGCGTTACATATTGTCTCACTGAATACAAAGGGGCTTAACGTCCCAGAAAAAAGGAAAATGCTATTACACGACATGAAACAGATGAGGGCAGACATAGTGCTACTACAAGAAACACATTTCAGGGAGAACAATTTCCCAATTTTGAAAAACAGGCACTACCCTACGGTCTATCACTCCACCCACGCGGACGCTAAGTCCAGAGGGGTGTCCACACAGATTGCAGCAAGGGTCCCTTGGACACTGATCAACCAAAAGACAGACCCGGCGGGAAGATTCTTGTTTCTGAAAGGGCTAATTGGGGGGGAAAAGGTAACCATTGCGAACCTGTACGTCCCAAATAACCAACAAGACTCCTTCATTAGGAAGCATTTAGAAATCCTCCGAAATTTTGCAGAAGGACAGCTAATAGTAGGGGGAGACCTAAACATCCCCCTCAACCCGACAGAAGACACATCCACAGGAACCTCTTCGTTCCCCAGAGGGGCACGCAGAGCAATCCACACAGCATTACATGAAGCAAGACTAGTGGACGCCTGGCGCCTTTTCCACCCGGGCGAAAAGGACTACACGTTTTTCTCACGCACTCACCAGGTATATTCAAGATTAGACCACTTCCTGATCCCACACCACCAGCTGCAAGCAGTTAAAAATACATCCATAGGCTCTATCACCTGGTCAGACCATGCACCGGTGACATTGACATACGCACTGACTGACTACAACACAAAGCAAAGACAAACATGGAGGCTTAATGAAAGCCTACTCCAAGACCCAGAAACCTTAGCAGACATCACAAAAGAAATAGGCCACTACTTTCGCACAAACATTACTCCTGAATGTAACTTGGGGCTGGTGTGGGAAGCACACAAAGAGGTGATCCGAGGCGTGCTGATAAAGCATGGAGCGAGGATCAAGAGAGTGAGAACAACCCAGATGATGGAGTTACTAGACAAACTTCAGAAGTTAGAAACAGAACACAAGCAGACACCGACCAGGACAATAGGGAACAAACTGGACGAAATACGTACAAAACTGATTGACTTACTCCAATTTAAAGCCAAGGCGGCACTACAGATCTCCCGTAGACGGTCGTACGAGTCGGGAAATAAATGCGGCAGATTACTAGCGCAATCCCTGAAGGCCCAGACGGCAGCATCCTATATACCACATATACACGACTCAACAGGACAGAAAAAAACGTTGCCTAAACAAATCGCCCAGGAGTTCAAGTCTCACTACAAATCTTTATACAACTTGAACACTGTACGGCCACCGGTAGAAAAGGTGAGGGACTATATAAGAGACTCCATGATGCCCTCATTGGAGACAGAAACATGCCAGCTTTTAGAAGAGCCCATAACCTTGATAGAATTGCAGGGAGCTTTAGCAAATACTAAAAAAGGTAAGGCCCCGGGGCCAGATGGCCTCACGGCGCATTACTAACAGACGTTCTTCCCATCGCTGGGTAACCACCTGGTGGCACTTTTTAATGACCTCGGCAAGGGAGGTAAACTACACGACACCACGCTACAGGCCCAAATAGCGGTAATACCAAAGGAGGGGAAAGACCCAGGACAATGCGGGAGCTACCGCCCGATATCCCTACTGAACACAGACTTGAAGCTATTCACGAAGATATTGGCCACGAGACTCCAATCACATGTACCCCGAGTGGTTCACCTGGACCAGGTCGGTTTTGTGTCGTCCAGGGAAGCGAGGGACAACACTACTAAAGTTCTATACCTGCTATACCACACATCACTCACAAAAACACCAAGTGTCTTTCTCAGCACTGATGCTGAGAAAGCATTTGATAGGGTAAGCTGGGACTTTATGTTTGCCACACTAAAACATTTAGGCCTGGGGAACAACATGGTGAACTGGGTAACGGCAATATATACGATGCCAGCGGCAAGAGTAAGAGCCAATGGAATCCTATCAGACCCCTTTCTAATTAAAAAACGGGACACGTCAGGGATGCCCACTCTCACCCATCCTCTTTGCACTCTCACTGGAACCATTCTTAGCGCACGTACGAAAAAACGCAAATATCACAGGGATGGTACAACAGACCCAATACAAAGTGTCGGCGTACGCCGATGACTTAATGTTCACCCTCTCAAATCCGGTGATATCCCTCCCTAACTTGCTGCACGAGTTCAAAACATATGGCAAGTTGTCGAATCTAAAGATCAACTTTGCCAAATCAGAGGCGATGGGGATAAACATACTACCAGCCCAACTTACTCAACTCCAATCCAGCTTCAAGCTGAAATGGACATCGACGGCCCTGAAATACCTAGGCACGCACATCCCCCAGAACTTCGCGAAAATTTACGATCTCAACTTTCCCCCCCTGCTTCACAGAGTCAGGACACTGCTACAGCAATGGCAATCTGGCCTACATTCGTGGTTAGGTCGTTGTAACATTTTGAAAATGTCTATTCTCCCGAAGTTCCTTTACCTAATGCAAGCCCTACCGATACACATACCACACACCTACTTTAAGCAAATACAATCCCTGTTCAAGCAGTTCGTCTGGGCGGGAAAGAGACCTAGACTTGCCAATAAACTACTAGTCCTTCCCAAACAGTCAGGTGGCTTGGCATTACCTAACATACGAGCCTACTACCAAGCGGCACACCTGGGTAGGTTACTGGATTGGTGCCGCCACCAGGAGACCAAGTTGTGGGCTCAGGTGGAGCAGGCCCAATGCAGGACACCCCTCAGAGGACTCCCATGGTGCTACCTGGGACTACCACCGGAGACTAAAAGACACCCGCTGATAGGGAACACGGCCAAGCTATGCGCACAACTCATCTCTCTGGGTTCAATATCGAGCCCGAACTCACCCCTCTACCCAATACTGGGGAACCCCCTATTCACCCCAGGCGTGGGAAACGGGCCCTTTAAACATCTAGCAGAGTCAGGCATACACCAAGCCCGCCAATTTAGCTCTAGGGGATGGTGGAAATCGATTGCAGAGCTAACAGACCCTACGGGCCCCTTCCACCTAGAGTTTATGAGTGCCATACAAATCCACCATTTTCTCAGGACCATTCCACCACCCCCGGACAATGACCAACAACTCACGACACTGGAAGACTTGTGCAACGACACTGGTGCCTTGCCTCATACACTATCCCTGACTTACACTCTGATAAACAAACCCGCAGAGGACTTTGTGCCACCGGGAATACTTAAATGGGAAGAAGATCTGGGAACTCAGTTTAGCCCCACCAAAAGACAACATATCCTCCAATATACTCATAAATCATCTATTTGTGCCAAGTCCCAGGAAACCAATTATAAAATCATGTCACGATGGTACAAAACCCCGGATAGGTTACATAAGATCTTCCCGGCGACATCGGATCTATGCTGGCGTTGTCAGTCTGAGAAAGGGACACTGCTGCATATCTTCTGGGCATGCCCTAAGCTACAGCATTTCTGGGGAGTCATTCGTGAGACAATACAAGGGCTCACGGAAAGGCCCATTCCGGCCGATCCAGCATTTTTTCTTCTTCACGCGAATGACATTCCGAATAGGAAATATAAGAAATCTGTCATACGTCACCTACTGGATGCCGCTAAGGCATGCATCCCCCTCCTCTGGAAGTCTACCCACCCACCGTCCATTAACTTATGGCTTCAAAAAGTTGACGACATAAGGAGGATGGAAGACCTCATTCTCACAGCGCAAAATAGACAAGAGACCTTCACCAAAACGTGGCAATTATGGACCATGTTCATATATTCGACAGAAGGCCAAGCACTGCGCGGCCCTGAAGCAAACCCTTAACTACAAGTCTAGGGGGGTCACCTATATACTCACACCCTGAACTGAAAAACAGACCAACAGACGACCTAGACATATCACTTGACCGCCGGACGCTCCATGGCCGCGGGCGGCCACCCCCCCCCCACCCCAAACACCCCACCCCACCCCCCCCCCCCCCCCCCTCATACCCTTACCCTCCCTCCCCCCTTTTTCCTGCCCTTCCTACCTCCATATTTCCCTTCTCCCTCTTTAACCATCTTACACCCCCACCCCTCGCCTTTCACCCCTGTCATCTATCTCTTCTTCCTCTTCTTCTTCTTCTCTCGCCCCCCCCCCCCTGGGACTTTGAGCTGCGGCAGATTCCCCACATGAGTGGGGACCGTGGTGAGAAGTCGGGGGGGCGGGGAACTCATTACACACAGATAAATAGGAAAAGGAAAATGTGGGACAGGGACTGCGAATATTTACACAGCTCCCTTACGGTACAAGAAAACTTAGGAGAACAAGGGGTAGAGACTATATTAATATCTCACTACGAGATGTTGACTACCTCACACCCCCCCAACCAAACATGTACTAACCACGCTAAGCAGAAGCAAGGGAACTATATCCCGGACAAATCACAATCAGACAGCCTATCACACAACGCTCCAGGGAAGGATTCAATAGTGGCTAGTTTGGTATACATATTTGTTTTCTACTGATTGCCGATTAATGTCTGTAAGGTATGATGTAATGTTATGTAAATTGTTGGTCCATGCGGACCCTGTTACGAAGTTAAATAAAAAAAATTAAAAAAAAAAAAAAACTGTAAAGGCTTTTAAAGACTTTAAAAAATGTATGTAGTTTGTCACTGCTGTAATATACAGTATATATGCAATATATGGGGGGGGGTTGCTATCTTGGCATTTTTTCTGCCTCCGAAACTGTGATAGGTAGTTAGGAAGGGAAATGAGCAATTTCCGCCCTTAGAAAGACTGAAGGCGATAATTGATTTTCAGGGTCCTGTACGTGGCTAGACTGCCAAAAAGTCTCTCACATGTGGTAACCCTCCAACTCTGGAGAAGCAACAGAATTAATTTTGGGGTGTAATTCCACAAATACCCATAGCATGTATGAGCAATATATAATTTAAGTGACAACTTTGTGTAAAACAAAAATAAAATTGTTAATTTTCTAGAAACTTGTGGCAAAACATAAAATATTCCATGAACTCAACATGCCTCTCAGCAAATAATTGTGGGTGTTTACCTTCTGAAAATAGGTCATTTTGGGGGGTTTTGTGCTATCTTAGCATTTCATTAATCACCAAAACTGTGATAGGTACTGAGGAGGTGAAATGAGCAATATACCGTATATATACGAGTATAAGCCGAGATTTTCAGCCCTTTTTTTGGGCTGAAATTACCCCCCTCAGCTTATACTCAAGTCACTGCTATCTGCCTACCTGATAATTGTGTCATGCAGACAGACGGTGGCCTTGGCAGTGTTTAAACGCCGCGCCTCCTTGTCTGTGATAGGCAGAACACTCTATTTCCCAGCAGTCAGTGTTACGCCTATCACGGACATCCTCTCATCCTCGTCCGTGGTATGAGGATGAGCGGAAGTCCGTGATAGGCGGAACACTGACTGCTGGGAAATTGTGTGTTTCGCCTATCACAGACAAGGAGGAGGCGCGGCTTTTGAATACTAGAATGGCCGCCGTATCTTTTTACATGCTGCGCTTTACATCGGTGCAAATGCAAGGGACAAGGAGGCTGCAGAGGGACAAGGAGGCTGCAGAGGGACAAGGAGGCTGCAGAGGGACACCAACACTGCAGAAGGACACAGAGGCTGCAGAATGGCACACGGGGGCATGCACAGGACACAGGTAGGCTGTGACCCTCTTTTCCACATACAATAGCTGCTGCATTTCTCACCCTCGGCTTATACTCGGGTCAATATGTTTTCCCAGTTTTTTTGTGGTAAATTAGGGGCCTCGGCTTATATTCGGGTCGACCTATACTCGAGTATATACGGTACACTCTAAAGCCCCATACACACGGTCGGATTTTCCGATGGATTCTGTCCTATCGGACAATGTTGTCGGAAATTACGACCGTGTGTAGGCACCATCGGACAGTTTCCATCGGATTGTCCGACGGACAAAGTTCTATCTCCTGCTGGATAGATTTTTCGACAACAAAGTCCGATCACACCAATTCCGATCGTGTGTAGACAAAGTCTACGCATGCTCAGAAGAAATTCTGTGACGGAAGCGCTCGGTCAGGTAAAACTACCGTTCCTAATCGACACAGCACATTCGTCACGCTGCAATGTTAAAATGTCTTTAATGCAGCGCATTCTCTTTTTCTTTACAATGCAAGAAGAATGACGTGTTTTAGCTGCTCCTATTGTCCCCTCACTTCTCACAAACTTATTTCTTTATTCGTTTTCAGGATTTCTAGACTAGATGTTTATTTTTCCTCAGATCGTAAAAGAATCTTTGTTATATTTTTTGGGTGATTTGTAATTTTTTCTTTTTTTTTTTGGAATACATATTTTCAGGATAATTTATTTAGATTTTTGAGGGGGTTGTGTGTCTCAACTTAGCAAAACAACATTATTAACATTTGTATTTGTTGCTTAAATTTACTAGGAGTTTGTTTGTTGTTGGTGCCCCTTGTTAATTGGACTTTATGATTTGTGAAATGTACCTGCCTACTCACAAATAAACTGTCATTGTAGAAAAGTAAAACACATAGGCAATGATTTTTTCAAATCAAAAATACCTTTATTTAGGTCTCAGCAACAAACCAAAGAGGAACGCATCGATGGAGAAACTTGGGGAATTTCCAAAGCCTTGGACACCCACGGCAAACATCATTTTTGAAGCTTCTAAAATTGGGGGCCTGAGGAGTACCTATCTAAATAATAAGGGAGTGCTATCTGGTCCTGAAGTCCAAAACATCCGGAACTGCAGCAGATGCCATCTAGGTCCCCAGGCTCTGGTACTACGAGAGGCTCCATCTTCTCTCAGACCAGACTGAATTCAGGTCGTCACTCTCTTGTCTTCCTTGCACGCCTCCTTGCACGCTGTGGCTGTGGTGCTGGTGGGGTGGCAGAAGGAGGAGGAGGAGGAGAAGGCGGAGCATGGTCACTATCGCAAACATGTGTGAGTGGGGTCATCCCCCCAGCCATACCCTTATTTAGGACCTTGAGGATGACCTCCTCACACATGCTGCGTTGCCCCACCTCCATACCCATCCTTTTTGTGGCAACCAAGGAGCCAAAGGCCTCCTCGTAGGTGGGTGTGGCATGTAGGGAGGCTGAAGCATCTCTGATGAGCTGGAGCGCTGACTCTCCCACCTCCCCCACCCTTATCGCCCTTTTGTAGGGAAGGCGGAGGGGAGGGACTTGGGAGATAGTCAGGCTCCTACGCCTACCCCCCTCTTGGCTGCCACTACCCACCTCTTGGCTGCCTCTAACCCCTTCCTCCTCCTGACTGCCACATTCCACAGCCACCTCCTGGCTGAGGTCTTGCCCCAAATGTCTCCAACACTACTGTCTGTTGATATGTCAAACACGTTAGGAACTAAGCAAATGGGGATCCTGAATTAAGTGAACATCATTCATTATTCCCAAAAATGGTTCCAAAACTACTATACCTGCCACAAGCTGGGCTCCTCCACATCTTGCAGACTGGAAGGCCCAGGTTGCTCCTCGGAAGCCTCATCAGGGGTGGTGTGCATGGAAGGATGCGTGCAAGGAAGAGTCGAGAGTGACTTCCTGACATTAGCCTGGTCTTTGAGAAAATGGAGCCTGTCATAGTACCAGAGCGTGGGGACATGGACCTGATCTGCTGCAACTCCAGATGCTTGGGACTTCAGGACCTTATTGCGCTCCCTGAAATAGGTACTCCTCAGGCTGCCAATTTTTAGTCTTAACTTCTCCACGGTTGCCGTGGGGATGGTTGGCTTTACAAATTCCACAAGTTTCTTCATGGCTGCGTACCTCTTCGGTTTGTTGCTGTAATCTCTGTGTTTAGCCTGCCATAATAGGGGCATTTCCCTATACTTATCAATGAAGAGGGGGAGAAAACTCACATGGTTGAAGCCCTCCATAATCTCTGCAAGACACAACACCACACAAAACACTATAAATAATAAAGTCAGGCTTAACTCTCCTAATCTTCTCCATAAATAAGCCTCAAGGTCTAATCAGTCTGGGCTAGTTATGTACCAAGTTCAAATTGTACCTTCGTTCTAGCGATCGTCTCGTGTGTGAGCTTTCTCTCCCCTCGTCTCACAGATCGTGGCTACGACACATGCGTGTGACGTTTTATATACAGTGCGCATGCGTGAAGCTCCGCCTGCCCCTGACGATCTTTCTCGTCTATTCCCCACCCCTTCTCTTTATGGCGCAGTGGGGAGAGCACATGGCGGGGACACAGCAGGTGCGCCCCAAATATTACACCAACGAGGAGGAGGACGAGGAAAGGCCGGAGGCAGAAACATCCCGATCCCGGAGCCTGAAATTCAAGGCCTCCAATATGTCATTTGGAGAAATGTTGGAGATGGTGGACATATTAAAGAGGAGCGACTATGATGGGAAGTATGGGCCTTACCTCAACCCCAATGTCCGAAAGGCCAAGATCATGTCTAAAGTTGTGAGGAGGCTGTACAATCATTTTGGGGTACAACGATCCAAGGAGCAACTGAGGAAACGCTGGTCAGACCTGAAACTGAGGGAGCCCGATCAGTACAGAAAGATCAAGCGAGTTCTTCAAAAAAGTAAGTAGTTGTGTTTTGTGTTTGATTTTTTGCTTGCATACTGCTCCATGTGTTTGTATTTTTTCAATGTTGTACATTAGAAAATGGCCACTTTCATGTTCGTCTGTGCATTCGATCGTACTCAACCTCGATCTTTCTGCTAGTGTCATGTTTGTGTGTGTCCATTCGATTGTACTCAACCTCGATCGTTCGGCCACTTATAAAACGAGGTTTGGTGAAGTTTTTAGTGAAAGGAAGTTTGTTCTCAATAGAGATGTCATCAAGAATGTCAAGCTAATTTATTCAATGTAAAGGAGAGTTCACTCAGTAGCTGTTTACCCATCTGGACTCTAGAGCACTAGTGCTGGGACACCCAAACCCCCTTTTTATTATGCTTTTCCACACATGTGCTCCAGTGGATACTAGAGGGGTGTCTCCATCAGACAAACTTCTACCAAAAAGCTAGTAAGTTTAGCACCTTTACAAAGTGACTACATTCATGTTGTTGTCATTTGTAACTGGCCAACCAAAAATATTGTCCCTCACTTTCAAGCAATGTTTGACATTTCCTATTTCTGCCCTCAATAGATTGTGGTGCTAAATCTTCCTTTTGTACATTCTCATAGGGGAGCGAAAACTCGGGACGTCTGAGGAAACCAGAAAACCTACACCTCCCAAAGAAGGGGAAAGACCAGAAGCAGAGGAGGAGGAGGAGGAAGGAGAGATCATAGAAGTTGGAGAACTTGTCACCACAACAGGTGAGTGTGGGAGAACACAGCTACTGGTAAGCTAATCAATGTATGCCTGCCTCATTTCCAAGAGACATTTTTTTTTTTTTTTTTTTTTAGGTGACGTGGATGTTGTGGAAGAAGAATCGCACTTTACCACTGAAAGTGCACACGTACTCATCGGGGAGATAATGGTCTGCAATTGAGATCTAGATGAGATAAAGCAAAACATCAATGATGTTCAACAAAAATTGAAGAACATCATTGATGTTTTAGGGAAAATCTGAAAACGCACCAAGTAATTGATAACACACATTTGTGGCTGTTTGTGACAACATTTGCAACTTAAGAACTGTGTGAAATTTGGAACATGCACACATTGTGTCCACATGTGCTAGCTCCCATCATGGTGGACGAATGACAACGTTTTTTTGGGGGTGCAACCACTTTACTAACTACTAAAGTGGGTGTGGTGAAGGGGTTGCACCCCCAAAACACGTCCATTGATCCCCATGATGGGAAATGGCACTTTTGAACATTCTACGCATGTGTTTTACCATCTAATGTCCATTTTCAGACCCAAATTGTGTGCATGTTCTAAATTTCCAGTTTCCAGGGGTGACACCCCATGTGATGAAGGCAAGATCAAACACACTTTGAACATATAGTCACGTCTGATCTTGTCTTCACTTTAGAAAGTTGAACTTTGCAAGTTCCTATGTTCTGTTTTGCTCCATGCCTGGTTTTAACAAATGCCGAATGTTATTAAACAATGTTCGAAAGAACCAAGATCTTGTCAGTTTTGCCAAGAAGTTTGGAAACGCACTTGTGAATGTGTTGCAAGTAAACTTTTTGAATTTTCTAAATGTGTGGCTTCCTTATTTAAAAACACAAAAGCATTATGTATGTCAAATGTAAAGGATTTGGGGGGCAATGGGTGTTATTTACTAAAGGCAATTCCAGTTTGCACTGCAAGTGTATTTTCCAGGGCACTTTTGCAGTGCACTTGTAGTGCATAGTGGATTTGACTTATGTAAATGACACCCACAGTGCTTTGTATGAAAACACGTAGCACACCATTTTTGGGAATACACACATGTCTGACATGGTGATGAAAAGGAGTATTTTGGGTGTCAGTTATGCACTACAAACCTTCTCTAGACAAAAGATTAGGTATCACACACACACAACATGAGAAGATTCTTTTTGGGAAGAAGAGACTGTTACCTCCTTTTGCCCAGAAAGTGCATTCCCACTGTTGAAGCTAAAGGGCAAAAATGTATCGCTCAAATAAGCTAGAATATGGAAATGACAAGAAATCATAGGTTTGTTGAAAAAATATATTTATTAAAAAATGCCTCTCACACATCGTCAGGCCGAGCAATGGCCCCCCTACCCACAAAGTAGTCCATATATTGCTCGCGGACCTCGCGGGCATTTAGAGGGGGCAAGCCTGGACGTGCCACTTGAAGGTCTGTGAGGTCGGCATTGGAAGGGCCCTCCACATCTGGGCCAACGGGCACCACATAGTTGCTGTTGTGTCTTTTCAAAAAGTTGTGCAATATGCAACAGGCAAGAACTATGTGGTTCAGTTTGTATTCCGCCAAGTTAATAGCCGTCAAAAACAGGCGGAAGCGGCTGGCCAGGATCCCGAAGGTGTTCTCCACCACTCTGCGGGCTCTCGACAGCCTGTAATTGAAGACCCTCTGGTCTGGGGTGAGGGTCCTCATCGGGAAGGGCCTCATCAGATGGGGAGTCAACGCAAACGCTTCATCTGCGACAAAGACGAAGGGGAGTCCTTCAGCATTCTCCTCTGGAGGTGGCAAGCACAGACTGCCACTTTGGAGACGCCAGTAGAACTCCGTGTGCGCAATGGCACCACCATCCGAGATCCGTCCGTTCATCCCCACGTCCACATACAAAAAATCGTATGTCGCCGACACCACCGCCAACATCACTACACTATTAAACCCCTTGTAATTATAATAGTAGGACCCCGAGTTGGGGGGTGGGACGATGCGGATGTGTTTCCCATCAATTGCACCTCCGTAGTTAGGAAAGTCCCAACGGCTGGCAAAGTGGGAGGCCACAGTCTGCCATTCCTGTGGCGTGGAAGGGAACTGTGGAGTGAAACAAGAAAAAAAAATTAGTCACTTTGCACATAAACATTGCAAGCAGATTAGACACTAAACATCTTGGAACAAGATCAGGCTTTTACATTTTAAGACCCTTAAAAGGCCAAACCCTCCTTACTTAACACTATTGGCAGCCCACAGGAAAGATAAAAGAACATTACAAATCCCCCCCCCCCCCCCCCCAAAAAAAAAGGGAAGCACATTTTGACATTATGCAATTATCTAGCAAGCTAATAGGAGGGAACTAACCAAAAAAAAGAGCAAATGGAAAGTATGGAGCCAGCCACTTGCACTACATGCTTTGCTGAATTCATCCCTAAAGATGCCCACTATAAAGAGGTAGGTATATAGTGTGTATTGACCTTGGGAAAGCCAGCAGATAGAGGATTGGTAGCATCTGACAGAGCAGTTGGGGGAGGGGGTTCCTAATGAGTTTGGCACCCCCCCCCCCAAAAAAATGGGGACAAAATGGGGCTCGGCATGAAGTAAAACACACAGCAAACATTTGTGCATGTTTTAGGGGGTGTTTGGGGGAAAAAAATACTATGCAGCAGACAAAATACATTGCTTAAGTGACTAGGCCATAGGTGTCTATTGGGCCAGAAGAGCATGCTGGGGAGGTAAGTGAAGGGGAAAAATGCATGAAGGAGAAAAGGGGCACAGCATATTACAGCATATTGCAATCATGGTAATTAGGGAAGGAGGTCAAAAATACAAGACATTAGCAAACAGAGCATACATAGAAGGGAATAGTAAAGTAGAAATGTTACCTTAATATAGTCCTCCTGCAGGACCTGGATGATGGCAGAACAGGTCTCTGGAATAATGATTCCCAGGGCCTGGGGAGAGATACCTGAGGAGAACTTCAAATCCTGAAGGCTTCTCCCTGTCGCCAAGTACCTCAACGTGGCAACAAGCCTCTGCTCCGGAGTGATGGCTTGTCTCATGCAGGTATCCTGCCGGCTGATAAAAGGGGTCAGCAAAGCCAAAAGATGGTGAAAAACGGGGTCCGTCATCCTGAGAAAGTTCCTGAAATCATCAGGATTATTCTCCCGGATCTCACGAAGCAAAGGCATGTGCGAGAACTGATCACGCTGAAGCAACCAATTCTTGGTCCACATACTCCTCGTCACTCTGTTCATGGACGGGTCTTGGCTCAAAGCTAAAAGCCCGACACCAATTCCGCGTACAGCACGAACTCGGCGACGAGTACGTTTGGGAAACATCGCTCACAAACGGTCGGCTGGTCAGAATGGACAAACAGAAAGCACCGATAAACAGCAAGGCCTGAAAGAACGAAATGAATACCAGAAACGAGCAGACAATAAGCAGTGAAAATCAAAGCGTCCTATATCAAGATATAGGCCGCGATGACCAACAAATGCGAACTGACTACACGCACTAATAAACAGATACGCACGACAAGCACAAACTTAAGAGCAGTAACGATCTAAAAAAATGAGAAGCGCGAATCGTAAGTCCACAAACTTCAACTAATTCGCGATAAACACGGGATCAGCAGAAGGAGCCCAACGGGTGCGGGACGTGGTGCTGAACTTCCCTTTTCTAGTCTCGTGGAAGACGACTTACGTCACGACGTTCTTGAAGACCGGAAATTCCGACAACGTTGTCCGACCGTGTGTAAGCAACACCAACATCGGACAAAGTACGACGGACATGATCCGACGGAACTGGTCCTCAGAAAATCCGACCGTGTGTATGGGGCTTTAGAAAGCCTTGAGGCGGTGATTGGTTTTCGGGGTCCTGTATGCAGCCAGGCTGCAAAAAAGTCTCACACATGTGGTATCCCCATATTCAAGAGAAGCAGCAGAATGTATTTTGGGGTGTAGTTTCACATATATCCATGGCATGTGTGAGCAATATAGAATTTAGTTACAACTTTGTGTAAAAACATTTAAAAAAAAAAAAAAAAAATTCCAGAAACTTGTGGCAAAACATAAAATATTCCATGGACTCAACATGCCTCTCAGAAAATATCTTGGAGTGTCTACTTTCCAATAGGGATGGGCCGAACACCCCCCGGTTCGGTTCGCACCAGAACATACCGAACAGGCATAAAATTTGGCAGAACACACGAACACTGTAAAGCCCCATACACACGGTCGGACAATCCGCGGACCAGGTCGGTCAGATTCTGTCCGTCGTACTTTGTCCGATGTTGTTGTTGCGTACACACGGTCGGACAACGTTGTCGGAATATCCGGTCTGCAAGAACATCGTGACGTAAGTCGTCGTCCACGAGATTAGAAAAGGGAAGTTCAGCACCACGTCAGGCACCCGTTGGGCTCCTTCTGCTGATCCCGTGTTTATCGAGATTTATTCGAAGTTTGGTGACTTAAGATTCGCGCTTCTCAGTTTTCTGACTCAGATCGTTACTGCTCTTCAGTTTGTGCTTGTCGTGCTTATCTGTTTATTAGTGCGTGTAGTCAGTTCGCATTTGTTGGTCATTGCGGCCTATATCTTGATATAGGACGCTTTGATTTGCACTGCTTATTGTCTGCTCGTTTCTGGTATTCATTTCGTTCTTTCAGGCCTTGCTGTTTATCGGTGCTTTCTGTTTGTCCGTTCTGACCAGCCGACCTTTTGTGACCTTGTGAGCGATGTTTCCCGTGCGTACTCGTCGCCGAGTTCGTGCTGTACGCGGAATTGGTGTCGGGCTTTTAGCTTTGACCCAAGACCCGTCCATGAACAGAGTGACGAGGAGTATGTGGACCAAGAATTGGTTGCTTCAGCGTGACCAATTCTCGCACATGCCTTTGCTTCGTGAGATCCGGGGGAATAATCCTGATGATTTCAGGAACTTTCTCAGGATGACGGACCCCGATTTTCACCGTCTTTTGGCTTTGCTGACCCCCTTTATCAGCCGGCAGGATACCTGCATGAGACAAGCCATTACTCCGGAGCAGAGGCTTGTTGCCACGTTGAGGTACTTGGCGACAGGGAGAAGTCTTCAGGATTTGAAGTTCTCTTCAGGTATCTCTCCCCAGGCCCTGGGAATCATTATTCCAGAGACCTGTTCTGCCATCATCCAGGTCCTGCAGGAGGACTATATTAAGGTAACATTTCTCCTTTACTATTCCCTTCTATGTATGCTCTGTTTGCTAATGTCTTCTATTTTTGACCTCCTTCCCTAAATACCATGATTGCAATATGCTCTAATATGCTGTGTCCCTTTTCTCCTTCATGCATTTTTCCCTTCACTTACCTCCCCAGCATGCTCTTCTGGCCCAATAGACACCTATGGCCTAGTCACTTAAGCAATGTCTTTTGTCTGCTGCATAGTATTGTTTGCCCCCAAACACCCCCTAAAATATGCACAAATGTTTGCTGTGTGGTTTACTTCATGTAGAGCCCCTTTTTTTTTTTTTTTTTTTTTGGTGGGGGGGGGGGCAAAGTCATTAGGAACCCCCTCCCCCAACTGCTCTGTCAGATGGTACCAATCCTTTATCTGCTGGCTTTCCCAAGGTCCATACACACTATATACCTACCTCTTTATAGTGGGCATCTTTAGGGATGAATTCAGCAAAGCATGTAGTGCAAGGGGCTGGCTCCATTCTTTCCATTTCCTCTTTTTTTGTGTTCTTTCCCTCCTATTAGCTTGCTTGGTAATTTCATAATGTCACAATGTGCTTGTCTTTTTTTTTTGGGGGGGGGGGGGGTTGAAATGATATTTTATCTTTCCTGGGGGCTGCCAATAGTGTTAAGTACAGAGGGTCTGGCCAAACTAGCACACATTATTGAGCCATTTGCCAATCAATGAAGTGCAGAGGGTTACCTGTCCACCACCCCCCCCCCCCAAAACCCTAGTTATTGCCAATGGCCCATCAGAAGTGTGGGGATTGATGGGGGGTGAGTAATCTGTGAAGGGGAGCCTCTACTTTTCTGTGCAAATACTTTCCAGCCTCAAATTTACAAAAATGCTCTTGTTCCAAGATGTTGATTGTCTAATCTGCTTGCAATGTTTATGTGCAAAGTGACTAATTATTTTTTCTTGTTTCACTCCACAGTTCCCTTCCACGCCACAGGAATGGCACACTGTGGCCTCCCACTTTGCCAGCCGTTGGGACTTTCCTAACTGCGGAGGGGCAATTGATGGGAAACACGTCCGCATCGTCCCACCGCCCAACTCGGGGTCCTACTATTATAATTATAAGGGGTTTAATAGTGTAGTGATGTTGGCGGTGGTGTCGGCGACATACGAGTTTATGTATGTGGACGTGGGGATGAACGGCCGGATCTCGGATGGTGGAGCCATTACGCACACGGAGTTCTACTGGCGTCTCCAAAGTGGCAGTCTGTGCTTGCCACCTCCAGAAGAGAATGCAGAAGGACTCCCCTTCGTCTTTGTCGCAGATGAAGCGTTTGCGTTGACTCCCCATGTGATGAGGCCGTTCCCGATGAGGACCCTCACCCCAGACCAGAGGGTCTTCAACTACAGGCTGTCCAGAGCCAGAAGAGTGGTGGAGAACACTTTTGGCATCCTGGCCAGCCGCTTCCGCCTGTTCTTGACGGCTTTTAACTTGGCGCAATACAAACTGAACCACATAGTTCTTGCCTGTTGCATATTGCACAACTTCCTCAAAAGACATAACAGGAACTATGTGGTGCCCGTTGGCCCAGATGTGGAGGGCCCTCCAAATGCGGACCTCACAGCCCTTCAAGTGGCACGTCCAGCCTTGCCCCCTCTAAATGCCCGCGCGGTCCGCGAGCAATATATGGAGTACTTTGTGGGTAGGGGGGCCATTGCTCTGCCTGACGATGTGTGAGAGGCATTTTTTAATAAATCTGATATTTCAACCAACCTATGATTTCTGGTCATTTCAGTATTCATTTTAGCTTATTTTACCTTGAATTTTTTTCCCTTTGCCTTCGACAGTGGGAATGCACTTTCTGGGCAAAAGGAGGTAACAGTCTCTTCTTCCCAAAAAGATTCTTCTCATGTTGTGTGTTTGATACCTAATCTTTGGTCTAGATAAGGTTTGTACTGCATAACTGACACCCAAAATACTCCTTTTCATCACCAGGTCAGACATGTGTGTATTCTCAAAAATGCTGTGCTCCGTGTTTTCGTACAAAGCACTGTGGGTGTCATTTACAAAAGTCAAATACACTATGCTCTACAAGTGCAGTGAAAAAGTGCCCTGGAAAAGAAACTTGCAGTGCAAAGTGGACTTGCCTTTAGTAAATAACACCAATTGCCCCCCATATCCTTTACATTTGACATACATAATGCATTGTGTTTTTGAAATAAGGAAGCCACACATTTAGAAAACTAAAAAAGTTTACTTGGAAAACATTCACAAGTGCGTTTACAATCTTCACGCCCAAACTGACAACATCTTGGTTATTTACAACATTGTTTACAAACATTGCGCAATTGGTAAAACCAGGCATGGAGCAAAACAGAACCTATGAACTTGGAAACTGCAACTTTGTAAAGTGAAGTCAAGATCAGACATGACTATATGTTCAAAGCGTGTTTGATCTTGCCTTCATCACATGGGGGGGTCACCCTGGAAAGTGGAAATTTAGAACATGCACACAATTTGGGTCTGAAAATGGTCATTAGATGGTAAAACACATGCCTAGAAGCTTCAAAAGTGCCATTTTCCATCATGGGGATGAATGGACGTTTTTTGGGGGTGCAACCCCTTCACCACAACCACTTTCGTAGTTTGTAAAGTGTTTGCACCCCCCAAAAAAACGTTGGCATTCATCCACCAAGATGGGAGCAAGCACATGTGGACACAATGTGTGCATGTTCCAAATTTCACACAGTTCTTAAGTTGCAAATGTGTTCAGAAGCTGGCACAAATGTGTGTTAATTACTTGGTGCGTTTTCATATTTTTCCTAAAACATCAATGATGTTCTTCAATTTTTGTTGAACATCATTGATGTTTTGCTTTATGTAATCTAGATCTCTATTGCAGACCATTATCTCCCCGATGAGTACGTGGGCACTCTCTGTGGTAAAGTGCGATTTTTCTTCCACAACATCCACGTCACCTAAAAAACACAAACATAAAAAAATCTGGTGTTGGAAATGAGGCAGCCATACATTGATTAGCTTACCAGTAGCTGTGTTCTCCCACACTCACCTGTTGTGGTGACAATTTCTCCAAGTTCGATGATCTCTCCTTCCTCCTCCTCCTCCTCTGCTTCTGCTCTTTCACCTTTTTTGGGAGGTGTTGGTTTTGGGGTTTCCTCAGACGGCCCAAGTTTTCGCTCCCCTATGAGAATGTACAAAAGGAATATTTAGCAACACAATCTATTGAGGGCAGAAATAGGAAATGACAAACATTGCTTGAAAGTGTCGGACACTATTTTTGTTTGGCCAGTTACAAATGCCAACTACATGAATGTAGTCACTTTGTAAAGGTACTAAACTTACTAGCTTTTTGGTTGAAGTTTGTCTGATGGAGACCCCCCTCTAGTATCCACTGGAGCACATGTGTGGAAAAGCATAATAAAAAGGGGGTTTGGGTGTCCCAGCACTAGTGCTCTAGAGTCCAGATGGGTAAACAGCTACTGGGTGACCTCTCCTTTACATTGAATAAATTGGCTTTACATTCTTGATGACATTTCTAGTGAGAACAAACTTCCTTTCCACAAAAAAAACACCAAACATCGTATTATAAGTGGCCGAACGATCGAGGTTGCGTACGATAGAATGGACACACACGATCATGCCAGTGGCAGAAAGATCGAGGCTGAGTACGATCGAATGCACAGACGAACCTGAAAGTGGCCATTTTGGAATGTACAACTTTGAAAAAATCAAACCACATGGAGCAGTATGCAAGCAAGAACTAAAACACAAAACACAACTACTTACTTTTTAGAAGAATTCGCTTGATCTTTCTGTACTGATCGGCCTCCCTCAGTTTCAGGTCTGACCAGCGTTTCCTCAGTTGCTCCTTGGATCGTTGTACCCCAAACTGATTGTACAGCCTTCTCACAACTTTAGACATGATCTTGGCCTCGCGGACATTGGGGTTGAGGTAAGGCCCATACTTCCCATCATAGTCGCTCCTCTTTAATATGTCCACCATCTCCAACATTTCTCCAAATGACATATTGGAGGCCTTGAATTTCAGGCTCCGGGATCGGGACGTTTCTGCCTCCGGAATTTCCTCGTCCTCCTCCTCGTTGGTGGGATATTTGGGGCGCACCTGCTGTGTCCACGCCATGTGCTCTCCCCACTGCGCCGTAAAGAGAAGGGGTGGGGAATAGATGAGAAAGATCGTCAGGGGCGGGCGGAGTTTGACGCATGCGCACTGTATATAAAACGTCACACGCCTGTGTCGTAGCCACGATCTGGGAGACGAGGGGAGAGAAAACTCACGCACGAGACGATCGCTACAAACGAAGGTACAATTTGACGTTGGTACATAACTAGCCTAGACTGATTCGAACTTGAGGCTTCTTTATGGAGAAGATTAGGAGAGTTTAGCCTGACATAATTTATATGGTTTTGTGTGGTGTTGTGTCTTGCAGAGATTATGAAGGGATTCAACGACATGAGTTTTCTCCCCCTCTTCATTGCCAAATATAGGGAATTTCCCGTTTTATGGCAGGGTAAACACCCCCATTATAGCAACAAACCAAAGAGGCACGCAGCCCTGGAGGAACTTGTGGAATTTGTAAAGCCAAGGTTCCCCACGGCAACTGTTGATGATATAAGAAAGAAAATTGGCAGCCTGAGGAGTGCGTATATCAGGGAGCGCAAAAAGGTCCGGAAGTCTGAAGAAACTGCAACTGCAGCAGATGAGGTCTATGTCCCCAAGCTCTGGTACTATCAGAGTCTCCATTTTCTCAAAGACCAGGCTGATGTCACGGAGCCACTCTCGACTCCTCCTTCCACGCTTCCTTGCGCGCAGGCCACCCCTGATGAGGCTTCCGAGGAGCAACCTGGGCCTTCCAGTCTGGAAGAGGTGGAGGAGCCCAGCTTGTTCCAGGTATAGTAGTTTGGTTACCATTTATGTGAATAATGAATGATGTTCACTTAATTCAGGATACCCAATTGCTTAGTTCCTAACGTGTTTGACATATCAACAGACAGTAGTGTTGGAGACATTTGGGGCCAGAATCTAAACTGCAGGGCTGAGAATTGTATGGTTTTCTAATTGTAAACATTTTGCAACAGTCACAAGATGAGAATTGTGTGTGTTTGATGAACAAATAACTGAAACTATGTCCCTTTTTCATACACAGGAAGACCTCAGCCAGGAGGTGGCTGTGGAAGGTGGCAGTCAGGAGGAGGCAGGGGTTAGTGGCAGCCACCAGGTGGGTAGTGGCAGCCAAGAGGGGGCTAGGCCTCGGAGCCTGACTGACACCCAAACCCTCCCCTCCGCCTTCCCTACAAAAGGGCGAGAAGGGGGGGTTATGCGGCAGAGTCAGCGCTCAGGATGATAAGAGAGGCTTCAGACTCCCTACATGCCACACCCGCCGACGAGGAGACCTTTGGCTCGGTGGTTGTCACAAAAATGATGGGTATGGAGGTGAGGCAACGCAACATGTGTGAGGGGCTCATCCTCCATGTCCTAAATAAGGGTAGGGCTGGGGAGATGACCCCAGTCACACATGTTTGCCATAGTTACCATGCTCCGCCTCCTCCTCCTCCTCCTCCTTCTGCCACCCCACCAGCACGACAGCCACAGCGTGCAAGGAAGCGTGGAAGGAAGACCTGAGAGTGACGACCTGGATTCAGTCTGGTCTGAGAGAAGATGGAGCCTCTTGTAGTACCAGAGCCTGGGGACCTAGATGGCATCTGCTGCAGTTACGGATACTTTGGACTTCAGGACCAGATTGCACTCCCCTTAATATACGTACTCCTCAGGCCCCCAATTTTCTACGCTGGAAAAATGATGGTTGCCGTGGGGGGCCAAGGCTTTGCAAATTCCCCAAGTTTCACCATGGCTGCGTTCCTCTTTGGTTTGTTGCTGACACCTAAATAAAGGTCTTTTTGATTTGAAATAATCATTGCCTATGTGTTTTACTTTTCTACAATGACAGATTATTTGTGAGTAGGCAGGTACATTTCACTAATCCTAAAGTAGAATTAACAAGGGGCACCAACAACAAACAAACTCCTAGTAAATTTAAGCAACAAATACAAATGTTAATAATGTGGTTTTGCTAAGTTGAGACACACAACCCCCCTCCAAAAAAAAATAAAAAAAAAACCTTCAAATATGTAATACAAAAAAAAAAAAAAGACAAATCATGGTAAAAATATAACAAAGATTCTTTTACGATCTGAGTAAAAATAAACATGTAGTGTATAAATGCTGCAAAGTAATAAAGAACTAAGTTTGTGAGAAGTGCGGGTGAATAGGAGCAGCTAAAACATGTCATTCTTGTTGCATTGTAAAGAAAAAGAGAATGCGCTGCATTAAAGACATTTTAACATTGCAGCGTGACGAATGTGCTGTGTCGATTAGGAAAGGTAGTTTTTCCTGACCGAGCGCTTCCGTCACAGAATTTCTTCTGAGCATGCGTAGCACTTTGTCCGTCGGACAACCGTACACACGATCGGATTTGGTGTGATCGGACCGTGTTGACGGCAAATCTTTCCAGCAGGAGATAAGACTTTGTCCGTCGGACAAACCGACGTACACTGTCCGATGGTGCATACACACGGTCTGATTTTACAACAACATTGTCCGATCGGACAGAATCCATGAAAAAGTCCGACCGTGTGTATGGGGCTTTAAAGTATATGGGACAACATGAATAACATGAATAAACATGAATAATCAAAAGTGCTATTTTAAAGGCTTATATGATAGTTATTGTCATAAAAAGTGTTTGGGGACCCGAGACCTGCCTCAGGAGACATGTATCAATGCAAAACAAAGTTTTAAAAATGGCTGTTTTTTCGGGAGCAGTGATTTTAATAATGCTTAACCTCCCTGGCGGTATGATTCTGTCTGGAATTTAGTGCTGAAAGCGGTACAATTATTTTGCATGGAAATTTGGCGTTTTTATATTGTAGGAATGCAATTCTTATGAATAACTCACTTAAATCTGTCCGAACCAGAGTCTAGTAGACATCCCGGGTATGATAAAGTTTGAAACACAAAATAATAAATTATAATATAATAAAAATATATATAAAAATGATTCAATAATGTAATCAAATCAAAAACACTGAAATTTGCTCAGTTGCAGAATAGTCGCTGTCATTAAATTTATTGTTTGATGATAAATTGTGATTTTATTTTTTTATCGGTGTTTTCTAGCTGTCTAAAACCACTTTTGACATAAAGGGACACTTTTTGGTTGCTATGGACAATCTCCAGTTTCCAGGCAGAAAAAAAATCTTTTTATTATATAAAATGACATGCAGGGCACTGGGCAGACCACTAGGGACAAAGGGGGTGTGTATTTTTTGTATACAGTACTGTAATCTGAAAGATTACAGTATTGTATATGTGTTGTGTTTTTAAACTTTTTTGAATTTGGCGCCGATCTCCGCTCCCGTGCGTCGTAACGTCACAGGGAACGGAGATCGGCGGCACCCGGCACTGTGTGAATCGAGCGAGCGGACGGCTCGCTCACACAGCGGGGAGACATCGCAGGATCCAGGGGAAAAGGTAAGTAACTTCCCCCCTGCATCCCGCAACGCAAGCCCGAGTCTGGCTCGGGGTTACCGCTCCTAGCAGAAAAAGCTGGACCCGAGCCAGACTCGGGGTTACCGCCAAGGAGGTTAAAGTGAAACAATAAAAGTGAAATATTCCTTTAAATTTCGTACCTAGGGGGTTTCTATATTATGCCTGTAAAGTGACGCATTTTTCCCGTGTTTAGAACAGTCCTTGGACAAAATGACATTTCTAAAGGAAAACAAGTCATTTAAAAGTACTTGCGGCTATAATGAATTGTCGTCTGCAAAAGAAATGCTGCTAAATGCGAGTTACTGCGTTTAGCAGCATTTACAAGCTGTTACAGGCATTTGGCGTTTCAAATGCCTCTGAACATCCATCTGAACCCATTTTTTTTTTTTTGTGTTCCAAAACAAGCTTCTAAACTCAACTGCCTAGAAACGACTGTAACGACCCTGTGTACATGCACTGATAAGATAACAGAGGAGAGTTCAGGGGCAGCTGAAAAAATGCCCAACTGCTCCTAAACGACAGTTTACCTGCAGCAGTGTACATGAGGCCTTAGGGGTGTACTCACTTTTGTTGCCAGCGGTTTAGATATTAATGGCTGTGTTGAGTTATTTTGAGGGGACAGCAAATGTACACTGTTATACTAGCTATACACTCACTACTTTGCAATGTAGCAAAGTGTAATTTCTTCAGTGTTGTCACATAAAAATGTATAATAAAATATTTACAAAAATGTGAGGGGTGTTGTCACGACAAGTGCTTACCGATGCCGAGAGCGGTAAACCCTTGCAACTGCACGCACACCGACCCCCAGAGGTGATACAGGGAATGGGTGGCATGCGGGAGCACTGGCCACCAGCAGGTATAGTCCAGAGGAGGGCTGAGGAGCTGAGCTGGGGTTGAACTGGAGTTTAGTAGCTGGCTGAGAGTCCTGGGCAAAGTAGTAGAGAATCCGGGCGCTAGCAAGACAAGTAGCAAGTCCGTGAAGCAGGCCAGCGGTCAAATCCGTAAAGACAGGCAGAGGAGTCCGTTAGGCAGTCCGAGGGTCAAACACGTAGAGGCAGATCAGGAGCAGTCCGTATAAACAAGCCAAGGGTCAGACGGAGGAGAGAGCAGCAAAGTCAGGGACGATACGGGTCAAAGTCAGGCAATCAGAAGGTAGTAGCAGGAAACAGGCACAAACAAGAAGCTGACAACAAACCAGCAACCCGCTTGGACGCCAGGGCTGCTGGAAATAGCCTCACCATAGCGTGCGCCAATGCGCATACCCATACGCCAATGTGCATACCCGTGCGCTATCGCGCACACTGGCGAGCCGCTGCATGCACACGCGCGCGCTGCACCATTGGGCCGCGCACATGTGTGCACCGGAGCGCTAAACCTCTGCGCACGCACGCAGGGACACGGCGAGCAAGGATGGAGAGAGGCCTTCTCTGAAAGGTGTACTCAATTTTGTGAGATAAAGTATATATATATATATATATATATATATATATATATATATATATATATATATATATTATTAATATATATATATTTTTAAAGCAGTGATTACACTGATGTACCGTCAGCTGAAAAAAAATATAACAGAAGTTTTGTGAGACCTGAAAACTATTTTGGAGTTTCACAGATGTAGTTCAAGTGGTATTGATAAACTAAAAGTACCTACATCCAAAAATCATAATGTCAGAAACAATGTGTTTGAGGCTGTGTGGACTTTAATGGTACTGTCATTGATTTCAACCCATAACGTTTTCTAAAACCATTATTTTATTACATCTATTGAATAAAAAACAGACGATCTTGTGCCAACACAAGGCACTAAAACATGTCAAATCGCATGCCAAATTGCATTAATGTGAACCAGGGCTCAATCAAAGCATTTTCATGTGTTATAATGGCCCAGACAAAGTCCAGACCTAAATCCAATTGAGAATTTGTGGCAAGATTTTAAAAATGCTGTTTACAGATGCTCTCCATCCAATCTGACAGAGCTTAAGCTTTTTTGCAAAGAAGAATGAGCAAAAGATGGTAGAGACACCCCCAGCTGTAATTGCAGCAAAAGGTGGTTCTACAAAGTATTGACTCAGTGGGGCTGAATACAAATGCACGCCACACTTTTCACATATTTATTAGTAAAAAATGCTGAAAATCATTTATCATTTTCCTTCCACTTCATAATTATGTGCCACTTTGTGTTGGTCTATCACGAAAAAAAATAAAAAAAAAAAAATACATTTATGTTTTTTGGTTGTTACATGAAAAAATTTGGAAAATTTCAAGGGGTATCAATACTTTTTCAAGGCACTGTACTTAGATTCTTAGCTTACAATTCATGAGAGCTGGCCCTTTTCCTACTTATTTGAGTGTACATATTTAAGAGAATGCAGGGGGGGAAAGAGGGATTAATAAGCGGAAACTTCTGTGTTTATCTTGGGAGACAGACAGTGTCAGATTTCGATCTTGGGGGGCACGGGGCACTTCAAGTTCGGGAGCACCCAACATAAAAATATATGAATATATGACAAGTAAAAAAGTGAACTGAAATGAATGATAAACTGTGTTTATTCTAAATAAAAGATAAATTAGGCTCCGAAGAAGACACTTCTCTGATATTTTTTCCTCTGTTTTATTAACTATAAGAATACACATTACACAGGTAATTGAAACTGGCAAGTCATACATCACAGTTATGCATCACACTACAATATTTACAAAAAGCTTTCTTCCTGCACTTAGCATCTGTAAAATCTATAACTTAAGCCAGTCATAGATGGAACGGATCTTGGCTGGTTCAGCAGGTACCAGCCAACATTCGATCGATCTATAGACAGGCTGGTTGTACCAAAGTTGATCCATCCATCGATTTGGGTACATCCAGCCTGTTGGATTTTTGGAATGCGATTATTGCCAGCGGCTATAGTCACTAGCAGTAATCATTGTGTTATGCTGACCGGGAAGGCTCCCTGTGTTTAATGGGGGGGATCAAGTGATTTACTTTCCTTCCAACCATTATGGAAGGAAAGGAAATTGCATAATCTATGGGCTACCTAGCTCATCAAACTGTATCAGACAACAGAATCAAGGGGTTAATATGGGGCACTCTGGATATAGCTGAAAACGTAAAAGATGCAAATGGGGGAGGGGGAAGGGGGGAATGGGACAGAAGTGGAAAAATAGGAGAACTTGATGGTATATATTCATGTGTCACAACAAGTTCTAAACACATTAGTCCATGTACGGATGCTAGGATGCTGAATATTTACAAAGCAGCCAGTCCATAAAAGCAAGAAAAGGCTCTGGAACAAGAACAAGAAGAGAAGAAAAAAGATGGCGCCCTCTAAGTGCAGCATGTATTAAAACTAATGTATTGCAGATGGAATAAAAACACTCACATTTGAGTTGTTAGATTCAGACATGTTTTTGTAAATAAGTGGATTCATCTACTCTCTCCCGGGTTATGTGTGTCTCACAAGCTGGTGGGGGATCCGGTTGTGCTGTCGATGCTCAGCGCTTCCGGGTGGCTGGGACGTGGATGGTGGATGCTCTGTGATGCTCCGCTATGTCGTGCTGTATTCACTAGCCCACCTGACCCCGTTCCCGGAAGTGAATACATCACGACATAGCGGAGATGTAGGCTTGTCACTTTAAATCAACTCAGCCATGACATCTGACACAATGGTAAAATGTTCTTGGCATCCTAGCTAACTGGAAGTGTGAGCAAAGAAAGAAATATGGCACAAAGGAAATCTATTCTGAAAAACAGCGTGAATACTGCCATTCCTTTCCTCCTTTTTAAAATGCAAGTTGCCTGACTGAAATATTTAATTTTAATCTTGCCTTACTCCAAGTCCAAAATTTTCTGCTATTGCAACACTGGTACTGTAATAATAGCCAGAACGCCCTCCTATTTAAAACTGAGGGACAGATCCAAGTCCTTTAGCATCAAATGTAAGAATGTCAAAGTTCTTCTATCTTTTTACCAAGCTGAGGATAAAACAGGGGGTGATGGCAATTGGACAGGTTGGAAAATCTTGTCTATGTATTATGTTCTCGCTGATAACATTGAGCCATTGACGATTGTATCAAAACTTGCACCTCCTTATGTTTTTTGGCACATATTTTTCATTCTTGTGAATTACATTTTTTGAATTACAAATTTAATGTGACAAAGGTATGGACTTCACTTATAGCTACGGCACAGATTATTGCTATTATAAATCAGCTTTGAAGAACTAATAGGAGGTTATTGGCATGCTCTGAAGGGTGGGCTTTACCAAGTGGCAGACCAGTAAAAGCTAGTGAATGTATTTGAATTATTTTATTCTTTAGCAGCATGCTATTTCAGTTTGTTTACTCGTGTTCATTTTCAAAGTCAGACCCAATATCAGTTATAGCAGGAGCTAGAAACATTCCTATGTATAAATTATATCAATATCTATACTCCCTTGTCTGCCTACTGCCTGCCCTTTCTTGGGTGCTTACTGCAAAAATGGGCTCCCTAAATTAGGAAATACTGTATTTATAATGCATCTCCTAGGTACAACCAGCTGTATTGAAAGTCCTTTAGTAGGGCTTTGTGCAGCTGACTGCTTTAATAAATATGGAAAGATCTCATTAGAAGGTTCCATTCAGTGAAAATTCATTATGTTCTCACCTCAGTGACACATTTTATATTTCAGATGACTATTCTTTCTCCATTTCCCGCTCTCACATTCATCCTTTAATCTAACAGCTGCCTTACTAAAGGTGCATTATATTCTGTTAATCTCATCCATACACAAATCCCATCAATAGCCCAGGAATTCTACCATCCAGTGTTACTTGTGTTTAGCTGTGCTTCATGAATACATATATTTAGCGCTATGGACATTAATTATTTTCCCGTGTTTTGTAATCTGCCAATACCCAATGATAAGTGATTTAATGATCTTAATATTTAAAGCTGAACTCCGGGAAAATAATAATTTTAGATACTGTACTAGCTAGGTAAGAGACAGCCCTAATATATATATATATATATATATTATATATATATATATATATATATATATAAATATATATATACAGTATCTCACAAAAGTGAGTACACCCCTAACATTTTTGTAAATATTTTATTTTATCTTTCAATGTGACAACACTGAAGAAATTACACTTTGCTACAATGTAAAGTAATGAGTGCACAGCTTGTATAACAATGTAAATTTGCCACCCCCTTTAAAATAACTCAACACACAGCCATTAATGTCTAAACCACTGGCAACAAAAGTCAGTACACCCCTAAGTGAAAATTTCATAATTGGGTCTAAAGTATCAATATTTTGTGTGGCCACTATTATTTACCAGCACTGCCTTAACCCTCTTTGGCATGGAGTTCACCAGAGCTTCCCAGGTTGCCACTGGAGTCCTCTTCCACTCCTCTATGACAACATCACTGAGCTGGAGGATGTTAGAGACCTTGCACTCCTCCATCTTCCATTTGAGGATGCCCCACAGATGCTCAATAGGGTTTAGGTCTGGAGACATGCTTGGCCAGTCCATCACCTTTACCCTTAGCTTCTTTAGCAAGGCAGTGGTTGTCTTAGAGGTGTGCTTGGGGTCGTTATCATGTTGGAATACTGCCCTGCGACCCAGTCTCCAAAGGGAGGGGATCATGTTCTGCTTCAGTATGTCACAGTACATGCTGGCATTCATGGTTCTCTCAATGAACTGTAGCACCCATGCAGCCCCAGACCGTGACACTCCCACCATAATGCTTGACTGTAGGCAAGACACACTTGTCTTTGTACACTTCACCTGGTTGACGCCACACACGCTTGACACCATCCGAACTAAATAAATTAAATCTTGGTCTCATCAGACCACAGGACATGGTTCCAGTAATCCATGTCCATAGTCTGCTTGTCTTCAGCAAACTGTTGTGGGCTTTCATGTGCATCCTCTTTAGAAGATGCTTCCTTCTGGGATGATGCAGATGCAGACCATGCAGACCAATTTGATGCAGTGTGCAGTGTATGGTCTGAGCACTGACAGGCTAACCCTCCACCTCTTCAACCTCTGCAGCAATGCTGGCAGCACTCAGCACCTGTCCTGTTAAACCACTGTATGGCCTTGGCCACCATGCTGCAGCTCAGTTTTAGGGTCTTGACAATATTCTTATAGCCTAGGCCAGCTTTATGTAGGACAACATTAATTTTTTTAGTTCTTTGCCATGAGGTGCCATGATGAACTTCCAGTGACCAGTATGAGAGAGTGAGAGCAATAACACCAAATATAACACACCTGCTCCCCATTCACACCTGAGACATTGTAACAATTATAAGTCACATGACACCGGAGAGAGAAAATGGCTAAATGGGCCCAATTTGGACATTTTTACTTAGGGGTGTACTCACTTTTGTTGCCAGCGGTTTAGACATTAATGACTGTGTGTTAAGTTATTTTGAGGGGACAGAAAATTTACATACAAGCTGTACACTCACTACCTTACATTGTAGCAAAGTATCATTTCTTTAGTGTTGTCACGTGAAAAGATATAATAAGATATTTACAAAAATGTGAGGGGTGTACTCACTTTTGTGAGACACTATATATATATATATATATATATATATATATATATATATGTATATATATATATTTAGTATACTGTGTATACTGTGCTATTGACATTACATTACATTACATTACATGACATTACCCAGATCGCAGTCTGGGCAGAGAAGACATAGATCACCTGACTCTCTCCAAATAAATACCTTCTCCCAGCATGCAAAGCAGCCAGTCTGATTGGCTGAGAAAGGTATGTTTATTCATAACCTAAATTCACTGTAGCTCATCATATTATTGTCAAAGGCAACAGTGCCACCTATTTACAAAAAGGAGAAGCCACAGCTAAAACAGGATTAGTAAGAAATCAATTTGACCACTATAAGTACAAATTAGTCAGGCTGGCTACCACCCAGGACAACTAAATTTACCTATAGCCCTGCTTTGGGACAAGGATGCTACATTTAAATATATATATATATATATATATATATATATATATATATATATATATATATATATATATATATATTGTGGGGGTGGATAATTGTGGCATAGTAAAAAAAAAGAATAGCTTGCTGCAAGCTGGCTCCTACACACACCTCTGGATTTCTGGGTGCTGTAGGGATGAGAGATATACTGTAGCTACAGGAGTGAAGGGCTCCATTTGCATCCCTGCCCCCTTGTCTTTATTTGCCCACTCATAAAGAGCCTTGTATTTTTCACATAATTCAAGTGTTTCTGTGAATGGAGAAAAAAGAACATGCTGCATACCTACCTCTTCTCCCCCCTCCTCACTCCAGTCTAATAACCACTACCATGCTACTAACATAACCTATTTTGGCAAGTGACACCTATATCTATGATGGACCCAACCCATTATTCTCCAAATATTAGCAACCTGCATCAGAGACCTAACACATTTCAGGGTCTTCCCTCTTCTTCAGAGCCTTCTTCTGGCTCTGAAGAAGAGGGAAGACCCTCAAAATGCGTTAGTCTGTTGGACTTGTGATATTCTGTTATGATCTGTGAAGTATCATGGACTTGCTGCTATTGTTGTATCATGACAAGCTTTTATACACTTGTTGGTTTGTGAGTATAATACTTACCATTCTTTTAATAATAAGATACATGTTTTAAGGATAATGCACTAGGCTGGTGCGTCCTCTGTTTTTGTTTCATGGTTTTAGTGTATCCCAATTTTCTCAGCCATAAGAGGGCAGCAAAGCACAGCATGTCCATGAAAGCCAAGATGGGAATCTAGGCAACTACCACTTCTGGGGTACACTCTCAAACGCAGAAGGTTTTGCATTTGTTTGTTGGCCTGGAAGCACTACCAGATGCCATGACTGTCAAAATGGTATTTACAGATCCCCTGCTGATCGGAGCAGAGTGGGGAGGATGAGTGTTGTAATGTGTTGGCAGATTTATGTGGGATTTTATATTATTATTATATATATGTACACATACAGTACAAGATTGACCAGGCCAGATTTCAGTTGACAATGTTATCTGTTAACCTAATTACACATATCAAAGGGGAAGTGGCCAAACAAGAATTATTCTACATATCAAAGGGAACAGATAGTGACTCTGGGCTATGTTAATGTTAATATACAAGAATATAGATTGGGGATTCCATACAAGTCTGTTCTACACCTCAAAGGGATGTTAAAGTGGTATCTGTTAATCTAATTGCGCATACTTGTTGATGTTAATATGCAAGAATGCAAATTAGGGCAGTTTATGACTGCAGCTGAATATAACTTTGCATTCAGTCTATTTTGCCTCAGAAGGGTGTGTGATTATGAAGGCACAGGTCTAGGAAAAATATTCGTTGTCATATATACTCTGTTGGATTTTATCATCTGTTGCAAGACTTTGTTCTGTGTTGGAAGTTAATAAAGTGCATCTCTCTGGAAGAAATGGGTTGCTGCGGAGGAGTACTTTTAATAACTACAAATCATCTACCCACTACATATTATATTACTACAATGAGTCATCCATGTCAGTTCAGTTTCTGCAAAGTGGACATGGGCAGACCCCACTCTGCTATATGATCAGAGTCTGCAGGGTGCAACCTTCCCCAAAGCACCCACCCACCCATGTTGAGGGCATGCGGCCTGGTATGGTTCAGGGGGGGGGGGGGGCGCTCGCTCGTCACCACCCCCTTTCCTGACCGCCCAGGCTGCGTGCTCAGATAAGGGTCTGGTAAGGACTTTTGGGGAACCCCCACGCTGTTTCTTTTCGGCGTAGAGGGTTACCCTTAAAATCCATACCAGACCTAAGGGACATTGTCGCCTATCTCTCGTGCTCGCTGCAATAGGAAAATGTGTTTTTCCTATTGCAGCGAGCGCGAGAAGTACGGTATCCTGCAGCCGAGAAACATTCTCACGGGCAGGTGCTGTAGCTACCGTGGTGTCGTAGTTTGTCCGTCGGACCAGCATACAGACGAGCGGACTTCCCGATAGGAACTGGGTCCGGTGGACTTTTGGCAGGAAGATATAAAACATGTTTTATTTCTAGGTCCATCTGACTTTTGGGAAGAAAAAGTCCGCTGGAGCCCACACACCATCGTAATGTCCGCCGGACCAAGTCTGCCAGAAAGTCCGATCGTGTGTATGGGGCATAAGAGATTTCAGATACTAAGGCTATAAATTTTTTCAAGAATGGCAACCACTCAATATATAACTAGCTTTTGAAGTAAGTTGCCCATTTGAGGGCTCTGCACAGTACAGTACAGTACAAACATAGATGTTCCCAGCACACTTACCAGCTATCCTACAAAAAAATAAAATATATATTGTTGTTGTTGTGAATTGTTAGACAGATCCATTTTTTTACAGGTTAGTTGGTAAGTGCGCTGGGAAATCTTTTGTTTGTACTGTGCAATATCCTTCCATGTGAACCTAACTTCAAAAGCTAGTTCATAGGTGTGCGCAGCCTATTGCATTAGGGTGTGCACCCCAAAGTTCAAACACTTGTGCCTTTCTCCGCAGCCTCAGTTGCACTGGACAGTGTATAAATGGGAATTGCTCTATGCTGAGCGACTTCTGGTTCTTAAAAAAATGGAGGCATAGTAAACACAGTTTACTACGCTTCAGTTATGAATGGACACAGTGTGTGATTGTGTTCACCGTGTTTGTTTAGAAAGGAAATGGTTGTTAAAATACATATTTTCTAGCCCCTTCCCCCATTATGAAACATCCCCCGCAGCAACCGGTGGAGAGGAGAGGAGGGAAGCCAGCCAGCCAGCGAGGGAGGCGCAACACCTCCTGGGAAAAGCCTGGGCAGGAGGGGAAATCGGCACTACACGTAGTGATTAGGGTCTGCCTAGGCACACCTGACACACCCCCTGGGAACATCCTATGAGCTAGTTATACATTGGACTGGTATAAGAAAAAACCTCTAGAGGTGGGACTATACCGGCAACTAAAAATACCATATAGGCTACATGAGATAATTTTTATGGATTTATTAGACAAAATTTATAGAAAAGACATATATAGATTTTAAAAACAACATGACAAATGGTACAAAATGATATGCATATCTGAAGTAGGTGAAGAATTCCGACGCGTTTCCAAATGGCTGAAAAATCTGCCTATCTTCCTCAGGGAATTATAGTCACCATCTACAGAATATCAAGACATGTCAATTATATAAAGAAAAGTTCTGTACCCCACTTTAACATAGAGTAGAGAAACATATATTGCATAGAAGTATACAAATATTTAGTATATATGAATAATACACTATGAATAATACACTTACATAGTCATATATAACATCGCATATATAGCATTGCCTCCCATTCACTTTCCAAGAAGAAAGGATGTCCAAATGCTGGCAAGGGGAAAAGGTCGCATTCCCATATTCTCTACAAGAGGGCACAGATGAAAAAGTTCCATACATCTAATGGCATAAAGACCTAAAACCCACCAATGGAAAAACGGGAGTAAAAAAACAAAACCTGGATATAAAATCTGGGAAACAGTGGTATTCCTGGGAAGAAACCCAAGATACCCCCCATTTATCCCATATGAATAACTCACCCTGGGGTCCATGATCAAAGGGTCCAAAGGTGGAAAAATTCCAGGGAAAAGACTCCCGAGATATCCCAAAGGTGGAGAGCAGTTCGCACAGCACCGTGCTGTGGAAGGGAATGATGCCATATGCCGTCTCAGGCGTCCTTATATAGGTGTAAAAAGGCTCTGTCCTGCCCCAGTAGGTGTTGCCGGACGACGTCAGACGCAAAAGGCGTCCGGCGTCGTCACGCAAAAACCCGCCCATTGGGCTGCGTCTCATCCCTGATGGAAAGAAAGGGAAGGTGATCCATGTGGCGGAGGCGGCGTGAGCGTGCGCGCGCAGCCATCCGCACCCAAGGGAGCGCCGTCCACAAGGCGTCTAAAGACGTCCCTGCCCCATACAACACCATTGCGCATTGCATGAAGCGCATGCGCGATGTGAAATCCCAGCCAAAGAAGGTTTGTTTGTGGCGCAAGCGGCCCAAAATAGGGGTGCGTATGCGCAGGGTAGTTTGCATGGGACAAGAACGTAAAGACAGCAAAAGTGGAACCACGCCACCCAGAATGCAGGTGGCCGCGCGAGCCACCCAAACCAGCCACCTCCGTCACCACCCCCTCTGCCCAAGTTGGACAGAAAAGGTGGGGCACGGAAAAGGGAGACAGCTGGGTAAATAGGTCCCCAATGCCCCCAGGAAAGCGGAAATCTTCCGCACCAAGATGCAATAGGCTGGGGGGTAGAGGGTCGATGCTGGGAGAGAGTCTGTTGTTGCATGGAGGTAAATAGGGGGGGCCCCCCCATCCCATGTCCTAGAGCCTAATCGGGGCCCAGGTATACTGGTGGGCGAGAACCCCCCATCCCCCAAAAGAAATTAACGCAACAATGAAGGGCTAAAACCACTGGCAAAACAAAGGGGGTCAACATCTGAGGGTCAGAGAAAGTAATTCCTGAACCTCTGGGTGGCCACTTCCCCAAGAGACCCAAAGTCACCTCCAGCCAAACCATCAGAGATGGAGGATGAAGGGACTTAACTCCCTAAAAGGAAAATTCCCACGATGCACCTCATCGCGGGATAGGGAGCCTATGGGTCTGTTGGGGTTGAGATGCCAGGTAGGGAGTAGTGGAAGGACACAAAAGGAACCCCTGCCAAGCAAAAAATTGGAACATCAGCATTTCTATTCCTCGGTAAGCAGTGCCCCAGGAGGCAAAGCCATTTACAATGATAAAGTCAAAACATACATTTACAAGTATAGTCCAACAAGGATATATAAAGAAAACCCCCTAACTGAACCATTCACCCCACCCAATAAATTTCTAAAAGAGAGACAGAGAGTCTCGAAGGGAAACCCCCCCTAAAGCTAGGGGACCCGCAGAGAAAAAGGACTGGAAAAACGATTCTATAAGTTTTTGAATTGTTTTTTATTTATTATATTGAAGAGACTTAAGGCTACCTCCAGTAATAATTTAATCAGTTTTTCCCGAGCTGTAACCATCGAGAAATGGTCTAAAGCTTTCCACCTCGTTTAAGCCTGGAGGAGTGGTTGCCTTCAAGGTTCTAATCCAACGCATTTCCCGTTGAAGAAGAACCTTGTTCCAATCTCCTCCTCTGATTGGAATATGCAGTCTGTCAAGGACAGTGAAATTCACTTTCGGTAGTCTGTAGTTGTGTTTCTTGGCTATATGGCGCCCCAAAGGCAGATATAGATTACAAATCTTCATATCGTGCATATGTTTTTCAACTCTCTTACTAAGTTTTTGTCTGGTCTTGCCTACATAGAAGGAACCACACTGACACTGCATGAGGTACACCACCCCCTGAGTCTGGCAAGAAGCATAGTGTCTCAGGGAGAAGTCTACCCCATTTGGCAGCGTCAGTGTGGTCCTCTGGCCAATGACTGAGCATTGAGCACAATTTCCACATGGAAAAGTTCCAAAATTCCTACATGGATCCTTTCTAGAAATTCCTTTATATTCACTTTGTGTGACTAAATTACCAATCGAAACCGTCTTTCTATATGAGATCAAAGGATGGGGTGAGACCAAAGTACCCACAACTGGATCATCTGTCAGGATTGACCAATTTTTGTTGATGATTTTGCGAATCCTCTCATGTTCATTTGAAAACCGCAATATAATACGGGTGTTATCATCAAAATTCTTTTTCTTCTTTTTAAAGAGGAGATCTTTCCTGGTCAGAGCCTTAACCCTATTGAAAGCCTTCTTGAGGCATGTTTTAGTATAGCCTCTATCTAATAGTCTTAAGCCCCATACACACGGTCAGACTTTTTCATGGATTTGGTCCGATCGGACAAGGTTGTTGAAAAATCAGACCGTGTGTATGCACCATCGGACAGTGTTCGTCGGTTTGTCCGTCGGACAAAGTCTTATCTCCTGCTGGAAAGATTTGCCGTCAACCCGGTCCGATCACACCAAATCCGAGCGTGTGTACGCTTGTCCGACGGACAAAGTGCTACGCATGCTCAGAAGAAATTCTGTGACGGAAGTGCTCGGTCAGGTAAAACTACCTTTCCTAATCGACACAGCACATTCGTCACGCTGCAATGTTAAAATGTCTTTAATGCAGCGCATTCTCTTTTTCTTTACAATGCAACAAGAATGACATCTTTTAGCTGCTCCTATTCACCCGCACTTCTCACAAACTTACTTCTTTATTACTTTGCAGCATTTATACACTACATGTTTGTTTTTACTCAGATCGTAATACAATCTTTGTTATTTTTTTACCATGATTGTTTTTTTTTTATTTTTTTTTGGGGACTACATATTTGAAGGAGATTTTTTTTGTTTTTTGGAGGGGGTTTGTATGTCTCAACTTAGCAAAACCACATTATTAACATTTGTATTTCTTGCTTAAATTTACTAGGAGTTTGTTGGTTGTTGGTGCCCCTTGTTAATTCTACTTTAGGATTAGTGAAATGTACTTGCCTACTCAAAGAAAAACTGTCATTGTAGAAAAGTAAAACACAATAGTCAATGATTATTTCAAATCAAAAAAACCTTTATTTAGGTCTTAGCAACAAACCAAAGAGGAACGCAGCCATGGTGAAACTTGGGGAATTTGCAAAGCCTTGGACACCCATGGCAACCATCATTTTACAGACTTAAACAATTGGGGGCATGAAGAGTACCTATCTAAATAATAAGGGAGCGCAATCTGGTCCTGAAGTCCAAAACATCCGGAACTGCAGCAGATGCCATCTAGGTCCCCAGGCTCTGGTCCTACGAGAGGCTCCATCTTCTCTCAGACCAGACTGAGTCCAGGTCGTCACTCTCTTGTCTTCCTTGTACGCTTCCTTCCACGCCGTGGTGCTGGTGCTGGTGGGGTGGCAGAAGGAGGAGGAGGAGGCGGAGCAAGGTCACTCTCGCAAACATGTGTGAGGGGAGTCATCTCCCCAGCCATCCCCTCATTTAGTATTTTGAGGATGACCTCCTCACACATGCTGCGTTGCCCCGCCTCCATACCCGTAAATTTACTGGTAACCAAGGAGGCAAAGGCCTCCTCGTAGGTGGGTGTGGCATAGAGGGAGGCTGAGGCATCTCTGATCAGCTGGAGCGCTGACTCTCCCACCTCCCCCATGTTTTTCGCCCTTCTGTAGGGAAGGCGGAGGGGAGAGACTTGGGAGACAGTCAGGCTCCTACGCCTACCCCCCTCTTGGCTGCCACTACCCCCCTGCCTCCTCCTGACTGCCACCTTCCACAGCCACCTCCTGGCTGAGGTCTTCCTGTGTATGAAAAAGGGACATAGTTTCAGTTATTTGTTCATCAAACACACACAATTCTCATCTAGTGACTGTTGCAAAATGTTTTCAAATACAAAACCATACAATTCTCTGCCTTGCAGTTTAGATTCTTCCCAAAAATGTCTCCCACACCACTGTCTGTTGATATGTCAATCACGTTAGGAAATAAGCAATTGGGGATCCTGAATTAACTGAACATCATTCATTATTCCCCAAACTGGTTACAAAACTACTATACCTGGAACAAGCTGGGCACCTGCACATCTTCCATACTGGAAGGCCCAGGTTGGTCCTCGGAAGCCTCACGCGGGGTGGCGTGCGTGGAAGGACGCGTGCAAGGAAGAGTCGAGAGTGACTTCCTGACAGTAGCCTGGTCTTTGAGAAAGTGGAGCCTCTCATAGTACCAGAGCGTGGGGACATGGACATCAGCTGCTGCAGCTCCAGATGCTTGGGACTTCAGGACCTTATTGCGCTCCCGGAAATAGGTAGTCTTCATGTTGGTGATCTTAACTTTTAAGTTTGCGACGGTTGCCATGGGCAGGGTAGGCTTTACAAATGCCACAAGTTTCAGCAGGGCTGCGTACCTCTTTGGTCTGTTGCTATAATCCCTGTGTTTCGCCTGCCATAAGAGGGTGAATTGCCGGTATTTATCAATGAAGTGGGGTAGAAAGCTCACGTCGTAGAAGGCATCCATCACCTCTGCAAGACACAACGCCACACAAAACAATATAAATAATGTCAGCCTAAACTCTCCTAATCTTCTCCATAAAGAAGCCTCAAGTTCTAATCAGTCTAGGCTAGTTATGTACCAACGTCAAATTGTACCTTCGTTTGTAGCGATCGTCTCGTGCGTGAGCTTTCTATCCCCTCGTCTCCCAGATCGTGGCTACGACACAGGCGTGTGACGTTTTATATACAGTGCGCATGCGTCAAACTCCGCCCGCCCCTGACGATCTTTCTCGTCTATTCCCCACCCCTTCTCTTTACGGCGCAGTGGGGAGAGCACATGGCGGGGACACAGCAGGTGCGCCCCAAATATCCCCCCAACGAGGAGGTGGACGAGGAAAGTCCGGAGGCACAAACGTCCCGATCCCGGAGCCTGAAATTCAAGGCCTCCAATATGTCATTTGGAGAAATGTTGGAGATGGTGGACATATTGAAGAGGAGCGACTATGATGGGAAGTATGGGCCTTACCTCAACCCCAATGTCCGCAAGGCCAAGATCATGTCTAAAGTTGTGAGGAGGCTGTACAATCATTTTGGGGTACAACGATCCAAGGAGCAACTGAGGAAACGCTGGTCAGACCTGAAACTGAGGGAGGCCGATCAGTACAGAAAGATCAAGCGAATTCTTCAAAAAAGTAAGTAGTTGTGTTTTTGTGTTTGATTTCTTGCTTGCATACTGCTCCATGTGGTTTGATTTTTACAAAGTTGTACATTCCAAATGGCCACTTTCATGTTCGTCTGTGCATTCGATCGTCCTCAGCCTCGATCTTTCTGCCACTGTCATGGTCGTGTGTGTGTCCATTCGATCGTACGCAACCTCGAACGTTCGGCCACTTATAATACGATGTTTGGTGTTTTTTTGGGGGAAAGGAAGTTTGTTCTCCCTAGAAATGTCATCCAGAATGTAAAGCCAATTTATTCAATGTAAAGGAGAGGTCACCCAGTAGCTGTTTACCCATCTGGACTCGAGAGCACTAGTGCTGGGACACCCAAACCCCCTTTTTAGTAGGCTTTTCCACACATGTGCTCCAGTGGATACTAGAGGGGGGTCTCCATCACACAAACTTCTACCAAAAAGCTAGTCAGTTTAGCACCTTTACAAAGTGACTACATTCATGTAGTTGACATTTGTAACTGGCCAAACTAAAATAGTGTCCGTCACTTTCAAGCAATGTTTGTCATTTCCTATTTCTGCCCTCAATAGATTGTGTTGCTAAATCTTCCTTTTGTACATTCTCATAGGGGAGAGAAAACTTGGGCCGTCTGAGGAAACCCCCAAACCAACACCTCCCCAAAAAAGGGGAAAGAGCAGAAGCAGAGGAGGAGGAGGAGGAAGGAGAGATCATCGAACTTGGAGAAATTGTCACCACAACAGGTGAGTGTTGGAGAACACAGCTACTGGTAAGCTAATCCATGCATGGCTGCCTCATTTCCAACACCCCATTTTTGTTTGTTTGTGGTTTTTAGGTGACGTGGATGTTGTGGAAGAAAAATCGCACTTTACCACAGAGAGTGCCCACGTACTCATCGGAGAGATAATGGTCTGCAATCGAGATCTAGATTACATAAAGCAAAACATCAATGATGTTCAACAAAAATTGAAGAACATCATTGATGTTTTAGGAAAAATATGAAAACGCACCAAGTAATTAACACACATTTGTGCCAGCTTCTGAACACATTTGCAACTTAAAAACTGTGTGAAATTTGGAACATGCACACATTGTGTCCACATGTGCTAGCTCCCATCATGGTGGATGAATGCCAACGTTTTTTTTGGGGGTGCAAACACTTTACGAACTACGAAAGTGGTTGTGGTGAAGGGGTTGCACCCCCAAAAAACGTCCATTCATACCCATGATGGAAAATGGCACTTTTGAAGCTTCTAGGCATGTGTTTTACCATCTAATGACCATTTTCAGACCCAAATTGTGTGCATGTTCCAAATTTCCACTTTTCGGGGGTGACCCCCCCATGTGATGAAGGCAAGATCAAACACACTTTGAACATATAGTCATGTCTGATCTTGTCTTCACTTTACAAAGTTGAACTTTCCTAGTTCATAGGTTCTGGTTAGCTCCATGCCTGGTTTTAACAATTGCGTAATCTTTGTAAACAATGTTGTAAATAACCAAGATGTTGTCAGTTTTGGCGTGAAGATTGTAAACGCACTTGTGAATGTTTTCCAAGTAAACTTTTTTATAGCATAGCGGATTTGACTTATGTAAATGACACCCACAGTGCTTTGTACGAAAACACGGAGCACAGCATTTTTGAGAATACACACATGTCAGACCTGGTGCTGAAAAGGAGTATTTTGGGGGTCAGTTATGCAGGACAAACCTTCTCTAGACCAAAGATTAGGTAGCAAACACACAACATGAGAATAATCTTTTTGGGAAGAAGAGACTGTTACCTCCTTTTGCCCAGAAAGTGCATTCCCACTGTCGAAGGCAAAGGGAAAAAATGTCAAGGTAAAATAAGCTAAAAAGAAGACTGAAATGACAAGAAATCATAGGTTGGTTAAAATATCTGATTTATTAAAAAATGCCTCTCACACATCGTCAGGCAGAGCAATGGCCCCCCTACCCACAAAGTACTCCATATATTGGTCCCGGACCACACGGGCATTTAGAGGGGGCAAGCCTGGACGTGCCACTCGAAGGGCTGTGAGTTCCGCATTTGGAGGGCCCTCCACATCTGGGCCAACGGGCACCACATAGTTCCTGTTATGTCTTTTGAGGAAGTTGTGCAATATGCAACAGGCAAGAACTATGTGGTTCAGTTTGTATTCCGCCAAGTTAAATGCCGTCAGGAACAGGCGGAAGCGGCTGGCCAGGATGCCGAAAGTGTTCTCCACCACTCTTCTGGCTCTGGACAGCCTGTAGTTGAAGACCCTCTGGTCCGGGGGTGAGGGTCCTCATCGGGAACGGCCTCATCACATGGGGAGTCAACGCAAACGCTTCATCTGCGACAAAGACGAAGGGGAGTCCTTCGGCATTCTCCTCTGGAGGTGGCAAGCACAGACTGCCACTTTGGAGACGCCAGTAGAACTCCGTGTGCGTAATGGCCCCACCATCCGATATCCGGCCGTTCATCCCCACGTCCACATACATAAACTCGTATGTGGCCGACACCACCGCCAACATCACTACACTATTAAACCCTTTATAATTATAATAGTAGGACCCCGAGTTGGGCGGTGGGACGATGCGGACGTGTTTCCCATCAATTGCCCCTCCGCAGTTAGGAAAGTCCCAACGGCTGGCAAAGTGGGAGGCCACAGTCTGCCATTCCTGTGGCGTGGAAGGGAACTGTGGAGTGAAACAAGAAAAAAAAATTAGTCACTTTGCACCTAAACATTGCAAGCAGATTAGACAATCAACATCTTGGAACAAGAGCATTGTATAAAATTTGAGGCTGGAAAGTATTTGCACAGAAAAGTAGAGGCTCCCCTTCACAGATTACTCACCCCCCCATCAATCCCCCCACTTCTGATGGGACATTGGCAATAACTAGGGTTTTGGGGGGGGGGGGTGGTGGACAGGTAACCCTCTGCACTTCATTGATTGGCAAATGGCTCAAAAATGTGGGCTAGTTTGCCCAGACCCTCTGTACTTAACACTATTGGCAGGCCACAGGAAAGATCAAATAACATTTCAACCCCCCCCCCCCAAAAAAAAGGCAGGCACAGTGTGACATTATTAAATTACCAAGCAAGCTAATAGGAGGGAAAGAAGACAAAAAAATAGGAAATGGAAAGTATGGAGGCAGCCCCTTGCACTACATGCTTTGCTGAATTCATCCCTAAAGATGCGCACTATAAAGAGGTAGGTATATAGTGTGTATGGACCTTGGGAAAGCCAGCAGATAAAGGATTGGTACCATCTGACAGAGCAGTTGGGGGAGGGGGTTCCTAATGAGGTTGCCCCCCCCCCCACCAAAATAAAAAAAAAGGGGGGCTCTACATGAAGTAAACCACACAGCAAACATTTGTGCATATTTTAGGGGGTGTTTTGGGGCAAACAATACTATGCAGCAGACAAAAGACATTGCTTAAGTGACTAGGCCATAGGTGTCTATTGGGCCAGAAGAGCATGCTGGGGAGGTAAGTGAAGGGAAAAATGCATGAAGGAGAAAAGGGGCACAGCATATTAGAACATATTGCAATCATGGTAATTAGGGAAGGAGGTCAAAAATAGAAGACATTAGCAAACAGAGCATACATAGAAGGGAATAGTAAAGTAGAAATGTTACCTTAATATAGTCCTCCTGCAGGACCTGAATGATGGCAGAACAGGTCTCTGGAATAATGAGTCCCAGGGCCTGGGGAGAGATACCTGAAGAGAACTTCAAATCCTGAAGACTTCTCCCTGTCGCCAAGTACCTCAACGTGGCAACAAGCCTCTGCTCCGGAGTAATGGCTTGTCTCATGCAGGTATCCTGCCGGCTGATAAAGGGGGTCAGCAAAGCCAAAAGACGGTGAAAATCGGGTCCGTCATCCTGAGAAAGTTCCTGAAATCATCAGGATTATTCTCCCGGATCTCACGAAGCAAAGGCATGTGCGAGAACTGGTCACGCTGAAGCAACCAATTCTTGGTCCACATACTCCTCGTCACTCTGTTCATGGACGGGTCTTGGGTCAAAGCTAAAAGCCCGACACCAATTCCGCGTACAGCACGAACTCGGCGACGAGTACGCACGGGAAACATCGCTCAGAAGGTCACAAAAGGTCGGCTGGTCAGAACGGACAAACAGAAAGCACTGATAAACAGCAAGGCCTGAAAGAACGAAATGAATACCAGCAACGAGCAGACAATAAGCAGTGCAAATCAAAGCGTCCTATATCAAGATATAGGCCGCAATGACCAACAAATGCGAACTGACTACACGCACTAATAAACAGATACGCACGACAAGCACAAACTGAAGAGCAGTAACGATCTGAGTCAGAAAACTGAGAAGCGCGAATCTTAAGTCACCAAACTTCCACTAACTCTCGATAAACACGGGATCAGCAGAAGGAGCCCAACGGGTGCCTGACGTGGTGCTGAACTTCCCTTTTGTAATCTCGTGGACGACGACTTACGTCACGACGTTCTTCCAGACCGGATATTCCGACAACGTAGTCCGACCGTGTGTACGCAACACCAACATCGGACAAAGTACGTCGGACAAAATCCGACCGACCTGGTCCGCGGATTGTCCGAGCGTGTGTATGGGGCTTTAGAGTTAATCCATCGCTTTCTCTCTGGAAGTCCTCTTCCTCCGTACAGTTCCTTCTGATCCGGAGGAATTGACTAAAGGGGATGGATCTTTTTAATGAGAGTGGATGGAAACTGTCTGCATGGAGCAGGGTGTTACCAGCAGTTTCCTTCCGAAACAACCTACTAGTTAAATTTCCATTAGGGGCTTTTTTAATGCAGATATCCAAGAAGTGAATCTCACTATAGTCAAAACTCATTGTGAAAAACAAGTTGTAGGTATTATCGTTCATGAGCTCCAGACATTCAAACAACTGCTATATATGCAATGTTATATATGACTATGTAAGTGTATTATTCATAGTGTATTATTCATATATACTAAATATTTGTATACTTCTATGCAATATATGTTTCTCTACTCTATGTTAAAGTGGGGTACAGAACTTTTCTTTATATAATTGACATGTCTTGATATTCTGTAGATGGTGACTATAATTCCCTGAGGAAAATTCCCGTTTGGAAACGTGTCGGAATTCTTCACCTACTTCAGATATGCATATCATTTTGTACCATTTGTCATGTTGTTTTTAAAATCTATATATGTCTTTTCTATAAATTTTGTCTAATAAATCCATAAAAATTATCTCATGTAGCCTATATGGTATTTTTAGTTGCCGGTATAGTCCCACCTCTAGAGGTTTTTTCTTATACCAGTTCCGGGGATGATGGCAACCAATATGTGTCTCGAGAATTGAGTTCAATCTATTTAAATACATTGGACTGGTTGCCATTATTTTATAGCTTACTGGCTGGATTTGGTGTGGGAACACATTGGATGCCTTCAGCTGCCATTGTGCTCCTTCTGGGCTTCTAATGTGTTCCTTCGTCTTTAAGGAGGAATGGGCTCCTGCCAGGTATACCAGTCCTTATTTGCCCACTGCTATACATGTGCAAACTTGAAAACCCGTAAAAGTAAAAGTTAGGATTGCACTGATGCATTTATTCTGAAATCCCTGGCTCCATATGTACAAGAAGACAATATTACACAAGAAGCCAGACAGCTTCCTTCCACTCCTCTATCTATTGACCCACACTCCAATGGCCTTGGAAATATGCTCCATATCCTACAAAGCCTGCAACAATGGTGAACCATTCCAAAATAAAATGACGACCTGCCTCCTCTATTCAATGGGATCAACCATTTTAACCACTTTCAGACCGGACCATTTCGCTGGCAAAAGACCAGAGCGCTTTTTTGCGATTCTGCACTGCGTCGCTTTAACTGACAACTGCGTGGTCGCGCGACATGGCTACCAAACAAAATTGACGTCCTTTTTTTCCCACAAATAGAGCTTTCTTTTGGTGGTATTTGATCTCCTCTGCGTTTTTAATTTTTTGTGCTATAAACAAAACAATAGCGACAATGTTGAAAAAAACGCATTATTTTTTACTTTTTGCTATAATAAATACCCCCAAAAAATGTATAAAAATTATTTTTTCCTCAATTTAGGCTGATGCTTATTCTTCTACATATTTTTTGTAAAAAAAAAATCGCAATAAGCGTTTATTGATTGGTTTACGCAAAAGTTATAGTATCTTCAAAATAGGGGTTAGTTTTATGGCATTTTTATTAATATTTTTTTTTTTACTAGTAATGGTGGCGATCTGCGATTTTTATTGTGACTGCGACATTATGGCGGACACATGGGAAAATTTTGACACATTTTTGGGACCATTGTCATTTTTACAGCGATCGGTGCGATTAAATTGCACTGATTACTGTAAAAATTACACTGGCAGTGAAGGGGTTAACCACTAGGGGGCTAGGGAAGGGTTAAATGTGTGCTGGGGAGTGTTTCTAACTGTAGGGGGGAGGGCTGTGTGTAACACTACACTGATCAGCTCTCCTGATTACAGGGAGAGCTGATCAGTGACACTGTCACTAGGCGGAACGGAGAGATGCTTGTTTACTTTAGCATATCCCCGTTCTTCCTTTCTGTGAGACGATCGCGGTATCCCCACGACCCGACTCACGGAGCTGGCGAAGGGCACGCGCACACGTGATGGCATGGCGGCAAATTCAAAGGGACGTACAAGTACGCCCATTTGCCTGTCCGTGCCATTCTGCCGACGTACATCTGTGTGTTTATCATCCAATCATGTACCACCTAAAATGCTGTTTTTTATTTTCCTTGCATGTCCCCCTCAGATCTACAGTGACTGCACTTCCAAGTGTACTTGTAGTGCAAAGTGGATTTGCCTTTAGTAAATAACCCCCAGTATCTCACAAAAGTGAGTACACCCCTCACATTTTTGTAAATATTTTATTCTATCTTTTCATGTGACAACACTGAAGAAATGACACTTTGCTACAATGCAAATTAGTGAGTTTACAGCTTGTCTAACAGTGTAAATTTGTTGTCCTCTCAAAATAACTCAACACACAGCCATTAATGTCTAAACCGCTGGCAACAAAAGTGAGTACACCCCTAAGTGAAAATTTCAAAATTGGGCCCAAAGTGTCAATATTTTGTGTGTCCATCATTATTTTCCAGCACTGCCTTAACCCTCTTGGGCATGGAGTTCACCAGAGCTTCACAGGTTGTCACTGGAGTCCTTTTCCACTCCTCCATGACGACATCACGGAGCTAGTGGATGTTAGAGACCTTCTGCTCCTCCACCTTTCTAAATGAGGATGCCCCACAGATGCTCATTAGGGTTTAGGTCTAGAGACATGATTGACCAGTCCATCACCTTTACCCTCAGCTTCTTTAGCAAGGCAGTGGTCGTCTGCGTTTTTTTGGGGTGTTTGGGGTCGTTATCATGTTGGAATACTGCCCTGCAGCCCAGTCTCTGTAGGGAGGGGATCATGCTCTGCTTCAGTATGTCACAGTACATGTTTACATTCATGGTTCTCTCAATAAACTGTAGTTCCCCAGTGTCGGCAGCACTCATAAAGCCCCAGACCATGACACTCCCACCACCATGCTTGACTGTAGGCAAGACACACTTATCTTTGTACTCCTCACCTTGTTGAGTTTATCTTGGTCTCATCAGACCACAGAAAATGGTTCCAGTAATCCATGTCCTTAGTCTACTTGTCTTCAGCAAACTGTTTGTGGGCTTTCTTGTGCATCATCTTTAGAAGAGGCCTCCTCCTGGGATGACAGCCATGCAGACCAATTTGATGCAGTGTGCGGCGTATGGTCTGAGCACTGACAGGCTGACCCCCCACCCCTTCAACCTCTGCAGCAATGCTGGCAGCACTCATATGTTTATTTCCCAAAGACAACCTCTGAGCACGTGCACTCAACTTCTTTGGTCAACCATGGCGAGGCCTGTTCTGAGTGGAACCTGTCCTGTTAAACCACTGTATGGTCTTGGCCACTGTGCTGCAGCTAAATTTCAGGGTCTTGAGAGAGTGAGAGTGATAACACCAAATTTAACACACTTGCTCCCTGTTCACACCTGAAACCTTGTAACACTAACAAGTCACATGACGCCGGGGAGGGAAAATGGCTAATTGGGCCCAATTAGTCAATTTTCACTTAGGGGTGTACTCACTTTTGTTGCCAGTGGTTTAGACATTAATGGCTGTGTGTTGAATTATTTTGAGGGGACAGCAAATTTACACTGTTATACAAGCTATACACTCACTACTTTACATTGTAGCAAAGTGTAATTTCTTCAATGTTGTCACATTAAAAGATATAATAAAATATTTACAAAGATGTGAGGGGTGTACTAACTTTTCTGAGATATTGTATATATGTATGTATGTATACATATATCGTTTTCTGTTGTTATTTTTCCATCAAAAGTGGAGTTACCCTTTAATGGAAAACTAAGTTTGTCTTTTTATTATTTAACATATACAAGCATAAAAAAGTGCCTCATACATAGTTATAGATACTCATTATTGTTTTTCACAATCCCTAAGGGAAGAGGGTCAATATGATTAATTTCTAACTATTAACTGGATAGTAAACTATACTGCACAGTTGTGCATATGTATATTTGGACTGTTATGATTACTCAGAAAATGTATAAGTAATTTTATCATTCTCTGCAAATTTTTCCTCCCTACCTATTATCTGCCTCTAAACAATAAATCCTGTTAAAATATATGCTGCCAAGCTATTTTTTTCTTTATCTGGCCATAGCAGACTGGTACCCAAGGGATTTTCAAGTCACCTTCCTGGGCTGCATATGTATTCAGCAGCATGATATTTAGATGACTTTGTATGATGTTTTGAGGTTGTGAGCTTAGAGGAAATGTTTTTTACTTTTACATTTAAGCTTCAGACATTCAAATGTTTACATATTCTTAACAAATACACTTAAAAATAACCTATCACTGACCTCTAGCTAAAGTGATCACAAACCAATTTTTTTTTAAATAACAAACACTAGACGTACCTGCTCCGTGCAATGGTTTTGGAGAGCCAATCCTACTCTTGTCAGATTCCACTGGTATTCCTGGCTCCTCCTCTTATTGATGTGCCACCACTTTAACCACTTAAGGACCGCCTCCTGCACATTTACGTTGTGCAGGAGGCACGGCTGGGCACATTAACGTACAGGTACGTTGTCCTTTAAGAGCCCAGACGTGGGTCGTGCGTGCACAGCCAGCATGCTCGCGACCCGGTCCTGAGCTCCGTGACCGTGGCCGCAGGACCTGTGGACCCGATCACCGCTGGTGTCCCACAATCGGGTCACAGAATTATTTAAATGAATTACGCACAATGGGAGGCTCCTGCTGTGTGAGGCTTCGCTCCGTCTGACAGTTCTTTTATAACGGAGGGAGGGGGCCACCTGGTGACCCCGCCCCCCTCTGACGCACGGGGACGTCATGGGGGCTTCCCTATGGCTTTCCCCATGACGTCAGAGGGGGGCGGGGGCCGTCTGAGCAAAGCCTCACACAGGTTGCGTGCTCGAATAAGAGTCTGGTGTGGATTTTGAGGGGGACCCCACGTCATTTTTTTTTTTAATTTTACGCAGGGTTTCCCTTAATATCCATAGCAGACCTGAAGGACCTGGTAATTGAATTTTTTTATTTTTATTTTTTCTATCAATGACTTTCAATCAATGACTGTTCTCTGTATTACGGGAACCGGCAATTCATTATAGCCGCGAGTGATTTTAAATAGCTTTTTTTCCTGCAAAAATGACACTTTGTACAGGGACAGTTCTAAGCACGGGAAACATGCGCCCTTTTACAGGCATACTATACACACCCCCAGGTACGAAATTTAAAGGAATATTACACTTTTATTGTTTCACTTTAAGCATTATTAAAATCACTGCTCCTGAAAAAACTGCCGTTTTTAAAACTTTTTTTGCATTGATACATGTCCCCTGGGGCAGGACCCAGTTCCCCAAATACTTTTTATGACAATAACATGCATATTAGCCTTTAAAATTAGCACTTTTAAATTTGGACGTTAGAGTCCCATAGACTTTAATAGGGTTCTAAAGTTCACACGAGCTTTAGGTCTGTTCGCAGGTTCTGGTGCGAATCGAACAGGGGGGTGTTCGGCTCATCCCTACTCATCACCACACCAGTTCCTGTGTCCCCTGATAACCACCACACCACTCACATTGTCCCTAATCACTGCCACCCACTCACGGTGTTACTAATTACCGTCACACCACTGAAAACATCTCTGATCACCACCACACCAGTCATATTGTCTCTGATCATTGCCACACGAGTCATATTGTCCCTGATTACCACCACACCAGTCATGTTGTCACTGGTAACCACCCCACCACTCATATTGTCCCTGATCACTGCCACACCAGTTAACCACTTACCTCCCAAGCCTATTCATTATATGTTTTCTAAAAAAAAAGCCCGGGGGAAAATTATTTATTTTTTTATGCCATATGATATTTGTGCAGCGGTTTTTCAAATCGAAATGTTTTGGAAAAAAATAACTTTAATGAATTTTACTGCTCACAAACACAATATAATACCCTAGTGTTTGTTAAAATATAAAAGATGATGATATGCCGAGTAAATAGATACCTAAAATGTCACACTTTAAAATTGCAAGTGGCCATGGGATGGTGACATACTACGGTACTTAAAAGTCTCCAATGACAACGCTTTAAAAACCTCTTTACAGGTTACCTGTTTAGAGTTACACAGGAGGTCTGTTGCTAGAATTATTGCTCTCACTTAGGCGTTTGAGGTGATACCTCACATGTGTGGTGCGATTGGCATTTACATATGTGGACCAGCGTACACGTATGCATTTGTGCGTGATCATGGAGGACAGGGGTGCTTTAATTTTTTTTATTATTATTTACTTTATTTAAAATATTTATTTTTTATGCTGTCTCTTTAGTGTTAAATTTTTTATCAACTTTTTGCTATCACAAGGTATAAACAACATCCCTTGTGATAGCAATAAGCATGGCAGGTCATAGAAATAGGGTGTCTACTAGACCTAGGTCTCTCCTCTGCTCTCAAAAGCATCTGGTCAAACTGAGAATGGTTTGATCAGATGCTTTCATAACTAGTAACGGCTTGTGAACAACAAACTGAAACTGGAAGTGACAAAATGCTTGTCCCTTATGGTTTCACCATCAACATGGTGATGATCGGGTAACTTCCACGTACCAGTGGGCTAGCCCTGCTTGGCTTATAGGAACTGGGGCTGCTAAAGATGACGCTACACTAAGCTATATTCCCTGACCACTCGTATAGAGGCGAACGTTACAGTACATTGGTTTTGACACAATTGGTTGATTGAAAAAGTGCCTCTAAGTGCAGACAGTTTACAGATTTCTTAGGTGCAATAAAATACAAGGGACAACTCACATGGAGTGAAGTATGACAAGCTCATCAGGAAGGGGAGTCTGGGATGTCAGCGCTGAATGTCCGCGATGTAGACCACCAGAGTCCGCTGTTGCGTGGAGAATGCCAGGCGGAAGTCCTCAGGTTGAAAGCCAGAGGAGATGAAGCTAGACCACAGCGCGTGGAGATGATGTCACCAGAGGTGGGAGGTTGCAACGCGTTTCCGAGTCTCCGCAATGCCGATCCTGGGCATGCGCACTTCTTCGTCAAGCTGGAGAGTGGAGCAGGTGGAATTGTATTTATGGGAGGCAGGGGGGCTAGAAGGGTCCTAGTGCCTGCCATGTACTATGGAATATAGAACCAGATACTACATTTTTGTGGCAGCATTTACAATAAGGATTATGGTAGGACAATGATAAAACCTTATACCTAAAAAACTGATTACAACGCTTACTAAAATCATATTAATCGATAAAAGATAGGGCAGGCATAAAAGGATCCTGAGATAAATCTAAAGATAAGATATACGGTCGTCACCCTTCTTCATTCTCTCCCAGCCAAGTATCAACCTTTGTGTCATTCTTGTATTCCCTGTCTGTCCACCTTAACCAGCAAAATGTACGCCTGCGCCAAACTTATGTCCAACCCAATTTTGGTGAGGAATGGTGCTTGTCTTCTTTCCCAACCACTTTCCAGTAGCCTGCTGAGCCGCCCTGTATTCAGGACAGAGCAGTCACAGGAGGTGGCACTGGTTCCATCACGAGGGGTTCATACCAGTGCAGTGTGCCGAGACATTGATACTGCTGCTAAATTCATTGGTGCTGGAGATGCCACTGTAGGTGTGTCTGGTTCTGGAGCTGGTATTGGTACCGTATTTGGAAGTCTCATTATTGGATATGCCAGGAATCCATCCCTTAAACAGCAACTATTTTCCTATGCCATCCTGGCAAAAAAAAGATAAGATATGCATACATGTAGAGTAAATATAAAAAAAAATTACAAACATCAAGGTGGTGGGCCAATGAAGGACACTATAATAATAAAAATAAAAATAAGAATAAAAAGAATGTTACATCATGGTAAGAAATATTGTGGCATAGTGTGAAAAGACAGGAAACCACATCATGGATTGAGAAGGAGTGACAATTATGTGGAATAATACCATACGGGTTATGACGAGAATTAATGCATCATCTGAAGGTATCATGAGACGGTGTAAAGCCCCATACACACGCTCGGATTATCCGAGGACCATTTCCGTCGGATCCTGTCCGTCGGACTTTGTCCGATGTTGGTGTTGCGTACACACGGTCGGACAACGTTGTCGGACTTTCCGGTCTGCAAGAACGTCGTGACGTAAGTCGTCTTCCACGAGACTAGAAAAGGGAAGTTCAGCACCACGTCCTGCACCCGTTGGGCTCCTTCTGCTGATCCCGTGTTTATCGCGAGTTTGGGGACTTACGATTCGCGCTTCTCAGTTTTGTCACTCAGATCGTTACTGCTCTTCAGTTTGTGCTTGTCGTGCGTATCTGTTTATTAGTGCATGTAGTCAGTTCGCATTTGTTGGTCATTGCGGCCTATATCTTGATATAGGACGCTTTGATTTTCACTGCTTATTGTCTGCTCGTTTCTGGTATTCATTTCGTTCTTTCAGGCCTTGCTGTTTATCGGTGCTTTCTGTTTGTCCGTTCTGACCAGCCGACCGTTTGTGAGCGATGTTTCCCATACGTACTCGTCGCCGAGTTCGTGCTGTACGCGGAATTGGTGTCGGGCTTTTAGCTTTGAGCCAAGACCCGTCCATGAACAGAGTGACGAGGAGTATGTGGACCAAGAATTGGTTGCTTCAGCGTGATCAGTTCTCGCACATGCCTTTGCTTCGTGATATCCGGGAGAATAATCCTGATGATTTCAGGAACTTTCTCCGGATGACGGACCCCGTTTTTCACCATCTTTTGGCTTTGCTGACCCCTTTTATCAACCGGCAGGATACCTGCATGAGACAAGCCATCACTCCGGAGCAGAGGCTTGTTGCCACGTTGAGGTACTTGGCGACAGGGAGAAGCCTTCAGGATTTGAAGTTCTCCTCAGGTATCTCTCCCCAGGCCCTGGGAATCATTATTCCAGAGACCTGTTCTGCCATCATACAGGTCCTGCAGGAGGACTATATTAAGGTAACATTTCTACTTTACTATTCCCTTCTATGTATGCTCTGTTTTCTAATGTCTTGTATTTTTGACCTCCTTCCCTAATTACCATGATTGCAATATGCTCTAATATGCTGTGCCCCTTTTCTCCTTCATGCATTTTTCCCTTCACTTACCTCCCCAGCATGCTCTTCTGGCCCAATAGACACCTATGGCCTAGTCACTTAAGCAATGTATTTTGTCTGCTGCATAGTATTGTTTTCCCCCAAACACCCCCTAAAATATGCACAAATGTTTGCTGTGTGTTTTACTTCATGCAGAGCCCCATTTTGTCCCCATTTTTTTCGGGGGGGGGGGTGCCAAACTCATTAGGAACCCCCTCCCCCAACTGCTCTGTCAGATGCTACCAATCCTCTATCTGCTGGCTTTCCCAAGGTCAATACACACTATATACCTACCTCTTTATAGTGGGCATATTTAGGGATGAATTCAGAAAAGCATGTAGAGCAAGGGGCTGGCTCCATACTTTCAATTTCCTCTTTTTTTTGTGTTCTTTCCCTCCTATTAGTTTGCTAGGTAATTTCAGAATGTCAAAATGTGCGTTCCTTTTTTTGGGGGGGTGGGGATTTGGAATGTTCTTTTATCTTTCCTGTGGGCTGCCAATAGTGTTAAGTAAGGAGGGTCTGGCCAAACTAGCACACATTATTGAGCCATTTGGCAATTAATGAAGTGCAGAGGGTTACCTGTCAAAACCCCCCCCCCAAACCCCTAGTTATTGTCAATGGCCCATCAGAAGTGGGGGGATTGATGGGGGGTGAGTAATCTGCTAGGGGGACCCTCTACTTTGCGTTGCAAATACTTTCCAGCTTAAAATGTAAAAGTCTGATCTTGTTCCAAGATGTTTAGTGTCTAATCTGCTTGCAATGATAAACATAAAGTGCAAAGTGACAATTTTTTTTTTTCTTGTTTCACTCCACAGTTCCCTTCCACGCCACAGGAATGGCAGACTGTGGCCTCCCACTTTGCCAGCCGTTGGGACTTTCCTAACTGCGGAGGTGCAATTGATGGGAAACACGTCCGCATCGTCCCACCCCCCAACTCGGGGTCCTACTATTATAATTACAAGGGGTTTAATAGTGTAGTGATGTTGGCGGTGGTGTCGGCGACATACGAGTTTTTGTATGTGGACGTGGGGATGAACGGCCGGATCTCGGATGGTGGTGCCATTGCGCACACGGAGTTCTACTGGTGTCTCCAAAGTGGCAGTCTGTGCTTGCCACCTCCAGAGGAGAATGCTGAAGGACTCCCCTTCGTCTTTGTCGCAGATGAAGCGTTTGCATTGACTCCCCATCTGATGAGGCCCTTCCTGATGAGGACCCTCACTCCAGACTAGGGATGGGCCCGGTGCTCGATGCGAACCCATGTTCGCATCGAGCACCGGGTGTTCGCTCGCTCGGCGAGCCCAGAACTATTTTGGCCGCTCTCATCACATTCGTGTGATGCGAGCGGCCCCGCAATGCATTGCGGCCGGCGCGGCCAGCGCAGTGCATTGCTGGCTGATGATTGGCCAAGCATGCACTGTGACCCCCGCATGCTTGGCCAATCACAGCGCCGGAAACTCGGAGATGTTTAGTGTCGCTGTGATGTTTAGGACGCCTGTAGCCAATTACAGCTCAGGGGCTTTAGTACACGCCCCACCATTTAAAAGGCTGCCACGCCGTCGGCGCCGGTCACATGAGTTCCGGCTTTAGGAGAGATCAGGCTGATTCTGTGTCACTCTTTGCTAGATTCATATAGAAAGATTTGCTCTACTTTGCTAAACCATTGGCTATTTATTTGCTAAACCATTGCTACCTGTCATTGATCGTCCATTGCTGCTGCTGGTTAGTGTGTTTTTAGCTGCTGCTGGGGATTAGTCTGGTATGTGTCTTACTGTTAGTACAGTATTTCAGTAGTACCAACCGCAGTGCTGTTAGTACAGCACTGCACCCCAAAAGCACCCATAGGACTTCTAGTGTGTTAGTGGCAGCAAACAGAGCTCCTATATTTTCTTCCCAGAAGCACCCATAGGACTTGTACTGTGTTAGTGGCATCACACAGAGTTCCTATATTTTCTTCCCAGAAGCACCCATAGGACTTGTACTGTGTTAGTGGCATCACACAGAGTTCCTATATTTTCTTCCCAGAAGCACCCATAGGACTTGTAGTGTGTTAGTCCCATCACACAGAGCTCCTATATTTTCTTCCCAGAAGCACCCATAGGACTTGTACTGTGTTAGTGGCATCACACAGAGTTCCTATATTTTCTTCCCAGAAGCACCCATAGGACTTGTACTGTGTTAGTGGCATCACACAGAGTTCCTATATTTTCTTCCCAGAAGCACCCATAGGACTTGTAGTGTGTTAGTGCCATCACACAGAGCTCCTATATTTTCTTCCCAGAAGCACCCATAGGACTTGTAGTGTGTTAGTCCCATCACACAGAGCTCCTATATTTTCTTCCCAGAAGCACCCATAGGACTTCAATTGTGTGTTAGTGCCATAACACAGAGCTCCTATATTTTCTTCCCAGAAGCACCCATAGGACTTGTAGTGTGTTAGTCCCATCACACAGAGCTCCTATATTTTCTTCCCAGAAGCACCCATAGGACTTGTAGTGTGTTAGTGCCATCACACAGAGCTCCTATATTTTCTTCCCAGAAGCACCCATAGGACTTGTAGTGTGTTAGTGCCATCACACAGAGCTCCTATATTTTCGTCCCAGAAGCACCCATAGGACTTGTAGTGTGTTAGTCCCATCACAAGGAGCTCCTATATTTTCATCCCAGAAGCACCCATAGGACTTGTAGTGTGTTAGTCCCATCACACAGAGCTCCTATATTTTCTTCCCAGAAGCACCCATAGGACTTGTAGTGTGTTAGTCCCATCACACAGAGCTCCTATATTTTCTTCCCAGAAGCACCCATAGGACTTGTACTGTGTTAGTGGCATCACACAGAGTTATTATATTTTCTTCCCAGAAGCACCCATAGGACTTGTAGTGTGTTAGTCCCATCACACAGAGCTCCTATATTTACTTCCCAGAAGCACCTATAGGACTTGTAGTGTGTTAGTCCCATCACACAGAGCTCCTATATTTTCTTCCCAGAAGCACCCATAGGACTTCAATTGTGTGTTAGTGCCATCACACAGAGCTCCTATATTTTCTTCCCAGAAGCAGCCATAGGACTTGTACTGTGTTAGTGGCATCACACAGAGTTCCTATATTTTCTTCCCAGAAGCACCCATAGGACTTGTAGTGTGTTAGTCCCATCACACAGAGCTCCTATATTTTCTTCCCAGAAGCACCCATAGGACTTCAATTGTGTGTTAGTGCCATAACACAGAGCTCCTATATTTTCTTCCCAGAAGCACCCATAGGACTTGTAGTGTGTTAGTCCCATCACACAGAGCTCCTATATTTTCTTCCCAGAAGCACCCATAGGACTTGTAGTGTGTTAGTGCCATCACACAGAGCTCCTATATTTTCTTCCCAGAAGCACCCATAGGACTTGTAGTGTGTTAGTGCCATCACACAGAGCTCCTATATTTTCTTTGCAGAAGCACCCATAGGACTTGTAGTGTGTTAGTCCCATCACACAGAGCTCCTATATTTTCGTCCCAGAAGCACCCATAGGACTTGTAGTGTGTTAGTCCCATCACATAGAGCTCCTATATTTTCTTCCCAGAAGCACCCATAGGACTTGTAGTGTGTTAGTCCCATCACACAGAGCTCCTATATTTTCTTCCCAGAAGCACCCATAGGACTTGTACTGTGTTAGTGGCATCACACAGAGTTACTATATTTTCTTCCCAGAAGCACCCATAGGACTTGTAGTGTGTTAGTCCCATCACACAGAGCTCCTATATTTACTTCCCAGAAGCACCTATAGGACTTGTAGTGTGTTAGTACCATCACACAGAGCTCCTATATTTTCTTCCAGAAGCACCCATAGGACTTGTAGTGTGTTAGTCCCATCACACAGAGCTCCTATATTTTCGTCCCAGAAGCACCCATAGGACTTGTAGTGTGTTAGTCCCATCACACAGAGCTCCTATATTTTCTTCCAGAAGCACCCATAGGACTTGTAGTGTGTTAGTCCCATCACACAGAGCTCCTATATTTTCTTCCCAGAAGCACCCATAGGACTTGTACTGTGTTAGTGGCATCACACAGAGTTACTATATTTTCTTCCCAGAAGCACCCATAGGACTTGTAGTGTGTTAGTCCCATCACACAGAGCTCCTATATTTACTTCCCAAAAGCACCTATAGGACTTGTAGTGTGTTAGTACCATCACACAGAGCTCCTATATTTTCTTCCCAGAAGCACCCATAGGACTTGTAGTGTGTTAGTCCCATCACACAGAGCTCCTATATTTTCTTCCCAGAAGCACCCATAGGACTTGTAGTGTGTTAGTCCCATCACACAGAGCTCCTATATTTTCTTCCCAGAAGCACCCATAGGACTTGTAGTGTGTTAGTCCCATCACACAGAGCTCCTATATTTTCTTCTCAGCAGCACCCACAGGACTTCTAGTGTGTTAGTGGCATCACACAGAGCTCCTATATTTTCTTTGCAGAAGCACCCATAGGACTTCTAGTGTGTTAGTGGCATCACACAGAGCTCCTATATTTTCTTCTCAGCAGCACCCACAGGACTTCTAGTGTGTTAGTGGCATCACACAGAGCTCCTATATTTTCTTCTCAGCAGCACCCACAGGACTTCTAGTGTGTTAGTGGCATCACACAGAGCTCCTATATTTTCTTTGCAGAAGCACCCATAGGACTTCTAGTGTGTTGGTGGCATCACACAGAGCTCCTATATTTTCTTCTCAGCAGCACCCACAGGACTTCTAGTGTGTTAGTGGCATCACACAGAGCTCCTATATTTTCTTTGCAGAAGCACCCATAGGACTTCTAGTGTGTTAGTGGCATCACACAGAGCTCCTATATTTTCTTCTCAGCAGCACCCACAGGACTTCTAGTGTGTTAGTGGCATCACACAGAGCTCTTATATTTTCTTCTCAGCAGCACCCACAGGACTTCTAGTGTGTTAGTGGCATCACACAGAGCTCCTATATTTTCTTTGCAGAAGCACCCATAGGACTTCTAGTGTGTTAGTGGCATCACACAGAGCTCCTATATTTTCTTCTCAGCAACACCCACAGGACTTCTAGTGTGTTAGTGGCATCACACAGAGCTCCTATATTTTCTTTGCAGAAGCACCCATAGGACTTCTAGTGTGTTAGTGGCATCACACAGAGCTCCTATATTTTCTTCTCAGCAGCACCCACAGGACTTCTAGTGTGTTAGTGGCATCACACAGAGCTCCTATATTTTCTTTGCAGAAGCACCCATAGGACTTCTAGTGTGTTAGTGGCATCACACAGAGCTCTTATATTTTCTTTGCAGAAGCACCCATAGGACTTCTAGTGTGTTAGTGGCATCACACAGAGCTCCTATATTTTCTTCTCAGCAGCACCCACAGGATTTCTAGTGTGTTAGTGGCATCACACAGAGCTCCTATATTTTTTTTGCAGAAGCACCCATAGGACTTCTAGTGTGTTAGTGGCATCACACAGAGCTCCTATATTTTCTTCTCAGCAGCACCCACAGGACTACCGACTACAATGGCTGGAAGACCGCCAAGGGGAGGCAGAGCGTGCAGAGACAAGAACACAGGGCAGGCAGGCTCTGTTTCTAGTGGACGTGGCCGTGGCCGTGGACGTGGTCGTGCATCGTCATCAGCATGTGACCATGGGACACGCACGTCTTTGTTTTCGGCAGCTGGACATGTGGAGCCGCATCATGCTGAAGGCTTGGTAGAATGGATGACCAAGCCCTCCTCATCCTCCTCATCCTCTCTCACCCAGGCTCAGGGTACTGGCAGAGCAGCTGCCAACGTGTACTCAATGGCATCATCAGCCACCCCTTCCCTAGACCCACCATGTCCTCCTGAGGAGTCCCCCGAACTCTTTGAGCACAGTGTTGGGTACATGCTCCAGGAGGATGCCCAACGATTCGAAGGCTCGGATGATGATACCCAGTTGAGGAAGTCAGTAGTGTGCGCGCAGAGAGAGGGGGTGCTGAAGGACAGCAATCTGGCAGTACTGTTCCACCAGCTGCAGCTTACTGCCAGGTTTGCTCTAGTGGTGAAGAGGGAGGGGATGATGAGGTCACTGACGCCACGTGGGTGCCTGGAGGGAGAGAGGATGAGGAGGAGGACGAGGAGGAGGAGGATGCGGCGTCACATGTCCAACGAGGCAGGATGCCCCTGGAGGCCAGCTAGAGGCCAGCACAGCAACTGTACAACACCGCAGAGCTCCGCCTGTGCAGGGCGCTGCCTCTGCACGTTTTCAGAAAAGTTCTTTGGTGTGGGCCTTTTTTGAGACGAGTGCATCAGATCGCACCACTGCTATTTGCAATATTTGTCTCAAGCGTATCTCGCGTGGCCAAAACATCAGCCGCTTGGGCACCACAAGCATGACCAGACATATGTCGACCTGCCATGCAGCTCGTTGGCAGGCACACATAAAAGACCCACACCAAAGAACTAAGTGGACCTCTCCTTGCTCCTCATCAGCTGGAATCTCCAACCCCACTACATCTTCAGTCCTCTCTGAAAGCTGCTCTGAGAGGACTGAAGGTGTAGAATTAGGTGTGAAAAAAAAATAAAAAATGTGGGGAATACTGCGCTGTCCTAAAATTATAATGACACACTGTGAATGGTGTCCCATATATTCAAATTAAATGAAAAATATAAATTAAACAATAAAAATTATTTTATAGCTGCTGCAGTTGTGAATGCGAGATACCCACACCAACAAATCCAATATAAAAATGAACAACTGCGCTGCAAACAATCGTGCGATTGTGACTCAAAATATAAAGTGAACCAATAAATATTGAAATCAGCTCAATTAGAACAATAAATTTACAGCAGGTTCAAAAAGAGTCCATGGTGACACAAAAAAAATTATAATCAGAAGTGAAAAAACAATCATTGGTGACTGTCTGTCCTTATAAGAGTCTATGTGATTTTGCAAAGAACAAAATAAAACATAAAAAAGATTCCAGAGATTCCGCAGTGCTCTTATTCAATAGTCAACAGCTCAAAGGGGTGATCCTGATGAAAGAAAGAAGACACCTCCACCATCCAAACACACTGACCCTTACCGGATTGTGCGACCCCCTGTCACAGAGGTCACACTGGCTTGTGGCTTAATCCCGGCCAAGGGTTTCCAAAGGCTTTAGCAGGTTACTCAGGATGGAAGGTACGAGCTCAGAGACAGTCAAGCGGGGAACATAGAATGAGAGAAGCAATCCATAGTGTATCTCTGTATACAATTTATTTAAAAGGTAAAAAAACTATTGCACTTACAAAGTAGCAATCGATAAAAACAAGTGTTTAGCCGGCCGGCTCAATTTCGCTGCCGTTCGCTTCCGGGATCTGCGTGGTTTGTGTGGTGACGTCAGCACGCCGCTCCTCCCTACGCCGTTTCGTCACAGATGACGTCTTCCAGGGGCACGGGCGGCGTGCTGACTCACCACCTATATATAATCCTACACACAGAGGAAACGCCCAGATCTGAGTCACTGAGGACCAAGTGTGTATCCACCATATTGGTGAAGGGCAAATTGCCATAACTTAAAAATATGCTAGCTCAAAGGTAGCAATAAGTGAAAGAGAAAAAAAACGGTATACTGTCAAGGATGTATATGAAATATACCGCAACGCCAAAATAAGGGAAAAAAATGATATGGACAGCACCCTAAGCCTGTCACACCGGCGCGACACAGCCGATTCACCGCAAATCAGCCAGGCAGCACCGGGGGCAAGCCGGGTCCTGCACCACATCCGCTTAACTCAAAAATCAATTGGAGTCAAGGTGGTGACAACCCGCTTGGTTACCGAGCATACCTCATAGGTGATATAATATACAAAGTTCATAAAAAAAATTTTTTTTTTCCTTATGATAAAAAATTAATTAATTATTATAAAAATTATTATAAAAAGGAATCAAAAAACTGAGTGATCAGTAAAAGAGGAAAGAAACAATTAATTATGTATATAATTATATCGACATTATTAGAGGATGAAGGAGGTTGTAGTTGGTCTAATTAGGGTGGCTGCTAATCTAGCCAATTACAGGCTATCAAAATAGCCACAAATAGGTACCAGGGACTCAGATTTGGTTCACATTGAAGCAAAACAAATAGGTGCCAGGGACTCAGATTTGGTTCACATCAGAGCAAAACAGAAAATATTTTTGGCTAAGGGAATAATGCCACATGGATATAGATAATGGGGAAACCCTATACCCAGTCTCATTGATATGTTACTCCTGAGCACACAGCACATAGGTGATTGGGCCTATGTAGTTTATGATAAATTCAGTCATGACCTGGATGATTCGTTATAACATGATCGATTGAAAATATGATGCATGTTCTAAGCCACACTGTAGAACAAAGAACTGTGATTGGGTATGTTTTCAAAACACCCAAGAATCAGTTCCCCTTCAAAGTATAGATTATAAGAAACGGATTGCACTTGTCTTTGGGAATTGTGCACAAACCTGATTTATGGTCACAATTCCAACAATGACAAGGGTCCATTATATTCCAATACTGGTCTAAAATTGAGGTCTACTGCCTCATTAACTATTGTCAATGAAGCAATTGACATCAGTATCTATATTAAGACCATGAGGGGCATAGCAGCGGACCCTGTGGATCCAGGACATCTCTAGCTTAGACAATTCTCTTACCAGAGAACTCCCCCTCCAGTGGGCGCTGTATTTGTCTATGCCTAAGAATAAAGTATTAGCTGGGTTTCGGTCGTGGTGAATGGCATAATGCTTAGAAACAGAGTGGAATCTATAACCGTTCTTGATGTTGGTGATATGTTCTCCTATCCTCACTTGCATAGAGCGCTTTGTTCTACCGATGTATTGGTACCCACACGGGCACTGAAGCAAGTATACTACGCCGGTTGAACTACATGTGACAAAAGGTTTAATTTTGTGAACCACAGAAGTACTAGTGGAGACAAAAGTCTCAGTCTTCCCCGATTTGCTTTTATTGAGTGTGCAAAGCTGACACTTACGGCATTGGTGATAGCCGGTGATGTTCTGAAAGAAAGAGACCTTCTTGACGGGAGGGTTGATTGCATTAGGGGCAATCTTGTCACGGAGGCAAGGTGCTCCCTTAAAAATTAATTCAGGTTGTGGGGGTAGGAATGTCTTAATGATATTATCATTCCCCAAGAGATGCCAATGTTTCCGCAAGATCTTTTTGAGGACATAATGTTGAGTTGAAAAGGTCGTAATAAGAGGTAGAGAAGGTCTCTTACTGGCCTTTTTAGGGCCATCAACCAACAACTGCGATCTGTCCAACCCCGCCACTTCTTCTAATGTTTTATTAAGTAGCACCTGATCATATCCTTTGTCAAGGAGTCTGTTCTTGAGTACACCTGCTTGAACATTATAGTCATCGATACTGGTACAGTTACGCCTCATTCTCAGAAATTGGCTCTTAGGGATTGAGCCAAGCCAGGAGTCGAGATGACAACTCCCCTGAGGGATGTAAGCATTTCGGTCGGTCTTTTTAAAGAAGGAGGTGGTGGTAAAAACATCACCTTCCTTCTTGATTGTAATGTCCAGAAAATTGATCTGGACACTACTAACTTCATACACAAATCTGATCCCCCTTGGGTTATCATTGAGATTTGAGAAGAAATCACTAAGTTCCGAGACTGACCCATCCCATAGGAGGAGGACGTCATCAATGTATCTCGCCCAAAACCGAAGTGATGGGTTACGATCCCGATAGATGACGTCCTCCTCCCACTTGGCCATAAACAAATTTGCCAAGCTAGGGGCATATTTTGCTCCCATAGCCACTCCACGGAGCTGCCGGAAATAGCATTGGTCAAACCAAAAATAATTGTGATTCGCTGCATACTCCAGCAGCTCCATGATGAAGGATTGTTGTTGTGCAGGGAGAGTAGAGAAGGCATTCAAATAATATTTGACAGCAGCGATCCCCAAGTCATGTGGTATGACTGTATAAAGTGACGCCACGTCAGCAGTCACCAGTAAGGTCTGAGTATTGGGTTTCAGATCTGCTAACAAGTTGATCACATGTTTGGTATCCCTAACATATGAAGGCATATACTTTACCAAAGGTTGTAAAAAATAGTCAATATACTTCCCCACCCGGGACGTGATGGAATCTATACCACTCACTATCGGGCGTCCCGGGGGGGAAGTAAGGCTCTTGTGTATTTTCGGCAAAATATACAATACCGGTGTTCGTGGGGCTTTGGGAACCAAAAATAATTTCTCTTTCTCATTCAGAACATTAAGTTGGGAACCCTTTTCTACCAATACTTGCAAGGTCTTTTTATATTTGAAAATGGGATTCCCAGTCAGCCTTTCATAGGTGGCCTCATCGTTGACTATATTATACATCTCCTGGATATACTGGGCACGATCTAATATAACGATACCCCCACCCTTGTCCGCTGGGCGGATCACAAGGTCCTTATTGTTACACAGCCTATCAAGGCCTTCTTCTGAGGTTTTATCCATTCTCTGGTTCGAGACTTTAATTGAATCCAGATCTCTGAGAACCACATCCCTGAAGACCTTCAAAGAAGGTGCTAGTACTCCAGGGGGGTTGAAAGTAGATGAATTAGCTAGTCCCGAATGCTGATAACCATATTGATTTGCTACATTCTGTAGGGAGGGACGATTGGCAAAATGCCTTTTTTATATTAATCCTACGGACATACTTGTGTATGTCCATGTAGGTTTGGAATTTATTTAATTTGTTAGGAGGTGCAAATTTAAGACCCTTACTTAAAAGGACCTTCTCGGAGTCGCTAAGAGTCTGGGAACTTAGATTGAATATGCCACCATCGTTTAACTCCTTGGTCTTTTTAGATTGTGTCCTCCTCCCCCCTCTGCTTCCTCTTTGTTTTCTCCTTGGCGTTTTACCCCTTGATTTGGCCTGGGAAAACCCCAATGTTGTACCTGATTTCCATCAGGATTAGTATCCACATGGCTACCCGATGGTACGGGTCTGGGCGTCCCGTTAGGTCCTCTTAAATGACTGGGGGCCCAGGAGGTACCAGAACCCGGACCATCGCGGTCTCTCAAAGGAAAAAAACGATTCTGTGTGTCCACACCAAATTTGAACTGGCGGTATGGTGGTTCGCCATCCCGATGTTGGTGATTGCTGTTATATGGATCATAGTGGAACTGAGTCCCTTGAAATTTCTGTGGGGACCTTTCAGGATTCCTCATATATTGTGGAGGGTCTCTATTGTATTGATAATAGGGTCCCTGATTGTAACTAGGGCCGTAGTTACGATCATGATTGGCAGGCTGCCAATGTGGGGGAGGTTGATTCCAAATGGAGTTATGATATTGCCCTCCTTTATTCGGTCCCAAACTCCTCTGTGGTGATTTATGCGAGGGGCGTCTACCTTTTCTCCCTCCTTTCGTGATATTTTGTACTGATTTGGAGGTTTTGATTGGCTGATTACCCGTAGGTGGATGTTGGCCTACCCTGGGTGTTGCTGATATAGGAGATTCTCCCTGGGAGATCGCCTCCATTCCCAAATCTAAGGAGGCTATTTGTTCCGCTGCGAGTTTTTTTTGCCATGCAAAAACACTGTTTGCCTGGTAGTCCCCAAAATCCCTATTGTATTTCTTCCTCTTTTTCATTAGGTGTGTCACAACCAAGTACTTGCAGTACACCGACGTCCGATAGTAGCAGGCAAATTTCCCTGCCCCAGCTGCTGGACCGTCGAAAGAAGTACACTCCCAGCCATCCACATGCCCAGCGGTTGAATGCTAGCTTGGCTAAATTGCTAGCACTTCAACTGCTGCCTTTTCAGTTGGTAGACTCGGCCCACTTCCGTGAGTTTGTTCAATGTGCGGTTCCTCAGTGGCAGGTTCCCAAACGCCACTTTTTCTCACAGAAGGCGATTCCGTCTCTCTACCGGCATGTGGAAGGCAATGTCCATGCCTCGCTGGACAGGGCGGTCAGCGGTAAGGTGCATATTACCGCTGACTCATGGTCCAGCAGGCATGGACAGGGACGTTACCTTTCTTTCACGGCCCATTGGGTCACTCTATTGGCAGCTGGGAGGGATGCAGGACAAGGTGCAGTAGTGTTGGAGGTTGTTCCGCCACCACGCCTCCAAAACGCTACTACTGCTACTGGTTGTGACACACCTCTCTCCTCCACCCCCTCCTCTTCTTCTTCCTCCAGTGCTCTGTCCTCGGAACCAGCGGTGCTCCGTAGGCGTACAAGGGGCTACGCAAGTACGCAGGCAAAAAGATGCCATGCCGTGCTTGCACTGGTGTGTTTGGGGGACAGGAGCCACACTGGGCCAGAGGTTCTGGCAGCTCTGCAGGGGCAGGCCGAGAGGTGGTTGACGCCACGCCAGCTTAAGCCAGGAATGGTCGTTTCTGACAATGGCACCAACCTCCTCTCCGCCCTGCGAAAGGGGCAGCTCACCCATGTGCCCTGTATGGCTCACGTCCTCAACCTGGTGGTGCAGCGGTTCTTGGGCAGGTTCCCAGGCTTACAGGATGTCCTGAGGCAGGCCAGGAAAGTCTGTGTGCATTTCCGCCGATCTTATAATGCCAGTGCTCGGCTGACTGAGCTGCAAAAGGAGCTGAACCTGCCCAAGAACCGCCTAATATGTGACATGCCCACCAGGTGGAACTCAACGTTTGCCATGCTGCAGCGACTGCACACGCAGCAGAGGGCCATCAATGAGTACCTTTGCGACTACGGCACCAGGACAGGGTCAGGGGAGCTTGTTTTTTTTTTTTTCCCCACGTCAGTGGAGCATGATCAGAGATGCATGCACTGTCCTCTCACCATTTGAGGAGGCCACGAGGATGGTGAGCAGTGACAGTGCATGCATCAGTGACACTGTACCTCTTGTCCACCTGTTGGAGCATATGCTGCGTGGGATAATAGACAGGGCACTTGAGGCAGAACAGAGGCAGGAAGAGGAGGACTTCCTTGCCTCTCAAGGCCCCCTTTATCCGGACAGTGTTCCTTCTGTCCCACCCATCACACAGGAAGAGGATGAGGATGAGGAGGAGGAGGACTTGGAGGATTGTATACGCATGGAGGTGGAGCCTGGCACTCAGCATCAGCAGCAGCAGTCTTTTAGGGATGATGTACAGTCCCAACAAACCAGTGGACTTGTACGTGGCTGGGAGGAGGTGGCTGGCGATCATGTCATCCTCAGTGACCCAGAAGACTCCGGACCGAATGCCTCAGCTAACCTACGCTGCATGGCCTCCCTGATCCTGCAAAGCCTGCGGAAGGATCCTCGTGTTCTTCGGATCAAGGAGAGGGACCATTACTGGCTGGCCACTCTCCTTGATCCACGGTACAAGGGTAAGGTTGCGGACCTTATCTTGCCGTCGCAGAGGGAGCAAAGGATGAGACATCTCAGGGAGGCCTTGCAGAAAGGTCTGTGCAATGCGTTCCCAGAAACTGTGAGGTTACAAACTCCTGGTCCTGGGCGACAAGTTGCTGAGGCTTTGGTCAGTAGCAGAAGGAGCGGTGGGGAAGGTGGACGTCTGACCGATGCGTTCAGACAATTTTTTAGTCCGCAGCCCCAAGGTATGATCGGTTCCAGCAACCATCGCCAGCGTCTGATATACATAGTGCAGGAATACCTTGGGGCAAGGTCAGACTTGGACACCTTTCCCACCGAAAATCCTCTGGCTTACTGGGTCCTGAGGATGGATCACTGGCCAGAGCTTGCACAGTATGCAATTGAGCTACTGGCCTGTCCTGCCTCCAGCGTTCTTTCCGAACGCACATTCAGTGCTGCTGGAGGATTTGTCACCGATCATAGGGTGCGCCTGTCCACCGACTCGGTTGATCGACTGACCTTCATCAAAATGAATCAGTCTTGGATCACCACCAGCTACCAGGCACCTGAGGCGGATATAACGGAATAATTTATAATGTCACATCCCTTCAAGACTGCCTATGCTGATGCTGAGTGACTGTCCTGTTATGTTCACTGACTATCCTCTTCCTCCTCCTCAATGATCCATGCCACCACACCAGTGCCTAAGGCACAATTTTTCAGCCCCTGTATAACAGGGGCGTGTACTTACAATTTTTTTAAAAAATGCTTCGCAACACGTGTGACTGCTGTGCTCCAAGTACAGTATCTGTGAGGGGTTGCAGTGTTGTGGCACCAGCACCAGTGCCTAAGGCACAATTTTTCAGCCCCTGTTGGGGCGTGTAATTACAATTTTTTAAAAAAATGCTTCGCAACACGTGTGACTGCTGTGCTCCAAGTACAGTATCTGTGAGGGGTTGCAGTGTTGTGGCACCAGTGCCTAAGGCACAATTTTTCAGCCCCTGTTGGGGCGTGTAATTACAATTTTTTTAAAAAATGCTTCGCAACACGTGTGACTGCTGTGCTCCAAGTACAGTATCTGTGAGGGGTTGCAGTGTTGTGGCACCAGTGCCTAAGGCACAATTTTTCAGCCCCTGTTGGGGCGTGTAATTACAATTTTTAGGCAATGCTTTGCAACAGGTCTCATTGCTGTGATAAGAGTACAGTATCTGTGAGGGGTTGCAGTGTTGTGGCACCAGCACCAATGTCTAAGGCACAATTTTTCAGCCCCTGTTTAACAGGGGCGTGTAATTACAAATCTTGATCTAATAGTTCACAGCAGGGCCCATTCCTGCGCCCACCAAGAGTAACTATGAGGGCCTACAGTCTTGTGGCAACACCGTCCACCACCACCGCCAAAGGCCCAATTTTTCTGCCCTGTTCAACAGGTGCATGCAATTACAAATCTTGATCTAATAACTCACAGCAGGGCCCATTCCTGCGCCCACCAAGAGTAACTGTGAGGGCTTACAGTCTTGTGGCAACACCGTCCACCACCACCAAAGGCCCAATTTTTCTGCCCTGTTCAACAGGTGCATGCAATTACAAATCTTGATCTAATAACTCACAGCAGGGCCCATTCCTGCGCCCACCAAGAGTAACTGTGAGAGCTTACAGTCTTGTGGCAACACCGTCCACCACCACCACCACCACCAAAGGCCCAATTTTTCTGCCCGGTTCAACAGGTGCATGCAATTACAAATCCTGATCTATTAACTCACAGCAGGGCCCATTCCTGTGCCCACCAGTCTTGTGGCTACACCAACATCTAATAGGGCAAATTTCTGCAGAGTATATACGGCAGGCCCCTACTTTCAAACATCCAACTTACAAACGACTCCTACTTGCAAACGGAAAGAGAAAACAGGAAGTGAGAGGAAATCTACCCCTAGGAAGGGAAATTCTATCCTGTTAGATTTAATTTGGGAAAAAGGTATCTCCTCTCTACTGATGCTTTATCACCAATCCTTGTTTCAATTCAAACCCCACTTTTCCAAAAACATTTGTCATTGGGACGGAAAGTGAGGTGACATGTTCTGAACAGATGTGCAAAGACAGCAAATGTTACAGGGTGATAACCCCTCCCTATGTTCTCCAAAAGGCTTAAAAATAGATTTTTTTGGGATGGAGCTACACTTCATAATGTACCTGTTCAGATTCTACTTAAGAACAAACCTACAGTCCGTGTCTTGTTTGCACCACCTATATACTGCTGTTCAGAGTATATAGGGTTGTAGGTATAGGGTTTTATTTTGGGTGCGGGGTCCCCCTTAATATCCATACAAGACCCAAAGGGGCTGGGTGGGGGGGGGGGTTGATGGGGTAGCCATGCCATTTTTCTCAAGGATTTTCAGCCATATGGCGGCCAGGACAAGACATGCCATTAAAGCCGCAAGTGTTTTTAAATGGCTTCTTTTTTTCCTTTACAAATGTCATTTTGTGCAAGGACAGTTCTAAACACGGGAAACACATGCCACTTCACAGGCATACTTTAGACACCCCCCAGGTACCATATTTAAAGGAAAAATTCACTTTTTTTTTTCACTTTATGCATCATTAAAATGACTGCTCCCGAAAAAAACGTTAGTTTTTAAAAGTTTTTTTTTGCATTGATATATGTCCCCTGTGGCAGGACCCGGGTCCCCAAACCTGTTTTATGACATTAACATGCATATTGGCCGTTGTAATTAGCACTTTTGATTTCGAACCTTCGCGTCCATTATAACGTATAGGGTTCGAAAATTCGCGCAAACTTTCGGTCCGTTCGAAGGTTCTGGTTCGAACCGAACCCGGGGGTGTTCGGCTCATCCCTACTCCAGACCAGAGGGTCTTCAATTACAGGCTGTCGAGAGCCCGCAGAGTGGTGGAGAACACCTTCGGGATCCTGGCCAGCCGCTTCCGCCTGTTTTTGACGGCTATTAACTTGGCGGAATACAAACTGAACCACATAGTTCTTGCCTGTTGCATATTGCACAACTTTTTGAAAAAACACAACAGCAACTATGTGGTGACCGTTGGCCCAGATGTGGAGGGCCCTTCCAATGCCGACTTCACAGCCCTTCGAGCAGCACGTCCAGGCTTGCCCCCTCTAAATGCCCGCGAGGTCCGCGAGCAATATATGGAGTACTTTGTGGGTAGGGGCGCCATTGCTCTGCCTGACGATGTGTGAGAGGCATTTTTTAATAAATATATTTTTTAACCAAACCTATGATTTCTTGTCATTTCAATATTCTAGCTTATTTGAGATATACATTTTTGCCCTTTAGCTTCAACAGTGGGAATGCACTTTCTGGGCAAAAGGAGGTAACAGTCTCTTCTTCCCAAAAAGAATCTTCTCATGTTGTGTGTGTGATACCTAATCTTTTGTCTAGAGAAGGTTTGTAGTGCATAACTGACACCCAAAATACTCCTTTTCATCACCAGGTCAGACATGTGTGTATTCCCAAAAATGGTGTGCTACGTGTTTTCGTACAAAGCACTGTGGGTGTCATTTACATAAGTCAAATCCACTATGCTCTACAAGTGCAGTGCAAAAGTGCCCTGGAAAATACACTTGCAGTGCAAACTGGAATTGCCTTTAGTAAATAACACCCATTGCCCCCCAATCCTTTACATTTGACATACATAATGCTTTTGTGTTTTTCAATAAGGAAGCCACACATTTAGAAAATGAAAAAAGGTTTACTTGCAACACATTCACAAGTGCGTTTACAAACTGACAAGATCTTGGTTCTTTACAACATTGTTTACAAACATTACGCATTTGTTAAAACCAGGCATGGAGCAAAACAGAACATAGGAACTTGCAAAGTTCAACTTTCTAAAGTGAAGACAAGATCAGACATGACTATATGTTCAAAGTGTGTTTGATCTTGCCTTCATCACATGGGGGGTCACCCCTGGAAACTGGAAATTTAGAACATGCACACAATTTGGGTCTGAAAATGGACATTAGATGGTAAAACACATGCCTAGAATGTTCAAAAGTGCCATTTTCCATCATGGGGATCAATGGACGTTTTTTGGGGGTGCAACCCCTTCACCACAGCCACTTGAGTAGTTAGTAAAGTGGTTGCACCCCCCAAAAAACGTTGTCATTCATCCACCATGATGGGAGCTAGCACATGTGGACACAATGTGTGCATGTTCCAAATTTCACACAGTTCTTAAGTTGCAAATGTGGTCACAAACAGCCACAAATGTGTGGTAATTACTTGGTGCGTTTTCAGATTTTACCTAAAACATCAATGATGTTCTTCAATTTTTGTTGAACATCATTGATGTTTTGCTTTATGTCATCTAGAGCTCGATTGCAGACCATTATCTCCCCGATGAGTACGTGGGCACTTTCTGTGGTAAAGTGCGATTCTTCTCTCACAACATCCACGTCACCTAAAAACAACCAAAAAAAAAAAAATGTCTCTTGGAAATGAGGCAGGCATACATTGATTAGCTTACCAGTAGCTGTGTTCTCCCACACTCACCTGTTGTGGTGACAAGTTCTCCAATTTCTATGATCTCTCCTTCCTCCTCCTCCGCCTCTGCTTCTGGTCTTTCCCCTTCTTTGGGAGGTGTGGGTTTTGTGGTTTCCTCAGACGTCCCGAGTTTTCGCTCCCCTATGAGAATGTACAAAAGGAAGATTTAGCACCACAATCTATTGAGGGCAGAAATAGGAAATGTCAAACATTGCTTGAAAGTGAGGGACAATATTTTTGGTTGGCCAGTTACAAATGACAACAACATGAATGTAGTCACTTTGTAAAGGTGCTAAACTTCATAGCTTTTTGGTAGAAGTTTGTCTGATGGAGACCCCCCTCTAGTATCCACTGGAGCACATGTGTGGAAAAGCATAATAAAAAGGGGGTTTGGGTGTCCCAGCACTAGTGCTCTAGAGTGCAGATGGGTAAACAGCTACTGAGTGACCTCTCCTTTACATTGAATAAATTGGCTTTACATTCTTGATGACATCTCTAGTGAGAACAAACTTCCTTTCACTAAAAAATTCCCCAAACCTCGTATTATAAGTGGCCGAACGATCGAGGTTGAGTACGATCGAATGGACACACACGAACATGACAGTGGCAGAAAGATCGAGGTTGAGTACGATCGAATGCACAGACGAACATGAAAGTGGCCATTTTCTAATGTTCAACTTTTAGAAAAAATACAAACACATGGAGCAGTTTGCAAGCAAAAAATCAAACACAAAACACAACTACTTTCTTTTTTTGAAGAACTCGCTTGATCTTTCTGTACTGATCGGGCTCCCTCAGTTTCAGGTCTGACCAGCGTTTCCTCAGTTGCTCCTTGGATCGTTGTACCCCAAAATGATTGTACAGCCTCCTCACAACTTTAGACATGATCTTGGCCTTTCGGACATTGGGGTTGAGGTAAGGCCCATACTTCCCATCATAGTCGCTCCTCTTTAATATGTCCACCTTTTCCAACATTTCTCCAAATGACATATTGGAGGCCTTAAATTTCAGCCTCCGGGATCGGGACGTTTCTGCCTCCGGCCTTTCCTCATCCTCCTCCTAGTTGCTGCAATATTTGGGGAGCACCTGCTGTGTCCCCGCCATGTGCTATCCCCACTGCGCCGTAAAGAGAAGGGGTGGGGAATAGACGTGAAAGATCGTCAGGGGCAGGCGGAGTTTGACGCATGCGCACTGTATATAAAACGTCACACGCCTGTGTCGTAACCACGATCTGTGAGACGAGGGGAGAGAAAGCTCACGCACGAGACGATCGCTAGAACGAAGGTACAATTTGAAGTTGGTACATAACTAGCCTAGACTGATTAGACCCTGAGGCTTCTTTATGCTGAAGATTAGGAGAGTTTTGCCTGACATTATTTATAGTGTTTTGTGTGGTGTTGTGTCTTGCAGAGATTATGCAGGGATTCAACGACGTGAGTTTTCTCCCCCTCTTCATTGATAAATATAGGGAAATGACCCTATTATGGCAGGCCAAACACCCCGATTACGGCAGCAAACCAAAGAGGTACGCAGCCATGCTGAAACGTGTAGAATTTGTAAAGCCAAGGATGCCCACGGCAACCGTTCGTAGGTTAAGACTCAAAATTGGCAGCCTGAGGAGTGCGTATTTCAGGGAGAGCAAGAAGGTCCCGAAGTCCCAAGCATCTGGAGCTGCAGCAGATCAGGTCCATGTCCCCAAGCTCTGGTACTATGACAGGCTCCATTTTCTCAAAGACCAGGCTGATGTCACGGAGCCACTCTCGCCTCCTCCTTCCACGCTTCCTTGCGCGCAGGCCACCCCTGATGAGGCTTCCGAGGAGCAACCTGGGCTTTCCAGTCTGAAAGATGTGGAGGAGCCCAGCTTGAGCCAGGTATAGTATTTTTGGAACAAATTATGTGAAAAATAAATGATGTTCAGTTAATTCAGGATCCACAATTGCTTAGTTCCTAACGTGTTTGACATATCAACAGACAGTAGTGTTGGAGACATTTGGGGCCAGAATCTAAACTGCAGGCCTGAGAATTGTATGGTTTTCTATTTGTAAACATTTTGCAACAGTCACTAGATGAAAATTGTGTGTGTTTGATGAACAAATAACTCAAACTATGTCCCTTTTTCATACACAGGAAGACCTCAGCCAGGAGGTGGCTGTGGAATGTGGTAGTCAGGACGAGGAAGGGGTTAGTGGCAGCCAAGAGGTGGGTAGTGGCAGCCAAGAGGGGGGTAGGCCTAGGAGCCTGACTGTCTCCCAAATCCCTCCCCTCCGCCTTCCCTACAAAAGGGCGAGAAGGGTTGGTGAGGCGGGAGAGTCAGCGCTCCAGCTGATCAGAGAGGCTTCAGCCTCCCTACATGCCACACCCACCGACGAGGAGACCTTTGGCTCCGTGGTTGCCACGAAAATGATGGCTATGGAGGTGGGGCAACGCAACATGTGTGAGGATGTCATCCTCAAGGTCCTAAATAAGGGTATGGCTGGGGGGATGACCCCACTCACACATGTTTGCGATAGTGACCTTGCTCCACCTCCTCCTCCTCCTCCTCCTTCTGCCACCCCACCAGCACCACAGCCACAGCGTGGAAGGAAGCGTGGAAGGAAGACAAGAGAGTGACGACCTGGATTCAGTCTGGTCTGAGAGAAGATGGAGCCTCTCGTAGTACCAGAGCCTGGGGACCTAGATGGCATCTGCTGCAGTTCCGGATGTTTTGGACTTCAGGACCAGATAGCACTCCCCTTAAGATACGTACTCCTCAGGCCCCCAATTTTAGAAGCTTCAAAAATGATGTTTGCCGTGGGTGTCCAAGGCTTTGCAAATTCCCCAAGTTTCTCCATCGCTGCGTTCCTCTTTGGTTTGTTGCTGAGACCTAAATAAAGGTATTTTTGATTTGAAAAAAACATTGCCTATTGTGTTTTACTTTTCTACAATGACAGTTTATTTGTGAGTAGGCAGGTACATTTCACAAATCATAAAGTATAATTAACAAGGGGCACCAACAACAAACAACCTCCTAGTAAATTTAAGCAACAAATACAAATGTTAATAATGTTGTTTTGCTAAGTTGAGACACACAACCCCCCTCAAAAATCAAAAAAAAAATTCCAGAAAATATGTATTCCAAACAAAATAAAAAAAGGACAAATCCTCCAAAAAATATAACAAAGATTCTTTTACGATCTGAGGAAAAATAAACATCTAGTCTAGAAATCATGAAAACGAATAAAGAAATACGTTTGGGAGAAGTGCGGGTGAATAGGAGCAGCTAAATCATGTCATTCTTCTTGCATTGTAAAGAAAAAGAGAATGCGCTGCATTAAAGACATTTTAACATTGCAGCGTGACGAATGTGCTGTGTCGATTAGGAACGGTAGTTTTACCTGACCGAGCGCTTCCGTCACAGAATTTCTTCTGAGCATGCGTAGCACTTTGTCCGTCGGACTACGCTACACACGATCGGATTTGGTGTGATCGGACTTTGTTGTCAAAAAATATCCAGCAGGAGATAGGACTTGGTCCGTCGGACAATCCGATGGAAACTGTCCGATGGTGTCTACACATGGTCGGAATTTCCGACAACATTGTCCGATAGGACAGAATCCATCGGAAAATCTGACCGTGTGTATGGGGCTTTAGATGTGGTAAAAATGGAATGAGGATCAATATATAACTGTGGTACCCCAGTGGAGATTACAAGATGGTGGTAACTTCTAGATCCTCATTGAGCCCCCCCAGGGGAGAGGTTGTCAAGGCTGTAAATTCAAAAGATCTCCCTCTGGCATGGCCTATGAATGTTCTCTGCCTCGGGGATTCGCATCATGACCCATATGGATTCCCCATAGATATAATTGTCACTCCTCAGTCCATGATGTGGTTTCCTGCCTTTTCACACTATGCCACAATATACCATGATAATGCCATTATTTTTATTAGTTTCTTACCATGGTAAGAATAAAATAAATAACAATAAAAATAAATCTCTATATGTTTAAAAAAATGATAAAAAATGTATTTGAGTAAAGTATTGCATGTCTGAGTAATTGCCATTCAAAGTGTGACAGCGCTGAAAGCTGAAAATTGGCCTGGACTGGAAGGAGGTGAAAGTGTCTGAACTTGAAGTGGTTAAAAAATAACTCTGATATTAGGATACCAAAATGAAAACAAAAGCTCAATGGGGCTTTTAAGGTGCTGCACAAATATCTAGCCTCAAATAAATGAACTAGAGTTAGATTTTTAGTTTACAATAGCTATGAAAGATATATAAAAGTATACATTCTTTCTGTCTCCTAACAAGGGACATCAAATGTACAACATATTCAAAATAAAAAACACAATGCCCTCCCTAAGAGGACTTTCCTGGGTGTCACACACCAGGTGTACAGTCTGTATTTCAGAGGTTCATCTTTCTTGAGATAAGCAGGATTCTCCTTTCTCAACCTATTTCTCACATATAGCTTCTTCAGGAGAGCACGGAAGGAAAACTTGTGCAACATTTTAAAATAAAAATTTGAATCAATGTATATAAAGAGGAATAAAAGGGGCCCACATGCAATTCACACACTCTTTCCCTGGTGCATTTACTGTGCTCACTGTCCAGTGGTTCAGCATTGCTGGGTGTCAGGGCAGCCCTCACCCCTCCCTTCTCAGAGCTCAGGCTGCTCAGCTGTCGGTTAATTGCCAGTACTCAGCATTCAACAGTGACTCACCTGGTGATCATATCCTGCTCATTACCAAGCCCTGTTGGCTATTTAAGCTGCCTGGACTAGATCTCCTGTGCCTTTGCCTTGGTCAACATAAAGGTAAAGACTCTCTGCTGTGTTCCTGTTGAAGACTTGCCTGGCTCTGACGTCCCTTCTGGTTCCTGATCCTGTCTGCTACTCTGACTACGCTGATCTCTGGCTCCTGATTACCTGGCTTGTTCTGACTACCCAATTTGGTTACCGAACCCTGGCTATGTTTTGACTACGTTAACTATTTGTACCATTTTTACCACTATATTAAATGGTGTGATTTTTACTGCATTTTCTGTCTCTGTCTCTGTCTCTGTCATGGTTCCTGACAGTAGGTGAAGGTCATGAATTCAGAAGATGCAGGCAATCCACTTGCTGGTAATATTTTTTCCAGGTTGGATGAGCAGGATCACCGCATGGATCAGTTTGCCATAGCGTTATGAACGCTTCTTATTCGCACTGCTCACCTGGACCCTCACACTGCTGTTGCTGTGGTCTCTGTGCAGGTACCTGCCTCGAGTATTACCTCTATAAGAGGTATGTCTGGTGCTGCTCTGCTTCCCCAGCGATTCAGGCAAGATCCAGTTCAATGCAGAGGGTTTCTCAACCAGATTGAGGTACAGGCAGTCCCCGAGTTATGAACAGGTTAGGGACTGCCTGTTTGTTCTGAAGTCAAATTTGTTCGTAATTCTGACACGCATGCGCAGAACAGCGTTTCCGATGTTTTCCCATGCTTTCCGATGTTTTCCGACATCGTTTTCCAATGTTTTCCGCTGTTTTCCGACGTTGTTTTCCGATGTTTTCCAATGTTTTCCGATGTTCCTGCTGGCGCCGCCTGCCGTTCGTAAGTAGGAGTCGTTCGCAAATCGGATGTATCGTAACTCGGGGACTCCCTGTATACTTTGAGATGCCCCAGGCATTTCGCACAGACAGAAGCAAAGTAGGCTTCATAATATCTTTGCTTTCTGAGAGCATCTTGGCCTGGGCAAACCCTCTATGGGAGATGCAAAAACCTGTTGTCCTGAGTTACTCAGAGTTTGTGGCTTCCTTTAAAAGGGTATTTGACATTCCCGCACGCTCCACTTCTGCTGCCAAGAGCCTGATTACGCCATTGAATTACGTACTCTGGCAGCAAAGGTTGCTTGGAACAATGAGGCCCTCATGGCTGCTTTTTCTCACGGTCTCTCGGATAACATCAAAGATGAGATAGCAGCCCGAGACATACCCACTGAGCTGGAGAAGTTGATTTGGCATTCTCATTGATTTCAGACCCGAGAGAGACTTTCCTTTAAGGAGCACTTGTGGAAGCCTTCTGTACGTTTTGGCTCCTGGCTTTGTAGTCTCATCCTTGCCTCCCTCACCTCCCATACCCCCTGGTACCAACTCTGCCAGTGAAGTAGAACCCATGCAGTTGGGCTTCACACATCTCTCTGCGGATGAGAGGGACTTTAGGAGGAGGGAGAGATTGTGCCTTTATTGTGGCCAGGCAGTCACTGTTTGAAGTCTTGTTCTACCCGTCCAGGGAGACGTTTGCACCTGAGGTCCTGTAAGGGACAGACCTTAGGTGGCATTGTTACATCCCCAGTTATCTAGAAGGATAAGCCCCTGGTTCCAGTTATGCTTTCTTGGTCTGAGTTGTCCATCGAGATACAGTCTCTAATCGACTCTGGGGCTGCATAGATGGTGCCTTTGTGTCTAAGCACTCGATTTTGCTGACGCTTCCTGCCCCTCCACTTGCTATTGAGGCTATTGATGGGAGACCTCTACAGCCTGCCCATGTGACTCATGAGACTACTCCATTGACCATGGCTGTAGGGGCTCTTCACCATGAGACAATCCAATTACAAGTCATTTCCTCTCCTCATTTTCCGGTGGTTATTGGTTATCCTTAGTTACAGAGGCACGACCCCTCTTTTGATTGGCTTTGTGCTGAGGTTCTTTCTTGGTCACCTCAGTGCACTAAGACATGTTTTCAGAAAGTGGCTAAAGACTTGTGCACCCATTCACTTTGCTCCCTGCCGGAGGAGTACCGCGATTTTAGCAATGTCTTTGACAATAGTCAAGCCAGTAGTTTGCCTCCACACCGGTCGTATGATTGCGCAATTGACCTTCAACCTGGTGCCATACCCCTTCGTGGCTGGGTTTACCCTTTGTCTGTCTTGGAGGACAAAGCCATGGAGGAGTATGATGCAGACGCACTGTCTTGAGGATTCCTCTGCAAATCCTCGTCTCCTGCTAATGCTGACTTTTCCTTTGTGAAGAAGAAGAGTGGTGAACTGAGACCTTGTATTGATTATAGTGGTCTCAATCGTTTCTTTGATTTGTGGCCCCTCTGTGTGGCTTGGCTGTAGAAAAGTCTCACACCTGTGGTATCCCCAAATTGAGAGGAGTAGCAGAATGTATTTTGAGGTGTAATTCTAAGTATGTCTATGATGTGTGTAAGAAATATGTTATTAGTTGACCACCTTGTGGAAAATAAATACATTTGAATTCTCTTGCCTGCATTTTCCAAAAACTTGTGGCAAAACATGACATTTTTTACAAGACACATTATGACTTTCAGAAAATACCTTGGAGTGTTTTCTTTCCAATATGGGGTCATTTTGTGGGAGTTTCCACTGCCCTGGTGCTCCAGGGCCTCCACAAATGTGATAGTCAGGAAATTAGATGCCTGAATTATGTGTTTAATCCTTGAAAGCCCAAAGGTGCTTCTTAGATTTTCAACCCCTCTATGTGATTAGGCTCTGAAAAAGTTTCACTATCAGAGACCTTTGCTGTGTCTGTAAATGACTCTTCTTGCTGAGCTACCTGAGATGCTGGAAAGTACCCTTCCTGATCCATTGGATAACCCTGCCTTGTGCCTTAATGTCTGCTGAACCTTGAACTTCCTGATTTAAGCCATGTCTTTTCACTTCTTTTTTGCCAGATTATTGTGCTTTCTTCAGCCAGTATCTCGCTCTTCTCTTCCCTGCTGCTATCCCTATTTTGCTACCACTCAGTATCTACCCTTGGATTGTTCCTCAATTACACTTCTGTCTGATCCCAACCTGCAACTACTCGTTATCAACCCTTGGCTTGCTCCTCGACTATACTTCTTACATGATTATCCACTGCTTGACCCTGATTTGCTCACCCCCTGGTGGGGCGATCCCGAGGACCCCGACCTGGTACTAACACACAGAAAAATCCATCTCCACCATCAGGAGCTCTGGTGAACACTGGTTACTACTTGGACTCCACACTTCAGATGAGCCCGCCTCTTCCACCAGCGTGACTGCCAGGAAGATGACTCACGCTTAAGCGTGAAATGCATAGAAGAGAGGCTTGACACGCAAATTGAAAGGAGCCCTCCACATCCGCGGGGTAGTTGGAATGCACGCCGCTAGTCACACAGCGTTGCGGAACCAGTTCTACAGACCCTAAAGCTGTTTTTGTGCCTTTCTGCATCCGAATGGATGCACCTTTTTAAATAACAAAGCAATATTACACTATACCTGCCTTCTGTGGCTCTTTGTGGCTGAGCCAATTCCACAGAGTCTCGTGATGGAAGACAGATGATATTTGATACTGGAATGAGTTTCTTCCACATACCACTGCATATCCGACTGTGATCGTATGGTATCCACAAATGGAGGAGTGAAATAGACGTGGAGATAGACCTATGAACTGTGGAGGTTCTCACATTGCATGCTTTATGGTCACTTGTTGGCCGAGGAATGAGCGCATTTTAAAGTCACTTCGGGTGAAGCACTATTGTGCCTGAAGAGCATGGAGCACATATTATTTTAGAAGCATGGTGTTGAAGCATATATTGAAGAATTGTCTATATAGACATGTATGGACTTTGATGTAAATTGATGAATTGTGTTATTTGGTCACTTGTAGTTATACAAGGAATTATTAAATTATCACTTATATAGTTTTATCCAGATGTGCATAGTAATGGCTTTCTTCTAGCGACTCGACCATGCAGCCATCTTTCTTTAAGTGCCTCCTTATTGTGCATCTTAAAACAGCCACACCATATGTTTTCAGAGAGTCCTGTATTTCACTTGAAGTTATTTGTGGGTTTTTCTTTGCATCCCAAACAATTTTCCTTGCAGTTGTGGCTAAAATTTTAGTTGGTCTACCCGACCGTGGTTTGGTTTCAACAGAACCTCTAATTTTCCACTTCTTGATTAGAGTTTGAACATCTCTGATTGACATTCAATTCCTTGGATATCTTTTTATATCCCTTTCCTGTTTTATACAGTTCAACTACCTTTTCCCGCAGATACTTTGAAACTTCTTTTGCTTTCCTCATGACCCAGAATCCAGAAACGTCAGTGCAGCACTGGATGAAAGATGCAAGGGTCTGTCAGGAGTTTAGAAACTCATTGACCTTTTATACACACACACTAATTACAAGCAAACAGATCACAGGTGAGGATGGTTACCTTTAATAGCTATTCAAACCCCTTTCTGTCAACTTTTGTGCATATTATCAGGCCAAAATCACCAAGGTATGCAAACTTTGATCAGGGTCATGTGGGTATTTTCTGTTGTGATTATGATTTAAACAAGTAAACACAGTTGATTGATAATAAATGGCTTCAGCCAAACACTAACCATGAGTTAAATGTTTTTGCGTTTTCATTCATATTCTCTGAAAAATGGCCAAGAAATCATAAATTGTAAACTTATGAACACAACTGTATACTATATATATATATATATATATATATATATATATATATATATATATATATATATATATATATATATATATATATATATATCATTGTTTGTAGACTCTATGACTTTCACACAGACTAAAAAATATACACTGATTTGGGTTATATTTACCAAAGAAATGTTACAGAATAGGGGGCGCATGCGCGAAGCTCGACCTGGCAGTCCTCCTCCATTAGAGCTCCGCACTCCCCGCTGCATTCCGGGACCCCATACGACAGACTGAGCCGACAAAAACCTACCTGCCTTCCAGGACAGCCTTCCGAACCATCTTGAACCAACTTGCAATGGTTCTTACGGGCCACAGAGGGAAGAACAAACCGAAACCCATCAAGGAAGCTCTAGCCCGCGCTTCCACCAAGATGGCGGTGAAGGCCCTAGCCAAAAAGTACGCCACTGCCACGCTCACTCCGGACCCCCAGGACAGTGATGAAGGGGACGAGACTGACTCTAAAATCGGAGGATCTCCCTCCATACCATCCTCAGGTATGTCACAAAGTGCTTTCTTAAAGCACATGGAAAGCATGCTGCAGAAGGCCTTAAAAAGCACATCGGAACAAATTACAAACAGACTATCTCGCGAGATACGCGAGATTGGACAACGCACTGCAGACTTGGAAACAAGGGTGGATGACATTGAGCTCACCCTCCAAGAACATGCCCATGAACAAGCTGCACTCAGAGATGAGAACGCAACGCTGCTCTCCCGTTTAGAGGACGTGGAGAACCGCTCCCGCAGGTCCAATCTCCGCCTGCGTGGCATACCTGAAACAGTAGAGGACACACAGTCCTTCACAACAGCCTTGTTCCAAGAATTGGCCCCTTCAATCCCCATAGAAAGACTGGAGTTTGACCGAGTCCATAGGGCCCTCACTCGCCGCCAAGCGGATGGCCCCCCACGGGACATTATAGTCAAGCTACACTATTTCCGCACCAAAGAGCAACTCCTGACAGCTGCCCGTAAAAAAGAGGAACTTTTATTCCAAAACCACAAATATCAGCTCTTTTCTGATCTGGCCCCCTTAACCATCACCAAACGCCGTGCCATGAAGCCTCAACTCCAGATCTTAATGCAACACCAGCTTAAATACACCTGGAAGTTCCCCTTCGCGCTGCAGTTCTCCTATCAAGGGCAGCAACATTCCTGTACCACACCAGACTCCCTGCAAAGGCTGCTGGAAAATCTTCATCTTGCTCCCCCAATACAGCACTCTGAAGTCATGCTACCTCGTACCCCAGCCCGCATACCGGCGCAGCCATATTCGGCGACACCACTTCGTCACCCACCGGGACCATCCTCTGTCCGAAAAGGGACCCCTGCTCGCTATCAAGAAGAAGACCTCTTTCCCAACCAGAAGTCCCGTACCCCGCGTGGAATCTTCAACAGCATTTCTTCTCTCTGCCGTTTTTTTTTCCCGCTTGTGTCTCTCCTAGGTACCCGATGAACACTTGCTATCAAGCCCCATGGAACCCTGCACCATCTTAAAATGACAACCGTCCCTCCAGCACTGCAAATAGGTTCCTGTCTCTTGCACCCCAAACACTTCATCGGCTCCTAGATGACTGCGGCTGGGTATGTAACATTCACACCCAGCAAACAAGTCCTGGACACAAGTCTGCCTCTTCGGAGGCCCCTTAAGGCTCAGTCACCACTGAAACCACCAACCCAACACCATGATAACTAACATACTCCTTATGTATTTTTGCTTGCTGACTTTTTTCTCCCCCCCCCCTTTTTTTTTTTTTCTTCTTTCTTTTTTTGCTTACTGGTTGTAAACCCTCACAATGTATATCGAGTTTATCTGTTTTTGACACCCTGTGCTCTCCACGGGGACAGACCCCTTGTGAGGAGCGCGGGGTCCTCAAATATTGATGTTATACTATACTGCCACACTGTATTCCTACCCAGTACGCTGTACCATACTGAGCAATAACATGTCTCCTAGGTCTCAATCCACCCTTTCCCTCACCACCTTCCTGCCCTGGTCATGCCCCCCCTTTCCCCCTCCCTTACCCCTCTCCTTTCCCCTTTCCCCCTCCCTTACCCCTCTCCTTTCCCCTTTCCCCTTCCCCCTTTCCCCTTCCCCCCCCTTTCCCCCCCTTTCTCCCCACCCCTCTTCTCCCCTTCCCCCCCTTTTCCCCCTCCACCAAGCCCCCCCCCCTCCCTCTCCCCACCCCTCTCCCCCCCCCCCACCAAGCAAACGCAATTGAGAGACTTTGTCTATGAATATATTTTCACAGCCCATATCTACACCCCCCCCTGGATCCGTTGCTCTACTACAGTCAGCTTAATCCTTACAGTTGGTCTAACCGTTTGTTTCCATATGTTGGATTGTTAATTTGTTTTCGTCCACCTTCAGCGGGGAGCAGTCACTGCCCCCTCGCCTCTTGGTACTCGCGTCCTCCAGCCCCCTTTGTTTAGCTGTAGGATCCGAACACCCTTTTGTTGTCGGGCAACCCGGCGCTTTATACCGTAACCTTACAGTCCAATGACCTGCTCTACACACCGTCCGACCCCCGTTCCTCTCCCCCCTCCAAACTCTCCTCTTAACTTTTACCCTCTCTTCCTAATCTACTTGCTCTTTCCTGGTCGAGTGGCTCCCCCTGACCATACCTTCCAATATACAATTCTCCCAACTCCATTACTATGGCCCCCTTAAACATACTGTCCCTTAATGTTAAGGGCCTCAACTCCCCCAACAAGAGGGCCAAAGCCTTTCAAACTTTTACCTCCCTTAAAGCTGATGTGGTGGCACTACAGGAGACCCATTTCTCAATCCATCATACTCCTAAATACTTCAGCTCCCGCTACCCCAGGGTTTATACAGCCTCGGCTGACACAAAACACAGAGGAGTCTTATTGGCCTTTCACCATACCCTCCCATTCACCCCCACAAGGGAAATAAAAGACCCAAATGGCAGGTATATCATACTAGTTGGTCTCCTACAAGACATAGAAACTACTTTTGTCTCTTATTATGCTCCGAACTCCAACCCAATTCCCTTCTTTTCACACCTATTTCAGGTCATCAGAACACACTGCAAGGGTTCTCTATTCATATGTGGAGACTCAAACATGATACTGCACACCCACCTAGACAAATCCCCCTATACCCCAGAACACTTCTCCCCCTCCCTGCAATTTCGCAAACTACTACAACAAAATTCCCTCCTGGACACCTGGAGGGAATGTAATCCAATTAAGAAAAATTACACATTCTACTCCCACCCGCATAAATCATTTTCTAGAATTGACCACATATTTGTCCCGATAGCTTCATCTCCTATCCTACTTCACTCCTCCATACACCCCATCACATGGTCAGACCATTGTGCAGTTATCACCACAGTCTCATCCCTTCTCTCTAGACCTGGGAATAGGTCATGGACCATGAACGAATCCCTCCCCACCAATCAATCGTATTGCATTGACATACAATCCGCCCTTTCGGACTATCTCCATCACAATAATACCCCGGGAATCTCCCCCACCCTATTATGGGAAGCCCACAAACCGGTAATCCGAGGTAAATGTATCTCAGTTGCCACACAAATCAAAAAGCTCAAAAAACTTAAACTGCAGTGCCTTGAATCAGACTTCCAAGCCTCCCACCTGCAGTTTCAATCTTCCCCTACAGAGGCCAACAAAAACTCCCTCGACAAATGTAAACTAGAACTTGATCTCTTACTGGCTGAATCTGCAGATAAATACATACGTAGATCTGACCACAAAATTTACACTAAGGCTAACAAACAGGACACATTCCTTGCCCTCCGCCTTCGTCGGCCAGACCATGCCCACAACCCTATCAGGCTTAAATTGGCTCCCGACAACATTACCAGCAATCCTATTAAGATACTCCGCAAACGTCTTGCTAAATTATATGAATCGAATGGCCCAATGCCTTCAAATCTCTCTGAAACTCTGTTTCGCAACCTAGCAATCCCTAAATTGTCGGAAGCCAATAGAGAGTCTATAGATGAACCAGTCTCGGCCGACGAGGTCCTTGCGGCAATTAAAACCCTCAAACCCAATAAACGCCCCGGCCCTGATGGCCTCCCGAGCGCCTACTACAAGAAATTCGCCCATACCCTGGCCCCACTCCTTGTTCACTCCTTCAACGCTATATTGAAACAGCAACCTTTTGGCCGCGATACCCTGACTGCTATAATAGCCATGATCCCTAAACCCAACACGGACCAAACCCTCTGGTCCAATTATAGGCCCATATCTTTATTGAACGTGGACATAAAAATCTTGGCCAAGATTCTTGCCCTGAGACTTAACCCAATCATAGGTGACCTGATATCCAAGGACCAGGTCGGCTTCATCCCCCGCAGGCAAGCCAGTGACAATATTCGTCGCACAGTCCTTCTCCAACACATAGCCAAATCACGCAAAATTCCCATGCACCTCCTGTCCTTGGATGTCAGGAAAGCCTTCGACACGGTATCCTGGCCTTATTTGCACTACATCCTACAGAAATGGGGCTTTGGCCCCAACTTTCTCCAATGGATAACTGCCCTATACACGCAACCCCAAGCATATGTGAAATACTCGGGATTCAATTCTGAGTGTTTCCCAATTCAGAGGGGCACTAGACAGGGATGCCCCCTATCCCCTTTGCTATTTGCCCTCATAATTGAGCCCCTAGCCTCCCTGATCAGGTCAAACCAAAATATCCGGGGCATAGAGATAGCTAACACCACCCACAAGCTGTGTCTCTTTGCAGACGATGCCCTCCTATTTGTTACCTCCCCTCACACCACCCTCCCTAACCTCCTACAACTCCTGGAGAGGTTTGCCATGGTCTCAGGGCTTGAAGTCAATCAGGCGAAATCCAGAGCAATGAATGTCTCATTACCCCAACCTGAACTCCAACGCTTACAGGCTAACTACCCATTTATCTGGTCCTCTAATTCTATCCCTTACTTGGGGATCAAACTCACAAGCAATCCCATACATCTATTTCAAGCAAACTATACTCCTATGCTGAAAAATGTGACCTCAATTCTTAATACCTGGTTGCCACTTTGTGTCTCCTGGCTAGGAAGAATAGCAGCAGTGAAAATGTCACTACTCCCTAAGCTTCTCTATCTATACAGAGTCTTACCTATACCGATCCCGGGCTATTTTCATAGAATAGTCCAAAACCGAGTATATAAGTATATATGGGGGTCCAAAAGACCCAGGTTTTCCAGACCAGTTCTACTCCGCAGTAAGCTACAGGGAGGCCTAGGAGTACCAAATTTCTCACACTACTTTCACGCAGCTCAGTTAGCCCAACTGACCCTTTACCATGCCTCAACAGAAGTCCCACTCTGGGTTGCGTTAGAGGCAATAGACATTCACCCTGTCACCATATCCAACTTGCTCTGGCTGCCTTCTGCCCACCGGGGGCCGATAACTAACCCAATCACCCTTCACTCGCTGAAATTATGCGACAAACTATCCGAGACATTTAAACTAACCTCCCCCCATCGGCCACTCCTCTCCATTATAGGTCATCCGCTATTCCACCCCGCCTACACCGAATCAATTTCCTTTCAGGCCTGGATACAGGCGGGATTACACCGCTTCCAGGATTTAATTTCCCATGGCACAATTACACCCTTCCCGACTTTGCAGACTCGCTCACAATTGCCACATAGAGAATGTTTCCGATACCTGCAAATTTCCCATTTCATCCGCACCAACCTTGGCCCAAGTATATCCAATTCTGGCCTGTCCACCTTTGAAGACGCTTGCGACTCAGACCCTCACGCCCCTGGCATAATCTCAAGACTATACACACATCTGACCTCTCCCAACACGACAATGCCCCCCTACGCTCTAGCCTGGTCCAAAGACTTGAACATTGATCTAGACCCGGTTGAATGGTCAACCATTTGGAAAAACACTAAGCTAGCATCCCAGAATGTTATAGCCTCAGAGGCCAATTATAAAGTTCTGATGCGCTGGTATCTAGTGCCCGCCAGGATCGCTAAGTTTACCCCATCATATTCCCCGAACTGTTTTAGGGGATGCACCGAACAAGGCACCCACCTACACATCTGGTGGACATGCCCAATAGTCCAACATTTCTGGGCAACAATATTTCAAATGGGTTCAACCCTACTCGGACACACCATTCCCCCAGACCCCGCCCTCGCTCTCCTAAACCACACCACGCAAGACTATACCAAGGCGCAATTACGCCATTTACTACAACTCATTACGGCAGCTAAACAGACAATTGCAAAGAACTGGAAGACCCCAAATCTTAATATTACTGAAGTCAAAAATAGAGTCACCCGAGCAATGATACACAGCAAGATAGAAGCCAAGGTTTTAGACAGAACACCCCAACACCTTAAGATTTGGCGCCCCTGGATGGAACATTTTCTCCCCCAAGACTTTGACAGGCACCTTCTGGAACCTTAGAACCCCAACTCATGCCCTGCCCCCCTAGATTATCGATGTAAGTTCTCTGTCCCTTGGGAGCCACTCGACCAGACCTAAACTCATTCTTATTCCCTTCCTTCTCCCCACCTTTCTCATTGCTATCTCTCTTTCCCCTCCCTAAGGGGAAGCCCCCCCCCCTAATCCTAAAACCTTTTCTTACTCCTCCCTACTGCCCCCGCTACTTTCCACTCCTGCCCCCTCCTCCTTTTCCTGTCCCCTTTCCCCCCTCTGTGTCCCCCTTCCCTGAAGCTCAGTCAAGTCTGGGGCATCTTATGCTCCAAGGACCACAACTGTTGCCATTATTCTCCCTCATGGAGCACCGGTGGCCTAACGCATTTATGTCTTCGTTGGGGCTTGACTCCGGTTAAAGTTATGGGCCACCTGTGAACCTGTTACATACCCACAAGATCTTAATGTCTCCTTTCGTTAGACTCAGGGAATCACTCATATGATGGTAATATGTAATCACATGCTCTGAATGTCACAGAAGCTTACACGTATGATATTTGTAACAGTAACAGTTTACTTGCTATTTCTGTTTGTACTATAATCTTGTTCTCAATAAAAATTTTGAAAAGAAACGTAACAGAATATAAATTGTAGAAATGTAACAGAATATAAATTTATGAATGACCCAGCCATTTTATACATAGGCAACTCTTATCCTCATATTGATTAATGGTTCCAAATTAATAATAACTACTGCAGTGGGGAACATACACAAAAGATACTCTTTTTTATACACATGAATACGTAGGTATCACATAAATATTACAATTGTATGTTTAGGGTAACAAGAGGCGTTACATAGGCAGGCTAATAGGGGTCTATGGACACCAACTGTATGACACGGGAGCGCGCGTGCAAGCCGACCCCCTCGGGAAAGAGCTTCCCAGAGGGGGTTAGCTTTAGCGGGGAGGAGCTAAGACAGCAGCCGCGGGACCCCAGAACTGCACAGTTGAGATAAGTATAACATGTTTGTTAGTTAAAAAAAAAATCAAACCCATACAACCCTGTTAAACCACCTTTTTTTCAAATCCATTAACCACTATACCTCCTATAGCATAATAATGCATATATACATAATCCTTATGTTCAAAGAAATGTGTCTTCATACACAGTGCAATTGTCTGATCCAAAATCTTATATGCAACCATACACACACAAAAACAAATGAAATACAATTGCCAAACAAACCACAAAGTAATAATTAACTGTGGAAATGTTGTCCCTGTCCCTTGTGAGAGCGGTGTGAAGTTGGTGGTGGGAGAGAAGCACTGCATGTATCAGCGACTCAACACATGTAAAATTGTATTTCTCACTGGTGGTGAAAATAATTATATCCAATATATTATACGACACACATAAAGTGAAAAGAACACTGGACTGGAGACTGGAAGCACTGGAGAAAATATACATTTATGAATCACCTTCTTTATTATAAACTTTTTTTGCACAGAGACAACATTTTCATAGTTTGTTTAGTAGTTTGTTTGGCAATTGTATTTCATTTTTTAAATGTATGTGTATGGTTGCATATAAGATATTGGAGCACATGATTGCACTGTGAATGGAGACACATTGCTTTGCACATAGGGATTGATACACATATATGCATTATTATGCTATAGGAGGTATAGTGACTAGTGGATTTGAATAGGAGGTTTGCACTGCATAGTTCTTTTGATTTGATAAGAGATAAAGAACAAGTGTTCTATCAAGCCTGCCTTTTTTGTTTTTTTTTACTTTTTTGTCTGAGTATTGATCTACGTTTGTCCTGAGCTTGTTTACATTTCACATACTGTTGACTGACACACCTCTTCTTGACCTTCATTTCAGCAGAGGTATTAAGTTACTCAACAGTTCTTTAAATATTGATGATATCCTGATAAAGACCCTTTTCACAATTCATTTTGTAGTTATTGTAATATGGGGATCTTGGGATTACTAGCCAGCTGCTTGTAAAAGTAAAACAGTCTTTATTGTTTTTCAAAATCAAGCAAACGGCTTTCTTTAGCAAAAGCAAATGTAAACGGTCCAAATCCTGTCATAATGAAAAAACAACATGATGGTGTACCGCCAGTATACACACCCCACACCAGGGTTCATGGCTCTTGTCTGTTTCAGGGGACTAAAAAGGCCACAGGAACTCAATAAACACTGTCTCAGTCACCAGACAGTCTGTGACCCAAATCCCTCTCCACCTCATAGAGAAGCACTGACTCCTTCCTGCTTCTTTCGAGGCCTCTCCTGGAGCCAGTTTAACCAATTTGGAATCAAAGTCTCTGTAATTAGTTTTGGAGGATCATTCCCATCCAAAGTCTCACTGAGACTCCAAATTGTTGGTTTCAAATGAGGCCTTACCAACCCTGAAAGCACTGTAAAGCCCCATACACACGGTCGGACTTTTTCATGGATTCTGTCCGATCGGACAATGTTGTTGAAAAATCAGTCCGTGTGTATGCACCATCGGACAGTGTTCGTCGGTTTGTCCGACGGACAAAGTCTTATCTCCTGCTGGAAAGATTTGCCGTCAACCCGGTCCGATCACACCAAACCCGATCGTGTGTACGGTTGTCCGACCGGACAAAGTGCTACGCATGCTCAGATCACATTACAAGACCAAAGCTATTGGCTACTAGCCTCTACGTAGTCCCGTCGTAGGCAACAAACGTCACCACGTTCAGAATGATCGGATTTTCCGACAACTTTGTCCGACCGTGTGTACGCAAAACCAACATCGGACAAAGTACGACGGACATGATCCGACGGACCTGGTCCGCGGATTGTCCGACCGTGTGTATGGGGCTTTAGTCAATCCTCTCCTCTCCAAAAGGACTACCCCAGAACCCCTCACTCTGCATGGCTGAGAACCCCTGAATACTCAAAAAATGTATTCATATCATCCCCCTTAAAGGGACCCCAACCCAAATAATGGGTAAATGTTATGTATGTCCTATCCAGGACCCAACCCTGGCCTCCTGTACATTATGTAGCTTTGACCAGGACGCTGGACATGTTTGGTAGCATTTGCCTAATTGTTCAAGGTATAGTACTTATATAATTACTCTTTACAATTTCAACAAATCTTGATATTCCCACATAACATGTTTACACATAGATTCAGCAAAGAGAACACTTTCTACAGTCAGTCCTTTGTATCATTTATGACTGCAAACTTCTTATCTGAAAATGTTTAAAAAAAAAAGCTTAGATGTAGCGACAGCAGCATGTATTCCAAATCAAAGGAATTTTATATAGCTGGGTACCAAAAAGGAATGAGTAAATAAATGCAATTTATCTGATTCACAAAATGCAGGATTCCTCAGATTGTTACTGTCCTGTGCCAAAATATTTAGCATTGGTTTGTCCATGTGATCATTTTATTGGTGATCAACAAGCTGCCCCCAAAGCTCTTAAAGAGGTTTAGTGCTGTGGAAGATGGGCACTAAAAGGCAAAATGGGCAAAGGGCTAGTTACCAGTATTTATTGTAGGCACTCTGCAGCTGATCTTTAAACTATTACTGATGATCTACCATGCCTTGTTCTGTACTGTCCAACCACAAGAACAAACTTTCAGATTTTTTAAGGGTCAATGAAATTGTCACTGGGCACACTGGCCCTGGTTTGGCTGCAATGCACAAAATGGGGACACACCTAGAAACAAGAAAACAACCCAGGGTTGAGAATCCACAAACTTACAGAAGAATGGCAGTGTCAAACAAATGTCTAATGCCGCGTACACACGACCGGACTTTCCGGCAAACTAGGTCACGATTGGGGAAAAATCAGAACGGACCTAGAAATAGAACATGTTTCAAATCTACTGGGCGGACTTAATTCCGACGGACTCAAATCTGGAAAACCGTTCATCTGTGTGCTCTTCCAACGGACCAAATATGACGCAAGGACAGTTATTGGCTGTTGGCTATTCTTTAGTCATGTTTACATCACCACGTCAAAAACAAAGGAATTTTCGACCGGATTTAGTCCGTTCGTATGTGGGCAAGTCAGTTCGTACGGAAAGTCCATCGGAACTCCGCCGAAAGTCCATCGGGAAGACAGTCGGACCTAGTTTGCCAGAAAGTCCAGCCGTGTGTACGCGGCATAAGACGCCAAGGTTTTTAAAGATAACATTGACTCAGTAGAAAAAATAAACATTGTGTTTTAGGGGCCAAACAAACTCCCCTATATCAAGGCTTAGGAATTTTGACTATGCTTGAATGGACTATGCTTGAATGTTTAATTATCTCCAACATGCTTAACCAAACTTAATGCAAATTCTTGCATTTGTACCTTAGCTTTCACTATTCATGTGTACAAGAACTTTCTGTGATGTTTCTTTCATGTATTTTTTGTTTGTTATATTTCACTGTAAATGCTATTTTTTGAAAATAATAAAATAAAGAATGTTTTTAAAAAAACAGACTGATGTAAACAAATACCAGATGAATCTGCACTATGATTTACTGATTGGAACAGTTTTAGGAGAGCAGGTTAGACCTGTATTTATGAAAACAACAAGTTTTTGTTAAAGTGGTGTTGCACAGAGAAAAAAAAAATCATTTAAATTCCTAAAAAAAAATAAAACATTTTGAATTTTTTTTTTAAACTCACCTCTAAATGCCTGTTGCTAGGGGGTCCCTCGTAGTCTGCCTCCTTCAGTGCCTGGGCTGGTGACATGACTTCCCCTCGGCGCAGGAAGGGCTCAGCTCTGCCCCCTCCCTCCTGTCAGTCATCTGGGACACGTGATAGGTTCCAGATGACTGCACAGAAAATCACGGCGAGTGGCGCAGCTCGCGCATGCACAGTTAGAATGCCGGCGCAACTGAGCGGAGGAGGGAAGTGCGGGGCTTCCCCCGCATCGCTGGACCCTGGGACAGGTAAGTATCCAATTATTAAAAGTCAGCAGCTGCAGTATTTGTAGCTGCTGACTTTTTTTTTTTTAAGGGGAGCTCCTCTTTAAGCAGTATCTTATATGATCTTAAACTGCATATATACCCCTATTGGACTACAGAACAGGGTTGCCTAGGCACACGCACAAGTCAGGAGGTGTAGTGCTATTTTTTATCAGTTCACATCTGTAAGACAGAAAATCTTCAGTTTTTGAATTCAGGTCCACCTAAACAGTCTCCACTGTTAACTGATGCCTCCAATCAGCAGCAAATCAGCCAGTGGAAGCAGATGCCTTGGGCAAACTCCATATGAAGTACATTTTGTAGTCTGTTGCTGTCTATATGGTGCTTTTATTTTTGGCAGATGTAATTTTTACTTTTCCATGTTTTAATGTGTACTTGCTGTACATCACAGTTCACACACAGGCTGACAGAAAGGTTAATTAGGAAAAGTGTAAATTTTTATTACTAAGGAAAGGGAAAAAATAATGTAGGAGAAAAGATTAGAACAATGCAAGGAAATCATTTTGCCTCTCAATTTTGTTTCACAAGCAGAAAAAAGTGCCTTTTTTATGTAAATCCAAAACTGTGCTTATACTTTGGGAAAAGTGTCAGCTTAGATTTTTCTTTTTGTGGTCAATGTTTCAGTTTAAAGGTTTTTTAGTTCAATCTTATTTTAGACAGGATAAAACAGTGCAAAAATACCATCAGGTTTGTACAATATTCACAAACTAGCTTACCCAGTAATACAACAAATAGACAAGAAGGAAGGAACATGATAACATTATAGCACTTTGTGAAAGAGAAGAGTGAAGGTTCAAGTTCCCCAAGCAATTGTGAATTTCTGAAACCTGTCATATTCAGTAGCCAAAAGCATTCTAAGTTCATAATTGAGTCTAAAGCTAGCTATACACTAGTAGATTTATTAACAAATGTGTGTACGAGTATTTGTACATACATTCAATGACTGGATAAATGTTGTTTTAAAAGTATTTTAAAAATATGCTTGCTTTAACCACTTGCCGACCGATGCACGCCGATATATGTCGGTACAATGGCAGCGGGCATATGGACATACCTGTATGTCCCCCTTAAGTCCGATCGTGTCATGTAGCCGCAAAATGGGGAAGTGCCTATGTAAACAAGGCATTTTCCTGTTCTGCCTTGTGACATTGCAGAGATCACTGCTCCCTGTCATCTGGAGCAGTGATTGCTGTCATGTGAGTGGAAGCCCCCCCCCCCCACAGTTAGAATCACTCCCTAGGACACACTTAACCCCTTCATTCATCGCCCCCTAGTGGTTAACCTCTTCCCTGACAGTGTCATTTACACAGTAATCAGTGCATTTTTATAGCACTGATTGCTGTATAAATAACAATGGTCCCAAAATAGTGTCAAAAGTGTCCGATGTGTCTGCCATAATGTCGCAGTCCCGATAAAATCACTGCCATTACTAATTATAATAAAAATGCCATAAAACGATCACCTATTTTGTAGACTCTATAACTTTTGTGCAAACAATCGCTTATTGTGATTTTTTTTACCAAAAATATGTAGAAGAATACATAGCAGCCTAAACTGAGGAAACATTTTTTTTGTTTATAGCGCAAAAAATAAAAACCGCATAGGCGACCAAATACCACCAAAAGAAAGCTCTATTTGTGGAAAAAAAGGACGTCAATTTTGTTTGGGTGCAAGGTCGCATGACCGCGCAATTGTCAGTTAAAGTGACGCAGTGCCGAATGGCAAAAAGTGCTCTGGTCAGGAAGAACGTAAAATCTTCCTGAGATGAAGCGGTTAAACATGAATTTATTAAATAAATGTATTTTTTCAAATGAAAAATCCCCAAAAAATTCCCCCCTGCTCCTTTGAATTTTCCTGGCACTGCATTTGAAAGTGAAGGTTTATTTGACCCCCACTAATGATTAGAGATTCAAATGAGCATTCTGAACACGAAAACATTAAAACTAATTTCTACTGGTGTATAGCCAACCTAACTCTGGTGTCTATTCTGCCATAGAAGGTGTCTGGGATGAGCGCCATGAATTTATTAAATAAATGTATTTTTTCAAATGAAAAATCCCCAAAAAATTCCCCCCTGCTCCTTTGAATTTTCCTGGCACTGCATTTGAAAGTGAAGGTTTTATTCCTGCTGGAGCATTCTGAACACGAAAACATTAAAACTAATTTCTACTGGTGTATAGCCAACCTAACTCTGGTGTCGTAGAACATATTTCTTTTGTAGCTTTTATGGATCCTAGTATCATTGGGAGTAAGATAATCTTGGAAACCTTAAGGACTGTTTTTCCCAGTCACTCCAAAGTAAATGCTTAAAATCTCTTTTCAAAATTTGTTAATCGGGGGAGGGCAAATGGGAGTCATACGCCTTAGGACTCCACCAGCACCAACAGACATCTGGAAAGACAGGTAAAAATTATGGAGGATGTCTGGGTATCTGTATGGGTGGGGATTTTAAATTTGTTCTCTTGGTCCCTACTAGCGATAGATAGCTTATTAGATAGTTTAAAGGCATTTACCCACTCCTGGGTGAAATGGTGACATCTGGTTCCCTTTCCCAAATAGCCATATAGTTAGGCAAAATAGGGCATGATGAAGACATAATATTATAGTATGTGTTGGGGAGAGCAAGTAGAAGTCAGTCTTTAAAATATGTTGTATTAGGAAGAGAGGGAATAAAATAGAAACATTGTCAACATGTATGCACTGAATTAAGCCTTTCCCATAGAAATATTTACTTTAATGTCAGGGATGGGCATGATATCTTTGCACCAGTGGTGTGCAATTCAAGGTAGAGCTTGTAGGTCTAGGGCACTAAAGAATGTTCAATCCTGACCCAGCATTTCGATGATCTATGAAGGAAAGAGTCTACAAGTCTACCAAGTACTAATGCTTGGTAATATAAAGAAATATCTAGGGAACTTGCTCTTCCTTTTACTTTAGCAAAAGAGTGTCTTACGTTAAGCTTACAGTGGTGTTGCACATAAAAAAAAAAGAAATTCATTAAAATTCCTAAAAAAAAAAATAAGTAAAACATTTGGAAATATTTTTTTTTTAAATCACCTCTAAATGACTGTTGAAGGGGGTCCCTTGTAGTCTGCCTCCTTCAGTGCCTTGGCTGGTGACATCACTTACTCAGCTCTGCCCCCTCCCTCCTGTCAGTCATTTGGGACACGTGACAGGTCCCAGATGACAGCGCAGCCAATCACGGCACGCGCCGCTGCTCGTGCATGGGTGCCCACAGTTAAAATGCCAGGGCTACCGAGAGGAGGGGGGAGCGAGTGGGGCTTCGTTCCCCCGCATCGCTGGACCCTGGGACAGGTAAGTGTCCGATTATTAAAAGTCAGCAGCTGCAGTATTTGTAGCTGCTGACTTTAAATGTTTTTGTTTTAATGGAAACTCCTCTTTAAGCCATTGTGCATTCAATATAAAAAGCTTTAAATGGAAATGTATAAGAATCTTTTAACTAATCATGAAAATCTTTCTGATCTTAGCTTTTAGAGTTTAAATGGTTCCTTGAAGTAATAATTGAGATAGAACAGAGCCCAAAGGGGAAGTTGGATTGAAGCAACTATATTGCAGGGATTGAAAATGGATATGTTCCAAATTTCAGATTTAGAGTAGTTGACCTTAAAGTTGTTAAAGAGGAGGGCCCACAAAAAAAAAATTAAAAGTCAGCAGCTACAAATACCGTGCGCCGTGATTCGACGCTCACTTATCTGGGACACATGACAGGTCCCAGATGACTGTGCGGCACCTAGGGGAAGTGATGTCATTGCCCGGGCAATGAAGGAGGCAGACTACGAGGGACCCCCTAGCAACAGGCATTTAGAGGTGAGTAAAACATTTTTTTTTTCCAATTATTTTTTTTTTTTTGATTTTCAAGCCCAATTTATTTTTTTGGTGGCAACACCACTTTAAGAAATGGAATGTTGGAACTTATGTACTATTGAAGGCAAATAGGTGTGTGGTTGGGACACATATAATAAGAGATCATTGTTGAACAGACCAGTTTAGTAAGGATAGTACCATCCATCAGTCCAGATTTATTCAGATTCTGTCAGCCGCTCACAGTGTAACCATAGTGAGGCTTGGTTTCTACAGGCCGTCACATGGTACAGAGCGGCGGTGACGTTGTGACGCTGGCTAGTCAACAACAAACATTGTAGTCCCATTACAGAGCAAATAATTAACTGGAATTTCTCTTCTTTTTCTTTCCATACTCAGCATTGTACAAAATGTAAACATTACAAGTACAAACAGCCACTATAGGAATTTGTAATGCTTTAAAAATATCGCCGGACCGGAAGTGACGTTCACTTCCGATCCACGCACCTGCAATTCAGTTTGGGGTTTTTATTTAAGCGTGCTGCTGGTGCTTGTGGTCCACACCCCAGATGACGTCTCAGAGGACGAAACGCATAGGGTGGACTACAATAACAGCACTACGCTACTACTCATTGTAAGACAAGCCTATATCGATCTTCCCAAATGTGAGTGTTTTTAATCTACTTTTATCATTAAAGTGGATGTAAACCCAAAATGTTTTATTTATTTTTTTGATGTCATAATGTAGAGAATAAGATTTTCTTTCATTTGAGCCCAGTCTTGCCACACAGATTTACTCGAGGCCTGAGCAATCCTCTTTTATTGTTCAGTTAGAGAAATCTTGACAAAGTCTTGAAAACTTTGTCAAAAACGCCCCTTTGCTGTGAGTGACAGGTGATTTACATATCTCATGCACTAGCCTGAGACAGGTTATCATCAGATCACTGGATGTTCTACTCTGCCCAGCTCTGACTACATACATGTCCCCTAAATCACTTGTCTGTCTATAGTCTGCTGACTGTTCACTGCATCCCATGATGAGTCAAAACACAGTAAAGCTGGGAGAGCTGGAGGGGAGGGGGATATGAATTGTGAACTTTTTACACAGGATGTTTTCAAGACTTTGTCAAGATTTCTCTAACTGAACAATAAAAGAGGATTGCTTAGGCCTCGAGTAAATCTGTGTGGCAAGACTGGGCTCAAATGAAAGGAAATATTATTCTCTACATTATGACATAAACATTTTTTTGGGGGTTTACATCCACTTTAAAGTACAGATTTTTAATGGTATTACACTATGCAAGTTCCCCTTTCTTCCTACTATGGTCCATCACATGTGAATGAGTTTTATTATGTGGAGTACTGACGCCCATTCTGTGTACATCACCATACCTCTACATCTATGTCTAAACAAAATATGGAGTGAAGCCTTGCAGAGACCGTGGAATAGAGAACTGCCAGCCCTTTACTAATAAGCATATCACGACTTGCGAGGCGTACGCCTTCCCAAGTCTGTGAGATCTGGTAAGCCTTATTCCTATAGGCGTTGATGCCATAAGATTATCACCGGTTCACCAAACGCACCTACCAGTATTGCTGGACGATCACCAGAATCTGTTCACCATTTTAATGGACTTTATCTCACTCAAAGACTTTTAATTATCTAACTAAAGATTATATTTTTAAAAAAAAATTGTCTTTGCACATGTGTGCACCCCTTTTTTTCCTGCCATCCATAAGCACTAGTTCACTTAATTTTTGCTTTCAACACCTCTATTAGATCAATTATTAGAATCAGTCACCATTTTTGATCCACCTCACATCCGTAACAGGTTTATCCACAGTAAACGTATGGTTCAAATATTCACTACTTTGTAGTTCTACCTATAAGCCTTGTTTATTCTTCCTATGTATGCAATCATATATATACATTGAATGAATTGTTTTATATTTCAATCATAAACTAAACAGCGTTATTTTAGGTATTTATAAGATTATATAAGCACATCAGCACTTTAGCGCTACATTTACAACTTTTACAATTGTACCTATCATTAGCATGTCGCACAGCCTCCTGGACTTGTGCCCAAGTGGAACAAATACCACGGAGATGCTTCTCTAATGCAGGAATACTCTGCGGAACAAATGAGGCAGGCAACATGGAAGGTTGGAAACCATAAACAGGGACAATTGGAAAGCAGATTTCAAGGCACTATTGTGAGAAAACTCCGCCCAAGGTAAGAGGTCTGAACAGTTGTTATGATGGTCAGAAATATAGCAACGTAAGAATTGCTCCAAGGGCTGATTGACTCGTTCTGCGGCCCCATTAGACTGCGGATGATACACAGAGGAGAAAGCAAGCTGAATTCCTAACACAATTCCTGAGCACAAAAGGCTTGCAGAACCGGGACACAAACTGACTACCCCTGTCCAAGACAATCACCTTGGGTAGCCCATATAAGCGAAATATGTCCCGAGCAAAAATTGAAGCCAGTTTCTTAGAAGTGGGCATCTTCTTAAGTGGAATACAATGGGACATTTTCGAGAACTGGTCAACCACCATAAGGATAACTGTGTTGCCCTGGGAGTTGGGTAACTCCACAATGAAATCCATAGACAGGTGGGTCTCCATTGGCTATGGATTGTAGGAGGCACACTGGAAGGTGTCGTGGAGTCTTACTCTGAGCACACACAGAACAGCAGCTACGAAGGCGGTTACATCAGCACGTAGACTAAGCCACCAGAATTGTTGGTAAATGGCCCAAAAGAGTTGATTCTTCCCAGGGTGGCCAGCAGCCTTGGGAGAATGGTAAGTCTGGAGCACTGCAGTACGGAGACTCTCTGGGACAAAGCAGCTGTCACAAGGTCTCTCAGGAGGAGCATGGACCTGAGCAGCAAGAATTTTGTCATCCAAAAGTGGAGGGAGACTGGTGCGAACCATAGCCAGAATACGATCAGGAGGAATCACAGGAACTGGAACCAACTCCATCCATCGAATTGGAGAAAAATTGTTGTGACAAAGCGTCAGCCCTCACATTCTTAGTACCGGGTAAGGATGAGACAATGTCATTGAAACTCGCGCCCTTTTAGGAGAGAGGCGTTTAGCCTCAGACAAGAATGTGAGATTCTTATGGTCAGTAAAAATGAGAATCGGCACAGTGGTACCTTCAAGGAGATGTCTCCATTCTTTCATGGGTAAAATGATCGCTAACAGCTCTCTGTCACCAATCTCGTAATTGCACTTTGCAGGTGACAATTTCTTGGAAAAGTAGCCACAAGGATGCATAGCGCTCTCAGAGGTAGGACGTTGAGACAGAAGGGCACCAACTCCAGTCTCAGGAGCATCAACCTCAGGGATAAAAGGTATCATAGGATCAGGATGTGCCAACACAGGAGCAGAAGCAAAGGCAGCCTTTAGACTCTCAAAGGCCTTAATGGACTCCAGAGACCAACTCTGTGGGTTACTGTCCTTTCTGGTCATATCAGTTAGGGGCTTGACAAGAGACGAGAAGTTCCGAATGAACTTCCGATAATAGTTGGCAAAGCCAAGAAAACGCTACAGAGGACGTAAACCCACGGATTGGAGCCACTTTAGGACTGCTAAAAGTTTCTCTGGGTCCATCGAAAAACCAAAAGTGGAAATTACATACCCCAAGAATTTAACCTCTTCACGATGGAATTTGCACTTCTCCAATGTACAATAGAGATTGTTCTCTCTTAGTTTCTAAAGCACACGACAGACATCTGTGTGGTGGCTCTCCAGGGACTTAAAAATATGAGGATATTATTGAGATAAACCATTACACATAACTGCAACAAATCTCGTAGGACATCGTTAATAAATTCCTGGAAAACTACAAAGGCATTGCAAGGTACTCATAATGGCCTGTTCTGGTATTAAACGCAGTTTTCCACTCGTCGCCCTCCTTAATCCTCACGAGATTGTATGCCCCTCTCAAATCAAGCTTTGTGAAAACCGTTGCTCCCTTGAGGCGATCAAATAACTCCGTAATCAACGGAATCGGATAGGCATTCTTAATCGTGAAACGATTGAGACCCCTATAATCAATGAAAGGTCTCAGTTCACCACTCTTCTTCTTCACAAAGAAGAAACCAGCACCAGCAGGAGATGAGGATTTGCAGATGAAAAATCAAGAAAGTGCATCTGCAACATACTCCTCCATGGCCTTATCCTCCAAGACCGACAAAGGGTAAACCCGGCCACGAGGGGGTATGTCACCAGGTTGAATGTCAATTGTGAATCATACGACGGTGTAGAGGAAAACTACTGGCTTTACCTTTGTCAAAGACATCGCTAAACTTGCGGTACTCCTCCGGCAGAGAGGAGAGTGAAGAGGTGCACAGGACCTTGGATACCTTCTGGAAGCATGTCCTACTGCATTGTGGTGACCAGGAGAGAACCTCAGCATGTAGCCAATCAAAAGAGGGGTTGTGCCTCTGTAACCAAGGATAACCAATAACCAGGTGAGGAAATAACTTGGAATTGGATTATTTCATGGTGAAGAGCCCCTACGGCCATGGACAACAGAACAATCTCGTGAGTCACATGGGCAGGCTGTAGAGGTCTCCCGTCAAGAGCCTCAATGGCAAGGTGAGTGTCACGCAGCTGCAGAGGAACCGAGTGCTTCTATACAAAGACAGCATCAGGGAACAGGGCTGCAGCCCCAGAGTCGATTAGAGCCTGTATCTCGATGGACGTCTAAGACCAAGAAAGGGTAACTGAAACTAGCGGTTTATCCTTCTGGATAACTGGGGACGAAACAACGCCACCTAAGGTCTGTCCGTTACAGGACCTCAAGGTTCGGGCGTTCCCTGGACGGGTAGGAAAAGACTTTAAAAAGTAGCCTGCCTGGCCACAATAAAGGCACAATCTCTCCCTCCTCCTAAGGGTTCTCTCATCCGCAGAGAGACGCATGAAGCCCAAGTGCATGGGTTCAACTTCACACACTGACTCAGCACCAGTAGGCATTGGAGGTGAGGGAGGCAAGGGCGGGACTGCAATGTTCTGAGATAAATGTACAGGAGGCTTTCGCAAGCGCTCCTTAAAAGGGAGTCTTTCTCTGAGTCTGTAGTCAATGAGGATGGCAAATGTGATAAACTTTTTTGCAGCTCAGTAGGTATATCTTGGGCTGCTATATCATCCTTGATGGTATCCGAGAGACCATGAGAAAAAGCAGCCACGAGGGCCTCATTGTTCCAAGCAACCTCTGCTACCAGTGTACGGAATTCAATGGCGTAAACAGCAACAGTTCTCGTACTTTGTTTGATGGACATGAGGACAACGTCAAATATCTTCTGTCCGTGGGAAATGCCTGGGGCAGCATCTCAAAGTATATCTCAACCTGGTTGAGAAACCCTCTGCATTGGACTAGATCACACTCAAATCGCTGGAACAGCAGCAGGGATGGCCTGCAACACAGGTTGTACCGGAGCAGCCACAGTGGGATATTCCAGATGAGCCGTGCGACTGCTACTCCAATCTGGAAAAAAATATTACCAACAAGTGGATTGACTGCATCTTCTGAATTCATGGCCTTCGCCTACTGTCAGAAACCATGAATCAGACTGAGACAAAAGTACAGTTAAATAACACTGGTTTAATAATAATAAAAGGAGGTAAACAGAGTAAACATAGTCAAAACATAGCCAGAGTTTAGGAACTGGAATGGATAGTCAGACAAGCCAAAACATCAGGGAGCCAGAGATGAGCATAGTAGAACAGCAAGCAGGATCTGGAGCCAGAAGGAATGTCAGCCAAGCAAGTCTTTAACAGGAACACATGAGAGCGTTTCTAGAGATGTGACCGAGTCGAAAGCAGAGATCATCTTGACTGGACGGCTTAAGAAGGCAGGACTGATGATCAAGATATCATCAACAGGTGAGTCACTGTGGAGAGATAAGAGCTGGCAATTAGCCGACAGCTGAACAGCCAGCTTTGAGAAAGAAGCGCTCCCCTATCTAGGTATTAAACTGGCCCCTTCTCTTCGCAACATGTACTTTCTTAGCCACAGGTGTTTGCCAGCACCAAACAACTACTGAATACTTGTAAACAGTATCATATCTCTTTTTTGGGTAAGGTTCAAGCAATAAAGATGTCTATTCTCCCAAAATTACTTTTCTTTTTCAGGGCCCTTCCACTATACATTTCACGTCAGACTATAGAGATGACGCAGAGAGAAGTAAATAGTTTAATAGGATCTTCCAAAAAGCAGAGTCTATGCAAGCAATTAGTTTACAGGCCACAGGCACTAGGTGGCTTGGGATTACCTAACTTATGGCTATATTATCTATCTGCCAAATTAGTCCAACTAGCCCAATGGCATGCCTCCCCTACTGATATCCCATGGCTTTATTTTGAAAGATCCTCGATAGACCTGTATTACCTTCCGGGCCTGCTATGCTCAAGGACTAATCGCCCTAAAGATATATCCCCGCTTAATGCAGTAGTTGGCCAATCCCTTTATCTATGATCCTTATATAAGGCTAAATTTTCTTTGCTTCCACTCAAACCTAGACTAGCTTCCTTTCTTTGAGATCCAGAGTTCCCTCTTGCTTTTGACTCCTCCCCAAGATGTCTCTAGATGGGTGGAGAATGATGTAAATACCATGGACTCTTTGACGAGGGAGCTTTCGTTTTGCTCCTTCTCCTTCCTCCAGCAAAGCTTCGATTTTCCTAGAACAGAGTTCTATAAATATTTACAGATCAGATATTTTTTTTCCCATTATTCCATGGGGGTGACAGATACGGGCTCTACTTTTGAGCAAAATTAGAGTCGACTCAATCAATTTCAGCAAATCACTCTGCCTATCCCCATTAAACATAATACCAAAAGAAGTACTCAATTTAAAATGCTTCAAAATCACTTTCTTGTTACTTGTAGAAGCAGCTATGCTGAACAGACACATATTACAATATGGCAGGGCCATCTATGATAGCCTCTCATAGATTTGCCAATCACTATTTATTGTGAGAACCAACTGCAACCTTCCATTTGATGTTTACCCAGTTAGGTAGACCTAGCTCTTTACAGTAGTTAGACAATTTTGTGTGATCATATCATTTCCTGTGTGGTCCACTTAATAGAGAAAAGGAAGCTAAGGGACATGAGCCAATTACTTTCTAGCTTCCTCAAGATCTTTCTCATAATTTTGTTTCTCAGTGAAATTAATGTAGGTCTATGGCTGGAGTGGGATCCTTTTGTTGGCTTCTACATCGCCACATCTCCGGTTTGTCTATTACATGACTCAGTCTGATAACACATTCAGCATTCACTTGTTAAACTCACAGTCTTATGAAGGAAAAAAAAAGAAAAATATATTTTTTTAAGCATTTTGTGATTCAAATGTATTCATTCAGTTCATTTTATAAAGAAGTCATTTGCAAAGTCTTAACTTTAAAAAGTATGCACTTTGAAAACATACTATGCTGAACAGTGGTTCCCAAGATGCCTTATTACTGGACAGTGCTACACAACTCATTTTTGTAACTCTTTTTTTACAACATACCTTTACAGCATCACTAATTATTACACAGAAAACGGCTCCAAGAACATATTTGCCTGGCTATGAAAAGTATGAAAAAGCAGGTGTAGAAATAATGCTAGGGTCTGCATCTGTCCCCCGGTGCCTCTGCATTGAGAACCGAGCGATGGAACACCACTGATGGCTCGGTTCTCTCAGATCCCCGAGCAGAGAGCTGCTGACTGTCAATCAGCAGCTCTCCTCTGTGCTCCTCCACAGTGTTGAGCTGTGGAGGGGTGAGGAACAGCCATCTCAAGCTCTCAGCGGCTCACTGAGAGGCTGAAACGGGCATCAGTCCAGGCACCTGGCGGATCCAGACTTTATTGTCATGATGACACGGTGACTGATTCCTGTGATGTCAGCAGAGAGTGGACTTCAGTCCACTCTCTGCTGAAAACAGGTCACAGGAGTGCAAAACGAATTGCACTCCTGTGACCCATAGGAGAAGCCCAGCCAAACAAGCTCAGGCTGGACTTCTCCTTTAAGCCGCGTACACACGATCAGATTTTCGGACAAACTTTCATCCGATTTTTGTTGCATACTATTCTCATGTGTAAAGTGAAGAGGCTACTCACCATACGAAAATTTTTGTATGACAGAATTCAACTTCAGAAGTGACATAATGTATTAAATTGTTTTGTATGTATTTTTTCGTTTCTGAGCATGCGTAGTCTTGCTCTTATGATTTTTACGGACTGAAACCATACTAATGAATAAAAATCGGACGTTGTATTCACGTACGATTACAATTTTATAGTCTGCACATCTAGCTTTCATCATACGAAAAAACGGAATCAGCTGTCAAAAGCACCATACTAACGATCCGAAAATCGGCAGATCGGCAGTTGGACAAAATTTTACTTCCGATTTTTGTATGGTGTATATGGGCCTTTAATCTTACCACTCAGAAGAAACGACTCAGCAGTCCTATGCAGGAATCTGGTTCCAGGGTGGAGCACTTTGCTCAAGTTTTTTTTTTAAGAGAGTTTTTTAGAGCCTTAAATGCTAATCAGTTACACCTGAGCTCGTTAACCCTAATTGAGCCCCACACAGGCTCACTACACAGCACAAATACAAAAGCAATCAGTGTACAGCATGAACCTGGGATAAATATAGCTCCCATCCTGGACACAACCCATATATTTCCTGGCTTCCTGTCACAATATATATATTGTGGGTATAGAAAAGAATCACTCCCTTTAAAATAATCACATTTTGTTGCTTTTGCAGCCTGAAATTAAGACAGACACAATTTTTTTTTTATCCAGCTGTATTTACTAGTGCAATATATAACATCCAAGTGAAAAATATAACACCAACATGTCAGAAAAAATCAAAAAAATCAAAAACAGAATCAATATTTGGAAAAAGGATCACCCCCTTAAGTCAGTATTTTGTTGGACCACATTTTGCTTTAATTACAGCCTTTAGTCTGTTGGGATATGTCTCTGCTAAGTTTTCACATCTAGACTTTGAAATATTTGCCCACTCTTCTTTGCAGATCTGCTCAAGTTCAGTTCAATTTGTTGGTGACCCTTTGTGGACTGCAGTCTTCAAGTCATTCCATAGATTTTTTTTTTTTTTTTTTTTTTCCCAAAAGTTTTTATTAAGCATATAGAAAACAGGAAACATTTCACATCAACAGACATGGTAAGGTATTCAACAAGCCGGGTTAACAAACATACGGAGTGTATTTATTTTAGGGTCCGGACATCCGTCCTAATATACATCATGTAGCTTCGTTGAGGCGGGGGTTCCTAGTCTAGTATCCCCCCCCCCTCCCAGGCATTAGGATCTGACCCAGAAGAGAAGTTATCGGGCGGTTGGTTTCTGGTTCCAACATTGTATGAGCGCTGTCATGAAGGATATGGGGGCAGGCCCTTGTTTTGACCTGTTAAATGTGAGCATACGATGGGTAAACTAACAGGGTGTGGGGAGGTGAGGGCACAGGGTGGCCGGGGGGAGGTAAGGAATAGAAAAGAAAGGATGGGGTAGAACAGACAAAGTTGGGGGTTCAGAAGGACGTAGAGGATAGTGAAGGAAGATTTGAGTTTAGGGGGGAGAGGAGGGGGAGGCCCAGGATGGAAGTTGTTGGGGAGGGGCTCGCTCCTAATCCCCGCGGCGCCAATCGGGATGTTTCTACTAATGGGTACTGTATTCCAATATCAGCCTCTATGATGAGGGTTGGCGATAACGTTCAGTAGTCGTAAAGTGGATCCAGCATGCCCAGGTGTTTATGAATTTGGGTGTTCTTTCCTGTGAGATATGGATCAACTCTTCCATTTCTTTGATTTTAGAGATTTTGCTGAACCATTCTCCTATTGTTGGGGTGTGCGTGGAGCGCCAGTGGATTGGGATACATAATCTGGCAGCATTTACCATGTGCATGGCCAATGATTTATAGTAAGCTTTCCTTGATAGAGAAGTGTGGTGTAGGAGAAATTGCGCGGGGGTATAATTCAGAGTGTATGTCGTAACGTGTGAGATGATGTCGCTGACTTCCCTCCAGAAGGGTTGGATGAGCTCGCAGTCCCACCAGATGTGGAGCATGGTGCCTTCATGCTTTCCGCATCTCCAGCATGTGTTGGGAATGGAGGGGGAAAATTTGTGGAGCCGGTCTGGGGTTCTGTACCATCTTGTGGCGATTTTGTATGCGTTTTCCTGAATGGCAACATTCAGGGAGCATTTGTGGGCATATTCATAAACCGTGTCCCATTGATCTGTTGTGAGGGGCGTTTGAATGTCCCTGTCCCAGGAAGTCTGTGAGGGTGCTGGGGAGGGGGCTGGTGTAGATGTAAGAAGCGCGTACAAGGTGGATATCAGGTGTCTCTGTGTTGTTCTGCCGTGACACAGTGCTTCAAAAGGGGTGAGTTGTCTGGTCCAACAGGTCTGATGTGCATGGGTCGATAGGAAGTGGCAAATTTGTCTGAAGAGCCAATGGGAGAATGAGGCAGTTTTGGAGATGCCTACCAAGGTCTCGAAGGGAAGAGGGGCACCCCTCGAGAAAAATTGAGAGGCTAGAACGTCATCATGTGGCCATTCGCGGAGCAGGAAGGAGCGAGAGTCACCCGGGGGAAAAGCTGGGTTTCCTCTTAAAGAGGTTAGAGGTCCAGGTACCGAAACGGACAAACCATTTTTTGTCGCTCTCCCAAATGCCTGGAGAGAGGAACGTATAAAGGGGTGTGCGAGGGTCTCTTGTGGCCAATGGTTCGGGGCTATCCAGGGGAGTAGGTGTAGAGGGCCCGGTATGACTGTTTTTTCTAAGGCTACCCAGGTTTTCCTGGACGTGTGAGCGTTCCAGTCTACTATCCTCGTTAGGTGACATGCCAGGTAGTATCTGTATAGGTCTGGGAGACCAATACCCCCCTTCTTCTTCTGCAGTGTGAGTCTGGTATATTTTATACGGGGTGGTGAGTTCCTCCATATAAAGGCAGAGCAAGCTTTCCGGTATGCCGAGAAGAAAGCTGGGGAAAGGTGGATAGGGATGGTTTGCATTAGGTAGAGTATTCTTGGCAGAATGATCATTTTGACTAGAGCGGAGCGTCCGAACCAGGATACGTTCAGGTTCATCCATTCCTTGAAGTGGGCTTGGATTTTAGTTAGGGCTGTATGAAAATTGGACATATAAAGGTCTGAGAGTTGGGAAGTAATTCTAATTCCTAAATACGTGATCGCCTCCTTCTCCCACCGAAATGGGAATGCGTCCTGACAATGAGAGACTTCCTGGGCGGGGAGAGTTACGTTCAAAGCCCGTGATTTGGCGTAGTTGATCTTAAGATTGGATATACTGCCAAAGTACTCTAAATCTTTCAATAAGTTGGGTAGTGTGATACGAGGCGATTTTAAGGACAGTAGTATGTCGTCCGCAAAGGCGGCAACTTTGAATTCCCTTTCGCCTACCGTCAGTCCCCCAATGTCAGGATTAGTTCTTATTCTGTTGAGAAGGGGCTCCAGAGTCAAAATGTAGATTAGAGGGGATAAGGGGCACCCCTGGCGTGTGCCATTACTGATGGAAAAGGCATCCGACAGGTGGCCGTTAACCCTTACTTTAGCGGAGGGGTTTGAGTACAGGGACAACACATAACCAAGCATGCGGGGCGCCAGGCCCACCGTCACTAGAACCTCCCGCATGTAGTCCCATGCCACCCTGTCGAATGCCTTCTCAGCATCGAATGACAGGAGGAATCCCTGCGAAGTGGAGGATGTAAGCCAGTGGTGGAGATTTAGGGTACGGATCGTGTTATCCCTTGCTTCCCTACCAGGGACGAAACCCACCTGGTCAGGGTAAATAATGCCAGGGATCAAGGGAAGCAGTCTGTTTGCTAGATTTTTTGCGAAAATTTTTATGTCCACGTTCAGGAGCGATATGGGTCTGTAGTTTGAGACTTGGGCGGGGTCTTTACCTTCCTTTGGGATCACAGCTATGTGTGCCATAAGCATTCCCTTTGGCAGCACTTGGGGATCTGAGAGTGTATTTAAGGTTGTGAGAAGTTTGGGGGCAAGGAGGTCTAAGAAGGATTTGTAATAATGGAGCGTGAAGCCGTCTGGGCCCGGACTTTTGCCGGTTTTCATCTGTTTAATGGCCGATTCCAGTTCTACCATAGTCAGTGGTGTCTCCATGTCTTGGGCTTGTTGGGAGGAGATCGGAGTCGGGGAGTGACGCGATAAGAATTCCCGAATGCGCTCTAATCGTATATCCGGTGGGAGTGTTCCTGTGTGGGTCTGGTGAAGGTTGTACAGTTTGGAGTAGAAATTTTCGAATTCCTTCGCTATCTCGTCGTTCCTGGATAAGAGTGTTCCCCGCGCATTTGTCAGATGGTGAATTGTGGAAGAAGTTTTAGAAGCTTGGATCGTGCGGGCCAAAAGGCGGCCACTCTTGTTCCCATGCTCGTAGAAGACTCTTTGGCCCAGGACGTAGCGTCGTCTAGACTGCTTGCCTAATTCCTCTAAGAGGAGTGTGCGTGAGTGTAGTAGGTCCTGTAGGGTGGATTGGGCCTGCGTCTGCTTGTGAGTGGCTTCTAGATTTTTAATTTTTCTTATGAGGGCAGAGATATTTTCCTGGTGTGCCTTTTTGGCCTTCCCCGCTAATGAAATGAGTTCCCCCCGAATGAAGCACTTGTGTGCTTCCCAAAGGGACACGGGCGAGATGTCTGGGGTAGTGTTTTCTTTAAAGTAAAAATCAATACACTTTTTTAAATGCTCTAAAGCCGTAGGGTCATTGAGTAGGGAGGGGTTCAGTCTCCATGTTTTGGTGCTGGTGTTCAGAACAGGGTAGGTGAGAGTGATCGTGATGGGGTGATGATCGGAAAGGAACATCGGTTCTATGGTGGTTTGTTGAAGTAAGGGCAAGTCTGTCTGGGAGATGAAGAAATAATCTATTCTCGAGTATTTACTGTGGGGTGCAGAATAAAAGGTATAGTCTTTCTCGGAGGGGTGCATAGTGCGCCAGGTGTCATGAAGTGTCAGGTTTTGGAGCTGTAATTTTATTTGTCTGAGGGCTCGGTATGGCAGGGTGGAGGTTCCCGACGAGGTGTCCAGTACAGGGTTCAGTGGGGCATTGAAGTCCCCACCTAAAAGGACCAGTCCGGGGGCGTGGTTTCCGCATGGCGCTGGTCGGACGCTTCTAGACAGAGCTCCGTCCGAGTACCGGCCTGATACCTCTGGCAATGCCTGCAAAAGCGACCAAACCCCGCTCTACCACCGGTAAGAGGACGGGGAACATCACCGCCGCCTCGATCGCCTCATCGGGATCCATAAAGAGATTCCTGGCTACCGGCAAACACAGCCCCAACGTGCGGCCCTCACAAGCCAGGGCCTCGCGGTCCTGCGGATCTCGCTCTGAAAGGACGGCGTCACCACGTGAGAGCTCCCCGGCATCCTCATACGGATCGGAGCTGATGGAGGACCCTGGCTCCCCGGCGGGATCGGAACTTTCCTCACTGGTAAGCGGGCTCAAGAAGGAGATGGCGGGGATGTTCAAAAGCTTAGAAAAATCCCTTAAGAAGGACATAGCTGCAGTCCGCACGGACATGTCACATGTACTGGAAAGGGTAGAGGAGACGGAGAGGCGCCAAGATGCCCAGGCTGCCGCCATCATTGAACTACAGACTGTGGTCAAACGACTGGCACTAGCACACAGATCTTCCCTGTACAAGCTGGAAGATTTGGAGAACCGGAACCGGAGGAACAACCTCCGGATCCGAGGTCTGCCGGAGGCAACCAGGGACTCTGACCTGGAACCCACAATCCAGGGCATCCTGAACACGGTGCTGGGAAAACCGGTTACAAACCCCCTACGCTTCGACAGGGTGCACAGAGCTCTTCGCCCGCGCAACCTAGCCGCAGACCTCCCGAGAGACGTGGTGTGCCGCCTGCACTATTTTGAGGAGAAAAACGCCATCATGCTTAAACTGAGGGGCATGCAGGACATTGATTTCGACGGTGCTACACTGCATATCTTCCCGGACCTTTCCAAAGAGACACTGATGAGGCGCCGGGCCCTCAAACCGCTCCTGGAGCACCTGAGGGGAGATAACATCACATACAAGTGGGGCTTCCCCGCCTGTCTCATTGCAACTAAAAATGGCCGCTCCTCCACACTAAGGTTTCCAGAAGAGCTACCTGCATTCTCGAAGGAGATGGGCATCCCGCTAGTGGATCTCCCCGGATGGCAAGACGGGGCCCTTGAGCTCACAGAGACCCTGGAGCAAGATTGGAAAGGCTCCCCACGTAAGAAACAGCGAGCCAGCATGCCGGGATCGGCAAAGAAGAACGGCTAAAACCACACGGAGTCGAAAGCTCGGTAAGCCCTTTCTCTCCTTCTGGGCGCAACGTGTCTTTCCCCCTACCTTGACTATGATTTTCTTTCCGGATCACCTTACACCTTAATTTTCACCAAATCCCGTTATGATATCAGGAGAGACACTACTACCTTGTAACCGACACCTGTCCCCTGAAAATAGGGCGTCCGTACATAACCTGCCGACACCCCAGAAGGAGTGCTAACCCGGAACACTCCGCCATGTTACGATTGTTCAAGGTTGCTTTGCTGAAAAAGCGAAAGAGTTCATTATTTTATTTGAAGCCAGAGGTACATTTTACTGTTGACATATATGTTTAGATACTGTTTTAGAAGGTATTGGGTCGGTACCGGAGGTCCTCCAAGGGAGTCTCCACCGGCTCTACAGATCCTGAGTGTTTTTCACTCGGGACGTGGGACCATTGTCCTCCCGATTTCTCTGCAGGGGGAGGTGAGGGAGAGCCCCCCGCGTGACTTCACAGGAGTCCCCCGTATAGGGGGTCTCTGGGGTTCTCTCCCACACGCTCCCCCAGGGGAGCACTGCGGTTCTCCGCGTGAGCACTGGTATTCTCCCATGTGCGGTCGGGAGATGCACCCCACAATGCACTCCCTACTCGCGTTCCCATCCCCTCCCCTCCCCCCTCCTACCTCCCCCCCTTCTCTTCACCTCTCTTCTAATCCTTTCATTCTCCTCTTCTTCTTCTCTCTCTGCCCTTGGGCAGAACCTCTTGAGCTTGGTGGTCAATTTATGAGGGGTGGGCGGATACTGTTACTCCAATGGCCACCCTAAAAATCACATCTTATAATGTCAGAGGCTTGCACCATGCTGCTAAAAGACACCAATTGCTGAGGGAATTAAAACTAACCTCGAGCTCCATAGTGTTCCTACAAGAAACTCACCTCACGCACAATACTGCCGTGAGAATTGCCTCGCCATACTTCACAAAATGGTACTACAGCCTCTCAGACATTAATAACGCAAAGGGGGTGGCCATTGGATTCCACAGAGATGTCCCCTTTCAGCTGGAGGAAATGTCCTCTGATGACAGGGGTAGGTTCTTATTTTTGAGGGGTTCTATGGGAAACACTCAGTGCACGCTGGTGAATGTATACAGCCCTAACACCCAACAGCCAACCTTTTTAGCCTCGATCCTCTCCAAACTATCCGCCTTCGCGAGAGGCATTATTATTATGGCAGGTGATCTCAACGTGCCACTTGACCCGATTTTGGACACGTCCCAAGGCAAATCTACCATTTCATTCAGAAGAATAGCGTTCATTAAAAAGAAGTTACATGAATGCCAACTCATTGATGTTTGGCGCACACTACACCCAAAGGTCAGGGACTACTCCCATTACTCCAAAACCCATGATTCTTACTCGAGGATCGACAACATCCTACTTGATCACCACCACTTACCCCTTCTAAAACAAGCCTCAATTGGGGTCGCCACTATCTCAGACCACGCCCCAGTCCATATGCTACTCGCAATGCCCTCCCTCGCTAGGCGCTCGACTAACTGGAAGCTCAATGAGTCCCTACTGAACAATTCTGTAGACGCAGACCTCTTAGAGGGCGAACTCAAGCAATTCTTTGTGGATAATGACTCCGCTGAGATCTCACCACCCCTGCTATGGGAAGCCCACAAGGCCACCATGAGGGGTAAGCTCATAGAGCTGGGCACCAGAAGGAAAAGGGAACAGACTAAACAAATGCAAGACCTGATGGTACAGGTATCCGAGTTAGACAAACAACATAAATTGTCCCAACACAAAGCCCATCTAGAGGCCCTGACACAGAAAAGGGAGGAGTTAACCAGCCTACTGGAGACTCAAACGAAAAGACAATTCCAAATTTTCCACCAAAAGTGGTATGAATGGGGAGACAAACCAGGCAAACAACTGGCACGCTCGATTACTGCAAAGAAATCGGCCTCATTCATTCCCAAAATCCAAAACTCTACAGGAGCGATGGTACACTCCTCCCCTCAGATTGCCAAAGCCTTCCAGGCATACTACGCTGAGCTATACCACGTCAAAGGGGAACTAGATGGGCTTTCACCCACCGCTAAGCGCTCCCGTATACTAAAGTACCTCCAGCAGGCCAACTTACCCAAACTCCCCAGACAGTCCCTCGCACAATTAGAGGCAGAATTCACAGCCGAAGAGTTCAAGCTGGCCCTAAAAAATACCCCTACAGGAAAGGCGCCCGGCCCCGACGGGTTCACAGCAAAATATTATAAGACCTTCGGCGAGACCCTAATCCCTAGACTGACGGCTTATGCAAACTCGATTTCAAACACCACGGGCTATAGACCAGAATCGCTTGCGGCCCATATCACAATCATTCCCAAACCCGGAAAGGACCCTACCCAATGTGCCAGCTACCGCCCCATCTCCCTTTTAAATCTTGACCTGAAGCTCATGGCCAAAGTTATGGCTACCAGACTTCTCCCTCTCATCCCTAACTGGGTCTCAACCGACCAAACAGGCTTCATCCCCACCAGAGAAGCGAGGGATAACTCCCTTCGTGCAATCTCACTGATACACCATGCCCGCAGGAGCTCCCAGTCCACCCTCCTCCTGTCAACAGATGCTGAAAAAGCGTTCGACAGGGTGGACTGGGACTTCCTCAAAATGACATTGCGGCATCTGGGATTAGGCCCCAAAATGTACTATAGGATAGCGTCACTTTACTCCCAACCGTCGGCTCAAATCAGAATCAATGGCACGCTGAGCGACCCCTTTACCCTTCATAACGGAACCAGACAGGGGTGCCCGCTGTCTCCCCTGCTTTTCGCTATTTCTCTAGAACCCTTTTTAGCACATATTAGGCAGAATAGCAGTATTCATGGAATCAAAATAGGAACCAGCGCCCACAAATACGCCGCGTATGCAGACGACATTCTTTTCTTTATACAGCAGCCACATATCACTCTCCCCAATATCATGTCGGCCTTTCGGACCTACCAATCCCTATCGAATTTTAAAATAAACATATCCAAATCCGAAATTCTTAATATAAATACCTCGCCTTCTACTGTAGCCCTACTGAAACCTCAGTTCCCCTTTCATTGGCAACACAAAACCCTGAAATACTTAGGAATCTATCTCACACCTGACCCTAGAAACCTCTTTAGACACAATTATATACCGCTACTGAACGCCATCAAGTCGGACCTGCGTAGGTGGTCCTCGCTCTCACACTCCTGGCTGGGCAAAATTAGTATAATCAAGATGAATATCCTTCCCAGGGTGCTGTTCACCTTTCAGATGCTGCCACTGGGTGTTCCCATAGGACTTTTCTCCATCTTGCAATCTTTAGTCTCCCGTTTTATATGGAAGGATAGACACCCCAGAATATCTAGATTGACGCTGTACAGGGGTAAAAAATCAGGGGGTCTGGCCCTACCGAACTTCAAAGCTTATTACCAGGCAGTTGCCTTAGCCAGGATGGCGGACTGGAAGTACGCAAGAAAGTCAAAACGCTGGGTGCAAATTGAGCAACAATTAAGTGAGGTAGATCTAGCCACGGTACCGTGGATCCCAGGAGCTTATAGGAACCTGTCACCTCACGCTTCACCCCTGACCAAATCCACCCTAGCAATTTGGGATGCTATGCATAGACAGTTCTCCTGGCAATTTAATTCCCCCTTGATGCCGATTCTCTCGCACAATCTCTTCCCGCCAGGCCAAATGGACGTAGGCTTTAAGAACTGGCGCCCCGACGAACCCATCCTCCTTTATCAGATCTTGGGAGCCAACGGTATCAAACCACTCGCAGAAATTCTATCCCCCAATTCTCCTACCACCATGGATGCTTGGAGGTATAGACAGATTCAAGGTTTTATACGCTCCCTCCCCCAACCAATACGAAGCTTTCAAGAGCTAACACCAATTGAATACGTGTTCTCCCTGAAAGATCCACCACTACACTGTATCTCTTCTTTCTACAAGGGTCTCATACAACTACTCAACCCAGCCTACCCGGACTTCCTCAGCAAATGGGAGAAGGACCTCCACACGACAATCCCGGACCCCCAGAAAGACAAAATCCTACAGTTGACACATGTCTCTTCTATCTCCTCCAAAACCTCAGAAATGAATTACAAACTACTCACGAGATGGCATCTCACACCGGCCAAACTTCACACCATCTTCCCCTCCAACTCCCCGTTATGCTGGAGGAGTTGTGGGAACGTAGCGTCTCATGTTCATATCTGGTGGTCATGCCCAATCATACAGCCCTTCTGGACCAGGATTGTTCATCTGATCAACCAGATTGCCAGCGTGTCCATACCGATGGACCCTGGGACGGTTCTACTGCACAACACAGTGGAACCGGTGGGCCCTTACAAACGCTCTATCGTCCCCCACCTCCTAAATGCGGCCAAGTCCCTTATCCCTGCCAGATGGGGACAACCCGCACCGCCAACACTTAAGGACTGGATACAAGCAGTGAACCATACTTCCCTTATGGAGGAACTTACTCTCACAGCAAAGGACAACTTCCACAGATATTCCACTACCTGGCTGACTTGGATTGAATTCAAGAGTACACCCAGCTACAGGGAAATTTGCCAACCATCCCAAACAACAACACAACCCTGAAGTGTACTCTCTGCATGCCACAATGGCTAAACGACTAGTCCTCGACAACAGATTGCTGAAGACAGGTGCTCTGGGTCAAAGACATATTGTACAAAGTAATAAGTAATAAGTATGGCATATGTTTTACACATCCATAGAGGTAATGGTTCAATGTCGGCCATCCAAGCTCACACCTGCTTTTCTTCTTTCTCTATCTTCTCTTTCTCACCTTTCCCTCCTCTTCTCCTCCCCTTACCCGTATCCCACCCCTTCTACCCCTCCCTCCTCCCACCCCCCCCCACCAGAAAAGGTCATACGGCAGTTAGTATACATTTGTAGATGGAAGTCATGATCTCAGTTGTTTATCTGGGCCCCCGACCCGCCTGGTTGCGGGGGCGACCAACATCTTAAGTACAAACGATGGGATGATGCACATAGAAACGGATTTAAGTTGTAATGTTCTGCAAACCCAAAGGTCTTGTTGTAACCTGTATAAGCTGTATGTTAAAAATGCTCAATAAACAAAAATTAAACAAAAAAAAAAAAAAAAAAAAAAAAGGACCAGTCCAGATTGAAACGATGAGAGCAGGTCACCTATTTTCCTGAAGAAGGAGACATGGCATTCGTTGGGACAATAGATGTTGGCTAATGTTATGGGTTTTGAAGCATATGTGCCTTTGATAAAGACAAACCTGCCCTCTGGATCTATGAGCGAGTCCGTCTGGTGGAAGTTGGCATGTCTGGAAATTAGTATGGAGACACCTTTCGTCTTAGCTTCCGGGTTGGTAGCATGTATTGCAGTGCGATAAATGTGGTTAGATAGCTTGGGCACCGCATCAGAGCGGAAGTGTGTTTCTTGAAGGAAGAGGAAGTGCGCTTTGTACTTGGAAAGGGAGGACATAATTTGCGATCTTTTTTCAGGGAGGTTAAGTCCCTTCACGTTCAATGACACACATTTCAACGTGAGGGGTAAGGCGGGAGCCTTGTTCTGCTTCATGGTAGTGGCAGGAAGTGTCTGGGCTGGGGGTATCAAGTAGTTGTTAGATGGCGTGAGGTCCGCGCGGGCCGCGAGGGGGGGGGGGGGGGGGATTTACAGTGGGGAGGAGCGGGCCACTCCCAACAAGCAAGACAGAAAAGGATAGAACAGAAGGGCAGAGAATAAAGAGGGAAGACTTTGAGTAGGGTGGGGAAGAAGGGCTGGATAGAGAATGCCGGGGAATACAGATGGGGTTAGGGGGAGAGAGGGATCGGGTCTAAGGGTCTACCAGAGGTGGAAATAGAAGTACTAATCCACCTAAAAAGGAGAGGGCTGGGGGGGTCAGCGAGAGTCTCCCAAAAAAAGAAAATAAAGGGGACTCGCTGTGTGGAGACGTAAGTATAGACGGGAGAACCATAGGTGGTCCTACAGTCCGGAGACCGCAAAAAGGTTTCAGTACTGGAAGTGGAGCAGTCTGGCGTTAGGGAGCCAGTGCAGGGTCTGGGGTCAGAAGGTAACCAAGTGAGCAAACCCAAAACACATATATGATATATAACCATTGGCAACATATTTAACTAGTAAGACACAGGGTGAGCCTCACCACAACATGTAGGAGGTTCCCTTCCCTTTTCTAATAAACTTATACATGAATAACTCTCTGTCTGCAGTTTCCAACTTACATTGGTATTAAGGTGTTCACAGTAAGGGCACAGTAATCCTCTTACGTCACGATAACATTCTCAGGGAGGGGAGTCAATGAACAAAAAATAAATGAATAAATAAATAAGAAAATAAAATAAAATAAAATAAAAAAAATAAAAAATTGGGGGGGCCGGAAAGAGGGGAAGGGAGGGGGATGGACGAGGAATATTTGAGTGGGGGCCGTGGGAGATGAACTCCATCTGGTGGACCATTATGCTTAGAGTCTCTAGGGGTCTGTCTGCCTGTTTTCCAGAGCGGAAATGTTGGGTCTGATTGTCTTCTTCAGCCCTCAGTTTGGGGCATATTATTTGCCAGCAAAGATTATGGAAGCTACATCACGTGCTATTGATTCTAATGAGGAGGGAGGAGCCTCACACGCACTTTCCAAGGACATAAGCACAGTGGGGAGGCAAAATCAAGGAGCGCTTTCCCCAGGGGGGGGGAAGGGCCATGATGTCCACTAAGTTAGGGAACCTGTATAGAGATGGGGATCAGCATAGAGCAAGTTGGCCTTAACATCAGGCTGATGCTAATTTCCCGGGTTAGAAAGAGCACAGATTCGGCTAGTCTTAGTGGACCAGCAAATCAAGAGTATGGTGGGTACCGAGGAGAGTGCGTGTGTTGCCTTAATACAAAAATTGCAGTTAGGGGAAAAATACAGACAGTGGGTATGCGGTTGAGTGTACACAAACCCTTGTGGAGACCGACTCCACTCTACATTGTGCACACAGCCATGTGCGTGAAGCATGTTCCAGTGAACTCAGTCTCGTGCTTGCTTGCTGTTGGTAGGCAGCGCCTGCATATCTATGTACCACTAGAGGTGAAAACACTGCATAGTCCAGCGATCTTGTGGTGTTGGGCTAGAGTCACAGGGTGAGGTAAAAAGCGCGTAACGCAGGGGTCTCTCAAGGCGTAGCTAATAGCATAAAGGCCTTATATTCGGGCAGACGCCCTGAGAGTCCGCAAAGACCATCCTCTTGCTCGGGGAGAGTGCAAAGTCAGACCAGGGGGTAAGTGCGGGACAAGGGACTATCGTGCAAGGCCAGTTATTTCCTTGTGCTAGCATGTTCCATAACTGGCAAGCGGGCCGGGCACTACTCAAGAATGCTTGTAGATAGGGTCGGTATGTGCACAGGGTGTAACAGAGCTTACCTTCCCAAAGAGATTGCACAACGTGGAAGGAGAGCGTAGCATAACCGTGCAGGACTAGGCGTCCGTTATGTCCTTGGTTGTTGGTAGATTCGTAGGCGGGTCGTCCAGAGGTTCCGCTGGCGGGAATTCCATCTTTTCTGGTCTGGTTGTACCGGTGATGATAGATATGCAGGGGGGGAGCTGAAAATAATGAGAAAGAAAAAGAAGGGGGGGGGGAACAAGGCAGAGGGCAGAGAGGGAAAAAAAAAAATAATAATAATAATAAAAAATAAATAAATAGGTATATGAAAAAAAAAAAAAAAAAAAAATTATATAAGTCAGACCAGCAAAAAAAGAGAAATGGGTGCGGATATCATGCAGGGTTCAGTCAGGTGAGTGGAGACACTCATGTTGGAGAGGTTACTGCAGAGCGGAGGTGGAGTGAGAGTGTTAGGCCTCCATGCGATCTCTCCTGGCTGATGGGGACAGTGGAGAGCCAGGGTTCTGGTGGTAGAGGTCTCGGCGTGATGATCGGTTGTTTGGAGAGAGTGGAGCCTCCCGATGTCTCCTGG
>CM053035.1:96086208-96107009 GCA_028564925.1 Lithobates sylvaticus
AATGCAGCGGTGGATGAAAAAACACACAGTGTGGGCTCCCGGCCGAGATCCCACACAGCTAAACGTCACCAGGCTCTGACTCTCCTTACGCGTTACATCACGCACACGTGACTTTCTCAAAGGACACTGAGTAGATTTATGGGGTTTTGTGTTAGCCATGGACCGGGGGAAGAGTGTCTCAGTGACATTGTATCAGATTAGGTGATGTCTCTTGACAGTGCGGTCGTGCATCAATCCTATTCATGGCCCAAGCCTGGGAGCGGATTGTGTGAGAATCCTGGGAGACCTTGAGAGGGACGGAGAGAAGACAGCAGAAGAGAAGGAAAAATAAAGGAGAGTAACAAGTAAATATGAGCGAGTATAAGTAATCATCATTTGGAGCTGACCATATACCCCTAAACCCACCCAGGATAGGAATGGACCTGCCAATTCCCATCCCATAATCGGAGAGATCTGAAGAACCTCAAGACAAGGATCTTCATACTGTCTCTGGAAGGTGAACACGTTTATCTCAGAAATTGTGTGTGTAACAGGGTGAATGGTGCTGCGATTGACCTGAAGAGCGATCCTCCTCCAAGTGAGTGCACAATAGGTAGGTATTAAGTTGCTGTAGATAGCGTGTTCCGTCACCTGAAGAGTGACTGCCCACAGTGAGTCACTCCTCCAAGGTGAGTATGCAAATGAGTAACTAATGCCTATTCCCGTCACCTAAAAGGTGATTATCCAATGGGTCACTTTTACAGGAGAAATGTAAAGGTGTGTGTTTAACCTGTGACCTATATTGAGTAATGTGCTAGTATAGCTCTATTATTCGTGCTATTGGAAGCTTTATATTCAACACCTAATTCTAAAATGTCCGTGCAAAACGTGATGCTAATCTCATCAAATCATCTAGTACGAGCAATATTCATTCCTGACTTGTGTAAATTCATGTATAATAAATTGATAGTGAATTAATTATGGTATTAAAAAAGAGTAACTAAAGCAAAGTCCAGTGGGAAAAAGTATATAAAAAAAAAACTAAATAAAAAAATATAATGAATGGAAAATGTCCAGTCTTAAATGAAAAAATCGCAAATTAAAAAGTGACTCATGCCTGGATGTCACCTCAGACAAGCACAAGTCACTTTTTAATTTGCGATTTTTTGCACCATTTAAGACTGGACTTTATTGCTATTTTTCAATAATCATTTTCCCTTCATTATATATTTTATTTTTTATTTTATTTTTTATTTTTTTATTCTTTATCTTTTTTGATATACTTTTTCCCACTGGATTTTGCTTTAGTCACTCTTTTTTAATACCATAATTAATTCACTATCAATTTATTATACATGAATTTGAACTATTTGAAGTATGTATTTTCAAGGAATGAATATTGCCTGTACTAGGTGATTAGCATCACTTTTTTCACGAACACTTTAGAAGTAGGTGTTGGATAAAAAGCTTCAATAGCACAAAATAGAGCTATACTAGCACATTACCCAATATAGGTAACAGGTTAAACACACACCTTTATTATTATTATTATTATTCACGATTTATATAGTGCCAACAGTTTACGCAGCGCTTTACAATGTAGAGGGGGATAGCACAATTTAAATTTCTCCTGTAAAAGTGACCCATTGGGTAATCACCTTTTAGGTGACAGGAATAGGCAGGATCACTATTCAGGTAATAGGCAGCGCCATTCACCCACTAAAGCACCTCAGAGGAGGCAGAAGCCTTTTTGAACCTAAGCATGAAATATAACTCAAATATGTTTACCTCAGAGACTGAAGGAGGCGCACTGCACCCACTACGGTCCTCCTGCTGGGAGAAAACAATAACAATTTAAACTTTAACAGAACATCCCCCAGATAATTATGGTAGAAATAACAATTCTATACCAGATCCCCCGTCTGAGCCGACTCCCTCCATCCAGGGTCTCCATAACTTACTGAACCCCCCCCCGAGAGAGGTCAGCTCGGCCGGGGGAACTACGTCAAAATTATAGCAGTAGGAAACTGTAATTAATAGTATTTGGCCACAGGTCATTTGTCCTATGAGCAGATTTGATTTAATCCAGGGAACCTGGAATAAAAACAGCCGCCCAAAGCAGTGTGGTCTTTGAAAGACCCCATACTTGAGAGTCTATGGCCTAAATCAGTGAGATGGAAAACAAAAATCAAACAAAGTTCATATGTGTAAAAAAAATTCAAAAAGTCCAAAGTGATTAAAGGAAATGAACAAATGAATTCATAAAAGTTCCTGTGAAATCAATCCAAAATGTAGATGTTGGTAGTAGTGCAGCCCATCACCACAGAGATAAAGCAGAAAGGGGGGGGGGGGGAGGCTTACCAGAAAGCCAGCGACCGCCCTTATTCAGGGGGGTCAAACTGAGCTTAAGATGAACAGCCTTGGTGCTGTTGGGGATATCCCACGTCCGAGTCGATATCCGACGGCAACGGATCTCCTCACGAATGGCGGCTGTTCGCCGAAAATCCTCGTGCGTCACTGGCAGTATAACGACCGGATGGATGGATGATATATATAGAAAACAAAAGGGGACTCGAATAGTGTAGACGTTTCCAGTGGGTTTATTGAATTAGCCACAATAGCATAACAAAAAAAAAAAAATCGAAAAAACCTTGCAAGGTAATGGCGGCTCCGTTCGGTCTATGGGACAGTACTCGCGCATGCGCAGTACGATCGTACGTAACGAACCCTACGGCGTTTCGTCACAACTGACGTCATCAGGGGTACGTACGAACGCAAGCGCACGCGCCTTATATAGCAGTCAGCGTTCGTCAAAACGCTGCGCTATTGGCGGTCGCCATAGACACAAGGGAGCAAACAATAACAGGAAGTACTCGCCGGCGGGGGCCTGATACTCCCCCAGCGGTAGAGATTGACACATATGTAGACCACTAGACGGCCTCCAGATTTATCTGGTTAAATTAGAGCCATCTTGTGGTGAAACAATGGCAGTACCTCAATGTTTACTAAAGGCTACTGAATATAACATGCATAGGCTAAACATATATATGCAATAAAAATAAATATAAAAATATAACAATTAAGAAGTTACATGCATTCCAATTGAAGCAATACTTTCATAAATGTTTTGTTTAAAAAAAGAGAATTAAGTTTGTAAACTTAAGTACAGTAAATTTAAAAATTAAAAATTAAAAATTAAAAAATACCCTTCAGAGATGAGCAGAAAAAAACATCTGCACATTACTGCTACCCATACGGCCTCTTGGGCATTTTAATAGCTCTAATGTTAAGCAGTAGATGCTCAATCCCTTATAGTGTTCAAATCAGTAAAATGAAAAGCTGTTAGGTGGATAGGGAGTATGATATTAGGAATATATATCAACCCACTATCATCTCGTCACCTATCCTTTTGAGAGAGATAAACTGGTGGGGTATTGGCATGTTTAAAATGAACAATATTTTGTCACCGCGAATGAGAATTAAAACATGTCCCCTGAGGTCCATGTGAAAAAGAAGAAAACTCACAGTAGATAAGGTAAGGGAGAAATGATGAGGGGGACATCAACTGTTATTGATAAAACAGTTGATGTCCCACTCAACATTGAGGCCATTCGGAATATGGCACCCCAACCTGTATATCCAATTGGTCTCGGAGCGGGAGATCACCCTCTTGCCATTGCTCCCTCGCCAATGGGGGACATACTTTTCCAAAGCAATGAAAGTTGTCCCTCTAGGGTCTCGGTTATGCACAAGGTCATAATGTTTAGAAACATTGTGTTTATCAAAACCCCTACATATATTGGCAATATGTTCTCCCAATCTGATGTGTAACTTTCGAGTCGTTCGGCCCACATATTCCAACCCACAAGGACACCTCAGAAGGTATATCACACATTTTGTGGTGCAGGTAATGAAGGACTTAATGGGGTATGTGACTCCAGTTCCTGTAGATGTAAACTCCGTGAGTCGCCTATTCCTTAAGGTATTAATCCCACATACCTTGCATTTCCTACAAGGGAAGAAACCCCTGAGGTCCCCAAAAAATATGGGGCGGGTCGGGGGGTCAGGTACATTAGGGGCGATGGAGTGTCTAAGATTAGATGAACCTCTGAATAATACCCGTGGGTTCTCCGACAATAGGGGCCCTAGAAGACGGTCATTTTTTAGCACCGGCCAGTGCCTCTTTATAATTCGCTTGATGGCCCAGTGCTGGCTGGAATATGTCGTAAGGAAGGCTAAGCCAAAATCCTCACGATTTTCAACCTGTGGGGGTCTATCTTGCAAGAGATCTTGACGGTCTCTCAGTCCCACCTCAGTAATCAAACGATCAATGACTTCACCATTGTAGCCCTTATTTAAGAACCTGGATTTTAGAACCGAAGCCTCTTTATGAAACTCCTCAATGTTTGAACAATTCCGTCTCAAACGTAGGAATTGTCCCTTAGGGACCGCTGAGAGCCAGGATTTGTGATGACATGAGTCTAAAGGGATATACCCATTTCTGTCAGTAGATTTAAAGAAGGTAGAGGTGGTAATCCTTCCGTCTACGATGTTGATATTTAGGTCTAAGAAGTGTATCTGAGTGGGACTGCTTTCGTGACTGAGTACAATACCCCTGTCATTATTATTAAGAAGAGACAAGAAAGTGGTTACCGACTCAGCATCACCATCCCAGATGCACAAAATGTCGTCGATGAAACGCCTCCATAGAACCAAATGGGGGGACCTATCCTGCAAAACCACCTCCTCTTCCCATTTGGCCATGAAGAGATTGGCCATACTGGGGGCGAACTTCGCCCCCATGGCCACTCCCTTAATCTGCAGATAATGCTTGCCACCATACCAGAAATGATTATGCCCCATCGAGAAGTCGAGTAGCTCCATCACGAAGTTAGACTGCGTGATGGAGATACTCGAGTCCCGATAGAGGAAGTGTCTTACGGCTTCATGACCCAACTTATGGGATATAGCTGTATAGAGCGAAGCGACATCGGCAGTGATTAGCATATATGTCGGCTTCCACTCTATCCCATCCAACAAGTTAAGGACATGTTTGGTGTCCCTAAGATATGACGGAGTACCCACCACCAGTGGTTGCAAGTAGTGGTCTATGTACTTGCCAATACGCGAAGTAATAGAATCGATACCACTGATGATGGGTCTGCCAGGTGGGTTGTCCAAAGTTTTGTGAATTTTAGGCAGAATATACATAACCGGCAGCCTGGGGGCAAGGGGAACTAGATGTTCTTTTTCTTTTTTGTTTAGAATACCTAGGTTATGGCCCTTTTCAACCAAGAGTTTTAGCTCTCGCTTGTATGGGACTGTGGGGTCACCATTTAAAGGGGAATAGGTGTTGGTATCTGAAAGGATTCTCAACATCTCTCCCGAATAGGAGTCCTTGTCTTGAATAACAATGGCTCCCCCCTTGTCGGCCGGTCGTACCACTATATCCTTTCTTTGGCAAAGTGTTTCCATTCCCACCTTAATATCTAATTGGGGTTGCACCGATTTGGTTCTTAGATTGTTTAGATCTTTAATCACCAGGTCACGGAATACACTGATGTTTGGTGCCGAATTGCCCGGAGGATTAAAAAGTGAGGCATTAGACATGCCTGAATGTGCAATGACACTTTCTTCCCTGATGGATTGTCTAGTGGGGTTTGATAAAATATACCTTTTGATATTGGGTTTTCGGGTATATTTCTGCAGATCTATGAAGGTCTGGAATTTATTCAAGTTTCGGGGTGGGGCAAACTTAAGGCCTTTATTTAAAGTAATTAGTTCCTCCCTGGAGAGTTCCTTAGTACTAAGGTTTATGATGCCGTTTGTATCTATGTCCTCCTTCTTTTTGGGGTGAAGGTTCCTCCCCCCTCTGCTCCCTCTCTTGCGTCTCCGTTTCTCTTGTGTCTCCCCCTGCTGGCCAACTGAAAATCCCGACCAAATCGGTTTTCCCCTTGTTGGCCATAGGGGGGTTGAGAATAGAGACGACCCTCATTAGGTCCAGAGGAGCTACCCCCGGCATTATCATCAAGGGGAAGGTATCTGTTCCCAATGCTGGCAGGGAAATAGTTATAGTTGCTATTTGAAGGATATGACCCCTCAGCATGATTGTGAGGGGTCTGGCGTGCATCATTATTTCGCCAAGGTGGAGGTGAAGGGTTAGAAGGGCGAGAGATAGAGCCCCTTCTATTGCCCCTTCCTCTTTTAAAACTTGTGGGATGTTGAAAGTCCCTATCGCTGAATTGATTCGGGGCTGGAAGCCGCATATGGTTAATTTCAGACGCCGTTGAATTGTTGCCCTGGTTACCCTGGGCACCCAATCCACGGTGAGAGATGTTTGATGTGGCAGGCGGGGGGTCAGGGGGGGCCACAACCTGCCATTTGAACACTACCTGATCCCTGTAGTCCTTCACATCTCTATTATACTTTCTTTTTTTCTTAATTTTTTGTTCAGATTCCTCTTTGATTAATAGAGTTTTTAGGGCTTCCGATCTGTTAGTGTAATCTTGTTCAGATTTGAAAGGGACCAATTTACTTTTCAAGGCATTGATCTCCAAATCCAACATCGTGAGCTTACGCTTTTTCTTAGCTATTAAAAATTGTAAAAATGACACCCCTGCCTCATTGAAGTATTTGAACCATTCTAATAATTCGGTGTCCTCTTTCTGGGGGTTAACGTCCCATCTGAGGCTCCTGGGGACCATATTGCCTTTCACATACTCCTCCAAGTATGCGATGTCCCACCTTGTGTGAACCTCAGTAATGGTGAGGTTTTTCAATCTTAAAAAACAACCCGCTAGATCATCTCTGGGGTCATCATTGCCATCGAAGACCCCCGCTGTATTAGTAACAACCTGTGATCTATAATCAAAAATATCCATTACGGATACACCAGCAGCAAAAAAACTGTGTACCAAAAACAAGAAATAGATATAAAGAAAGAATTTGCGCTAGGTGAGAAAAAAAACTTATTGACAAAAATTGTGTTGATGAGGAAATTAAACCAAAAAACCGTGAAGGTAAATCCTGCAGCTGGACATTAATAACCCCGGTATAGGGCACAAACGAGATATATATAAACAGAAAATGCAGCGCTGGATAGTGGAAAATTATAAATTACCAGTTAACGTGACCCAAATTAATTGGTGAAAATAATAATAATTCAAACAAAATGCATAATCAGTTAATATGAATAACCCAAAATGATTAGTGAAATAAATGTTCAAACAAAGTTCATACTCAATCAATGAAAAAAACCCCCAGATGGAGGAAGTGAATAAATAAATACTCGAACAAAGTTCATATGTGGAAAAATTTGAAAAGTCCAAAGTGATTAAAGGAAATGAACAAATGAGTTCATAAAAGTTCCTGTGAAATCAATCCAAAATGTAGATGTTGGTAGTAGTGCAGCCCATCACCACAGAGATAAAGCAGAAGGGGGGGGGGGAGGCTTACCAGAAAGCCAGCGACCGCCCTTATTCAGGGGGGTCAAACTGAGCTTAAGATGAACAGCCTTGGTGCTGTTGGGGATATCCCACGTCCGAATCGATATCCGACGGCAACGGATCTCCTCACGAATGGTGGCTGTTCGCCGAAAATCCTCGTGCGTCACTGGCAGTATAACGACCGGATGGATCGAATGGATGATATAGATGGAAAACAAAAGGGGACTCGAATAGTGTAGACGTTTCCAGTGGGTTTATTGAATTAGCCACAATAGCATAACAAAAAAAAATCGAAAAAACCTTGCAAGGTAATGGCGGCTCCGTTCGGTCTATGGGACAATACTCGCGCATGCGCAGTACGATCGTACGTAACGAACCCTACGGCGTTTCGTCACAACTGACGTCATCAGGGGTACGTACGAACGCAAGCGCACGCGCCTTATATAGCAGTCAGCGTTCGTCAAAACGCTGCGCTATTGGCGGTCGCCATAGACACAAGGGAGCAAACAATAACAGGAAGTACTCGCCGGCGGGGGCCTGATACTCCCCCAGCGGTAGAGATTGACACATATGTAGACCACTAGACGGCCTCCAGATTTATCTGGTTAAAATAGAGCCATCTTGTGGTGAAACAATGGCAGTACCTCAATGTTTACTAAAGGCTACTGAATATAACATGCATAGGCTAAACATATATATGCAATAAAAAAAAAAATATAACAATTAAGAAGTTACATGCATTCCAATTGAAGCAATACTTTCATAAATGTTTTGTTTAAAAAAAGAGAATTAAGTTTGTAAACTTAAGTACAGTAAAATTAAAAATTAAAAATTAAAAATTAAAAAATACCCTTCAGAGATGAGCAGAAAAAAACATCTGCACATTACTGCTACCCATACGGCCTCTTGGGCATTTTAATAGCTCTAATATTAAGCAGTAGATGCTCAATCCCTTATAGTGTTCAAATCAGTAAAATGAAAAGCTGTTAGGTGGATAGGGAGTATGATATTAGGAATATATATCAACCCACTATCATCTCGTCACCTATCCTTTTGAGAGAGATGAACTGGTGGGGTATTGGCATGTTTAAAATGAACAATATTTTGTCACCGCGAATGTAAATTAAAACATGTCCCCTGAGGTCCATGTGAAAAAAAAAAACTCACAGTAGATAAGGTAAGGGGGAAATGATGAGGGGGACATCAACTGTTATTGATAAAACAGTTGATGTCCCACTCAACATTGAGGCCATTCGGAATATGGCACCCCAACCTGTATATCCAATTGGTCTCGGAGCGAGAGATCACCCTCTTGCCATTGCTCCCTCGCCAATGGGGGATATACTTTTCCAAAGCAATGAAAGTTGTCCCTCTAGGGTCTCGGTTATGCACAAGGTCATAATGTTTAGAAACATTGTGTTTATCAAAACCCCTACATATATTGGCAATATGTTCTCCCAATCTGATGTGTAACTTTCGAGTCGCGGCCCCTCATATTCCAACCCACATATTCCAACCCACAAGACACCTCAGAAGGTATATCACACATTTTGTGGTGCAGGTAATGAAGGACTTAATGGGGTATGTGACTCCAGTTCCTGTAGTGAACTCCGTGAGTCGCCTATCCCTTAAGGTATTAATCCCACATACCCTGCATTTCCGACAAGGGAAGAAACCCCTGAGGTCCCCAAAAAAATATGGGGCGGGTCGGGGGGTCAGGTACATTAGGGGCGATGGAGTGTCTAAGATTAGATGAACCTCTGAATAATACCCGTGGGTTCTCCGACAATAGGGGCCCTAGGAGGCGGTCATTTTTTAGCACCGGCCAATGCCTCTTTATAATTCGCTTGATGGCCCAGTGCTGGCTGGAATATGTCGTAAGGAAGGCTAAGCCAAAATCCTCAAGATTTTCAACCTGTGGGGGTCTATCTTGCAAGAGATCTTGACGGTCTCTCAGTCCCACCTCAAGTTTGCCCCACCCCGAAACTTGAATAAATTCCAGACCTTCATAGATCTGCAGAAATATACCCGAAAACTCAATATCAAAAGGTATATTTTATCAAACCCCACTAGACAATCCATCAGGGAAGAAAGTGTCATTGCACATTCAGGCATGTCTAATGCCTCACTTTTTAATCCTCCGGGCAATTCGGCACCAAACATCAGTGTATTCCGTGACCTGGTGATTAAAGATCTAAACAATCTAAGAACCAAATCGGTGCAACCCCAATTAGATATTAAGGTGGGAATGGAAACACTTTGCCAAAGAAAGGATATAGTGGTACGACCGGCCGACAAGGGGGGAGCCATTGTTATTCAAGACAAGGACTCCTATTCGGGAGAGATGTTGAGAATCCTTTCAGATACCAACACCTATTCCCCTTTAAATGGTGACCCCACAGTCCCATACAAGCGAGAGCTAAAACTCTTGGTTGAAAAGGGCCATAACCTAGGTATTCTAAACAAAAAAGAAAAAGAACATCTAGTTCCCCTTGCCCCCAGGCTGCCGGTTATGTATATTCTGCCTAAAATTCACAAAACTTTGGACAACCCACCTGGCAGACCCATCATCAGTGGTATCGATTCTATTACTTCGCGTATTGGCAAGTACATAGACCACTACTTGCAACCACTGGTGGTGGGTACTCCGTCATATCTTAGGGACACCAAACATGTCCTTAACTTGTTGGATGGGATAGAGTGGAAGCCGACATATATGCTAATCACTGCCGATGTCGCTTCGCTCTATACAGCTATATCCCATAAGTTGGGTCATGAAGCCGTAAGACACTTCCTCTATCGGGACTCGAGTATCTCCATCACGCAGTCTAACTTCGTGATGGAGCTACTCGACTTCTCGATGGGGCACAATCATTTTTGGTATGGTGGCAAGCATTATCTGCAGATTAAGGGAGTGGCCATGGGGGCGAAGTTCGCCCCCAGTATGGCCAATCTCTTCATGGCCAAATGGGAAGAGGAGGTGGTTTTGCAGGATAGGTCCCCCCATTTGGTTCTATGGAGGCGTTTCATCGACGACATTTTGTGCATCTGGGATGGTGATGCTGAGTCGGTAACCACTTTCTTGTCTCTTCTTAATAATAATGACAGGGGTATTGTACTCAGTCACGAAAGCAGTCCCACTCAGATACACTTCCTAGATCTAAACATCAACATCGTAGACGGAAGGATTACCACCTCTACCTTCTTTAAATCTACTGACAGAAATGGGTATATCCCTTTAGACTCATGTCATCACAAATCCTGGCTCTCAGCGGTCCCTAAGGGACAATTCCTACGTTTGAGACGGAATTGTTCAAACATTGAGGAGTTTCATAAAGAGGCTTCGGTTCTAAAATCCAGGTTCTTAAATAAGGGCTACAATGGTGAAGTTATTGATTGTTTGATTACTGAGGTGGGACTGAGAGACCGTCAAGATCTCTTGCAAGATAGACCCCCACAGGTTGAAAATCGTGAGGATTTTGGCTTAGCCTTCCTTACGACATATTCCAGCCAGCACTGGGCCATCAAGCGAATTATAAAGAGGCATTGGCCGGTGCTAAAAAATGACCGTCTTCTAGGGCCCCTATTGTCGGAGAACCCACGGGTATTATTCAGAGGTTCATCTAATCTTAGACACTCCATCGCCCCTAATGTACCTGACCCCCCGACCCGCCCCATATTTTTTGGGGACCTCAGGGGTTTCTTCCCTTGTCGGAAATGCAAGGTATGTGGGATTAATACCTTAAGGAATAGGCGACTCACGGAGTTTACATCCACAGGAACTGGAGTCACATACCCCATTAAGTCCTTCATTACCTGCACCACAAAATGTGTGATATACCTTCTGAGGTGTCCTTGTGGGTTGGAATATGTGGGCCGAACGACTCGAAAGTTACACATCAGATTGGGAGAACATATTGCCAATATATGTAGGGGTTTTGATAAACACAATGTTTCTAAACATTATGACCTTGTGCATAACCGAGACCCTAGAGGGACAACTTTCATTGCTTTGGAAAAGTATGTCCCCCATTGGCGAGGGAGCAATGGCAAGAGGGTGATCTCCCGCTCCGAGACCAATTGGATATACAGGTTGGGGTGCCATATTCCGAATGGCCTCAATGTTGAGTGGGACATCAACTGTTTTATCAATAACAGTTGATGTCCCCCTCATCATTTCTCCCTTATCTTATCTACTGTGAGTTTTCTTCTTTTTCACATGGACCTCAGGGGACATGTTTTAATTCTCATTCGCGGTGACAAAATATTGTTCATTTTAAACATGCCAATACCCCACCAGTTCATCTCTCTCAAAAGGATAGGTGACGAGATGATAGTGGGTTGATATATATTCCTAATATCATACTCCCTATCCACCTAACAGCTTTTCATTTTACTGATTTGAACACTATAAGGGATTGAGCATCTACTGCTTAACATTAGAGCTATTAAAATGCCCAAGAGGCCGTATGGGTAGCAGTAATGTGCAGATGTTTTTTTCTGCTCATCTCTGAAGGGTATTTTTTAATTTTTAATTTTTAATTTTTAATTTTACTGTACTTAAGTTTACAAACTTAATTCTCTTTTTTTTTTTAAACAAAACATTTATGAAAGTATTGCTTCAATTGGAATGCATGTAACTTCTTAATTGTTATATTTTTATATTTATTTTTATTGCATATATATGTTTAGCCTATGCATGTTATATTCAGTAGCCTTTAGTAAACATTGAGGTACTGCTATTGTTTCACCACAAGATGGCTCTAATCTAACCAGATAAATCTGGAGGCCGTCTAGTGGTCTACATATGTGTCAATCTCTACCGCTGGGGGAGTATCAGGCCCCCGCCGGCGAGTACTTCCTGTTATTGTTTGCTCCCTTGTGTCTATGGCGACCGCCAATAGCGCAGCGTTTTGACGAACGCTGACTGCTATATAAGGCGCGTGCGCTTGCGTTCGTACGTACCCCTGATGACGTCAGTTGTGACGAAACGCCGTAGGGTTCGTTACGTACGATCGTACTGCGCATGCGCGAGTCTTGTCCCATAGACCGAACGGAGCCGCCATTACCTTGCAAGGTTTTTTCGATTTTTTTTTTTATGCTATTGTGGCTAATTCAATAAACCCACTGGAAACGTCTACACTATTCGAGTCCCCTTTTGTTTTCCATCTATATCATCCATCCATCCGGTCGTTATACTGCCAGTGACGCACGAGGATTTTCGGCGAACAGCCGCCATTCGTGAGGAGATCCGTTGCCGTCGGATATCGACTCGGACGTGGGATATCCCCAACAGCACCAAGGCTGTTCATCTTAAGCTCAGTTTGACCCCCCTGAATAAGGGCGGTCGCTGGCTTTCTGGTAAGCCTCCCCCCCCTTCTGCTTTATCTCTGTGGTGATGGGCTGCACTACTACCAACATCTACATTTTGGATTGATTTCACAGGAACTTTTATGAACTCATTTGTTCATTTCCTTTAATCACTTTGGACTTTTCAAATTTTTCCACATATGAACTTTGTTCGAGTATTTATTTATTCACTTCCTCCATCTGGGGGTTTTTTTCATTTATTGAGTATGAACTTTGTTTGAACATTTATTTCACTAATCATTTTGGGTTATTCATATTAACTGATTATGCATTTTGTTTGAATTATTATTATTTTCACCAATTAATTTGGGTCACGTTAACTGGTAATTTATAATTTTCCACTATCCAGCGCTGCATTTTCTGTTTATATATATCTCGTTTGTGCCCTATACCGGGGTTATTAATGTCCAGCTGCAGGATTTACCTTCACGGTTTTTTTTGGTTCAATTTCCTCATCAACACAATTTTTGTCAATAAGTTTTTTTTCTCACCTAGCGCAAATTCTTTCTTTATATCTACTATTGTCTTACTATGTCTATGTACTACCCTGTCAGAACGGGGATCTGCTTTTTTTACAAAGGCAGATCCCCATTCTGCCTGTCTGAGGAGCGATCATGGGTGGCTGGACCCACAAATCGCCTCCCCAGCCACACAGTGGGCGCGCTTGCAGTGTCTCGTGCAGAAAACGACTTACGGGTACATAGGGCCGCCCTGCCAGAGTATATATATGCGGTGGCTGGCCCTTAAGTGGTGAAAGTAGTCCCTGCACTACTTTGGTCCAACTTTGATGCGACTTGAGGTTCATAGACCTCAAGATTGCACAGGCATTGATTCAAGTCGTGTCAAAGTCACGGCAAAATCACGTCAAAGTCACGACAAAATCGCACGACTTTCAGGTGGCACAAGTGTGAAGAGGGCCTTAGGAGCTGCTGTGGTTAGGGGAGGTTCAACCTCTCTTAACCTCCCTCTCCTAAATGAGGAAGGATCGCTTTCAGGATAGGAATGTTTTGACCGCTGGCCACAAAACATGCAAAATCACGGTAAAATAACAGCAAATTTTTTTGTGCCGCGATTTACCCACGTTTTGCATTTTCCCGTGGTCAAAGTAGTTAATTGAGTGTAGGAAATTGGAGTACATACTGTAGGCTGAGATCACATAACGTACCCATTATATTTGTAATATGTGTGATATGCCAGTTTTTATTTGTTGCCTTTCGCAGGGTGAATGTAACATTTCATTCTAGGAAATAAACATAAGAACATTTAACCATAAGATTTATCGAAAATTCACTAAGGCTCCCAGCAGCAGCTTTCTGGCCATTTTGTTCTGCTTCTAGAAGCAAATAGTGTTATCCTAGGTGTCCATGCACACTATTTTAGTCTAGAAGTGTTTCTGAAGCTTCAGCTTCTAAAACCCGAAAAAAATAACTTTTTGGTAGCAATTTGCAGGCAGAAAAAAAAGCTGAACGAACTGCTGCTAAAAGTTGGCACAAAAACGCTTTTATGAGCGTTTTTCATCCAGCATTTTTATGCCATTTCTTTGAGCTTATAGTGTGCATGGAGCCTTATAGAGAAAATAGTCTAACACTAAGAACATTTGATCAGCAGAGGAAATATTATTAGGGAAACCTCAGCACTGTGTACAGTCTATAGAGAAATTTGTGTGAATGGCCAAAAAAATCGGTGTTCAGATGGGCAAACCTTTAGCTGCAGCATGGAGTGAGTTGTTTGGCAGCAATAATAATAGCAATCAAAAACTGGGAGAAATGAATCTCTAGTGGGGAGACCTACAGTATGTTGTCTGGTACCACATCCTATATGTATATGTAGGTATATGTATATAATAAAAAACTGTCTACTAGAAAACTACCAGGGCTTAAACGGTACCATCAAACAGAAGAAAGTATATAAAATGTCAAGTTTTTTTTGTATACAATATTAAAATACATATCATGTCAAAATCATGAATGTAATAAATATGATTTCCGACAGAATTTCGCTCAAACTGTCTTGCCTACACACGGTCACACCAAATTCCGACGGTCAGTAACACGTTCGACATCACTATAAAAGGGAAGTTTAATGCTTCAGAGCATGCGTCGGAATTTTGCGTGTCAGAATTGCATACACATGATCGGAAAAAAGGTTTTCCGTCGGAAAAATTGAGAACAGGTTCTCAATCCAAAGTCCGTCGGAATTTCCGACAGAAAAAGACCGATGGGCATACACACGGTCGGAAAATCCGTTGAAAAGCTCCTATCGGACAGTTTCCATCGGAAATTCCGACCGTGTGTATGCGGCATAAGTCAAATTCGGATACTTTCACTACTTGCATTAAAAAAAAAAAGATGCATTATGAATTTAAGAGGTGCATTATCTGTGCCATAGATTGAAATTGAAATTGCTCCACCTGTGTATCAGTCATTTTGCCTGACATGTAAATCTTAATTGGTGCATTTTGTGATCACCCACATTACACAGAACCTGCCCAGAATCAAACATATTACTTCTGGTTGACTGAATAAAACAAACATGTTTATGGTGCTTATTTTTATTTTTTTCTTTCCAGTTCACAGTGAATTTAACAAGCGGATTTACCAAGGAGTCCGGGTGAAACATACAGTCAAAGATCTTCTAGCAGAGAAAAGATCAAGACAGACGACCAGTTCAAGGCTAAATGTAAGCTAGCTTCCATAATGTATTCTGCTTTTCTGGCTATTTAGGAATGCAAACAGAAAATTTTGCTTTACCAGATAGATATTTTCAATCTACAGTGCCTTGAAAAATATTCCCACCCTTGAAATTTTCCACATTTTGTCATGTTACAACCAAAAACGTGAATGTATTTTATTGGAATTGTATGTGATAGACCAACACAAAGTGTCATATAATTGTGAAGTGGAAGCAAAATGATAAATGGTTTTCAATTTTTTTTTTTTTACAAATAAATATCTGAAAATGCATTTGTATTCAGCCCCCTTTACTCTGATACCCTTAACTAAAATCCAGTGGAACCAATTGCCTTTAAAAGTCACCTAATTAGTAAATAGTGTCCACCTTTGTGTAATTTAATCTCAGTATAAATATAACTGTTCTGTGTAGCCCTAGAGGTTTAATAGAAATTCTTAGTGAACAAGCCGCATCATAAAGGCCAAGAAACACACCAGACAGGTCAGGGATAAAGTTGTGGAGAAGTTTAAGGGTTAGGTTATAAAAAATATCCCAAGCTTTGAACATCTCACAAAGCACTGTTCAATCCATCATCCGAAAATGGAAAAAGTATGGCACAACTGCAAACCTACCAAGACATGGCCGTCCATCTAAACTGACAGGCCGGGCAAGGAGAGCATTAATTAGAGAAGCAGCCAAGAGGTCCATGGTAACTCTGGATTAGCTGCAGAGATCCACAGCTCAGGTGGGAGAATCTGTCCACAGGGAAATTATTAGTTGTGCATGCCACAAATATGGCCTTTTTGGAAGAATGGCAAACAGAATGCCATTGTTGAAAGAAAGCCATAAGAAGTCCCGTGTGCAGTTTGTGAGAAGCCATGTGGGGGACACAGCAAACATGTTGAAGAAGGTGCTCTGGTCAGATGAGACCAAAATTTAACTTTTGGGCTAAAAGCAAAACTCTGTGTGGCAGACAACTAACACTGCACATCACCCTGAATACACCATCCCCACCGTGAAACATTGTGGTGGCAGCATCATGTTATGGGGATGCTTTTCTTCAGCAGGGACAGGGGAGCTGGTCAGAGTTGATGGGAAGATGGATGGACCCAAATACAGAGCAATCTTAGAAGAAAACATGTTAGAGTCTGCAAAAGACTTGAGACTTGGGTGAAGGTTCACCTTCCAGCAGGACAACAACCCTAAACATACAGCCAGAGCTACAATGGAATTGTTTAGATCAAAGCAGATCCATGTGTTAGAATGGCCCAGTGAAAGCCCAGACCTAAATTCACTTGAGAATCTGTGGAAAGACTTAAAAATTGCTGTTTTCAGATGTTTTCCATCAAATCTGACAGAGCTTGAGCTATTTTGCAAAGAAGAATGGGCAAAAATGTCACTCTCTAGATGTGCAAAGCTGGTAGAGACATACCCAAAAGACTTGCAGCTGTAATTGCAGTGAAAGGTGGTTCTACAAAGTATTAACTCAGGGAGGCTGAATGCAAATGCACGCCACAATTTTCAGATTTATTTGTAAAAAAATGTAAAACAATTTATTATTTTCCTTCCACTTCACAATTATGTGCAACTTTGTGTTGGTCTATTACATAGAATCCGAATAAAATACATTTACGTTTTTGGTTGTAACATGACAAATGTATGTTTTCAAGGTACTGTATATGGCATACAGTGGCATAGAGTAGAGGTTCATTTATATTTATGGTTCATTGGGGACCCCATAGCAGAATTTCCTATCCAGTGATGTACTGAACCTATGGTCTGTTGGTGTGGTTTGGGTGGGATGTCATCCCATTCTATTGCTCTCCTGATGCCATGTCACTTCTGGTTCTGGCCAGCAGTGCGTTCCACATTGGTGGAACAGTGATCATCACTATTATAAGCAAGACCGGCCCTACCATGGCTGGGACCATGGGACCCGGGTGGCAGGTTCTGAGGGGCGGCACATTGACATCCAAGAAGGCATTGGCGGAACTCCTGCCCACCCGTTTGCTCCGCTCCGCCCACCCTTCACCTTATTTCAGTGTAGTGGCCGCATATCCCACTGTTTATCCCTCTACGTGGCTCCCCCCCTATTGCTGCTGTCGGGAGAGAGAAAGTCAGCTGACGGCCAACAGCATGAAGGGGGAGGGGCTTTCTGCTGAGCAGGGACCCCATGATGAAAGAGGGATCGCTGGAGGCATGGCTGACACTGAGAGAAAGTAAGTGTCAGCACCATTGATCCCATCTCCACCGCCCCTGCTTGTGTCTAACCCCCATCACCCTGCCTGTGTCTAACCTCCCCGTCACCCCTGCCTGCATCTAACCCCCCACCACCCCTGCCTGCGTCTAACCCCCCTGCCACCCCTGCCTGTGTCTAACCCCCCTGCCACCCCTGCCTGTGTCTAGCCACCCCTGCCTGTCTCTAACCCCCCCTGCCACCCCTGCCTGTGTCTAGCCACCCCTGCCTGTGTCTAGCCACCCCTGCCTGTGTCTAGCCACCCCTGCCTGTGTCTAGCCACCCCTGCCTGTGTCTAAACCCACCACCACCCCTGCCTGTGTCTAACCCCCCTGCCACCCCTGCCTGTGTCGAACCCCCCTGCCACCCCTGCCTGTGTCTAACCCCCCTGCCACCCCTGCCTGTGTCTAACCCCCCCTGCCACCCCTGCCTGTGTCTAACCCCCCTGCCACCCCTGCCTGTGTCTATCCACCCCTGCCTGTGTCTAGCTACCCCTGCCTGTGTCTAGCCACCCCTGCCTGTCTAGCCACCCCTGCCACCCCTGCCTGTGTCTAAACCCACCACCACCCCTACCTGTGTCTAAACCCACCACCACCCCTGCCTGTGTCTAACCTCCCCACCACCCCTGCCTGTGTCTAACCCCCCCTCCATACCACCCCTGCCTGTGCATTACCCCCCCCCCCTCCCCACCACCCCTGCCTGTGCATTTCATTCCTGGACACAGGCAGTACTATGTCTTGGGCCAGTCCTGGTTATAAGCAATCATAGTGTAAAAAAAAAATCCTGATCATCTCTTCAGAGTAGTACAGTGTCACGCTGCACTGCTCTGGTCACAGTATGTAAAAAAATATGTAGATAAAGAAAAAATGTTTAAAAAATATGTAGATTTTCTTTTTAACATACTGTCACGAGTCAGTATCCCTGATCACCGACTCACCAGTCATATGATGATGCTGTACTGCTGTGGTGGCAGTATGTACAAAAAAAAATGTATTAACATTTTTTTCAAAAATAAAGAAATTTAACAAAAAAAACAACATAAAACTCACCATGCCTCTTACTAAACACTGTCTACTTTCCAAAAAGGGGTAATTTTGGTGGTATTTGTACTGTCCTGGCATTTTATGGCCTCAAGAAATTAGATAGGCAGTCAGTACATACATTTTTAAATATATATACCATAGTTTGTAGACTCTATAACTTTCACACATATTAAATAATATACAATGATTTAGCTTATGTTTACCAAAGAAATGCAACAGAATACATTTTATCCTAAATTCATGAAGAAAGATTATTTTTTTTAAAAGAAACATCTTTATTGATCTCCAACAACGAGAAAAATTATAAGTACAATACAACAGTGCATCATACAACATGTCACAACGTTAACAACATTTGGTGTACATTCACTTTCTTTATGTCAGCATATATGTTAAACTTAGTTCGTCTTAGGCTTCAAAAGGGGAAAAATTAAAGCAACCTATTAAACATACTTGGTAGTCTTATAGTGAGTCTACATCATTGTGTTAATCTCTAGTACATATCAAAATCTTATCCAGCCCTGGTGGGGGGGGGGGGAAGTGTCAATACGGGAAACCAGAGGAGCTCAGGTGGAGAGGGAGGGAGGGGGATCCCAGGTATCCATTGTCTCTTCACATTATCAAGATAACATCCTATTTCCCGACCCAGCATCCCCAAACCTTATCAAACTTCGAGGGGCATTTGCGGCTCATGTAGGTAAGTTTGTATAATGGGAGGACAGAGTCAACCAGTGCCTTCCATTGTGACACAGTGGGGGGGGGGGGGGTCCTTCTTCTTCCAGTTCAGGAGAATAGTTTTCCTGGCATAAAATGCTGCGTAGAATATAAACAATTGCGTGTGGATTTTAGGTGCCAGTTTGTCACACACTCCCAGGAGCAGGACCAAAGGGTCCAGCCCCAGAGAGAGGTTCCCGGCTGCATTTATCACTCCCACCACATCCCTCCAGAAGTGTTGAATGAGCGGGCACTCCCATACTACGTGTATAAATGTTCCCAGCTCCGTAGAGCACTTCGGGCATCTGTCAGAGCATGTCTTTCCTAGCCTTGGAGATGAGGAATTGATACTGCCCCCTGGCAAATGCCTTGTACGCATCCCAGAGCACTGGCGGTTCCACTGTACCTCTGTTTTCTATCCAGAAGGCTCCAAGCTCTACCTCCATCTCGGGGGCCACTCGCTCATCATCCACCCAATATCCGGAGAGCCGCCACATGACCGAGCCAGAGGCAGGACCTATCTCCAGTTTGAGTAGAAGTGGTGCGTGGTCAGAGATGCCCCGAGGCAAAATCTCCACCTCCGTGGTGCGGGAGAGCAGGAAGTCATCAGCTAGCAGTAAGTCAATTCTGGAAAAGGAAGCATAGGTAGCAGAGTGGCATGTGAATTTTTTCTCAGAAGGGTGTTTCCACCGCCATACATCATGTAGACCATAGACCTCCATCCATTTCAGCAGAGGGGAGTCAAGAGCCACACCAACCCTGAACCTATCCATAGATGGGTTTGGAGTCATGTTAAAATCGCCTGCTAGTAATACCCTAGCTCCCGGATATAATGCCATTAATGGGGTTAGTTTGTGAAGTATTTGCATATCCACCGGAGGAGGTATATAGATACCTGCTATAAACATTTCATGCCCATTACAATTAGCATGAAGTGCCACATATCTGCCCCCCGGGTCCAGATGTAGATCCAGGAGGGAGAACTGGAGCGATTTATGGACCAGTATACTGACCCCCCTGGAGTACGTTGAGTACGTGGAGTGATAGTAGGAACCCACCCACGGCTTTTTCAGGGCTAGTGTTCTTCCCCCCAGGAGATGTGTTTCCTGCAGAATACAAATCTGCGGGGAGTACTTTTTAATATAGGTGAAAACTAGGGACCTCTTGACCTTAGAATTTAGACCCCGCACATTCCAAGACATTATAGTCAATGGAGCCATCATTACGTCACCTAGTAGTATAAAACAAGGGGATGAGTCGCATGAACGGGAGCCGGGAAAACCAGCGGCCGCCCCATCCAAGCGAGATCAGTCAATATACCTTGTCGTGGAGCCCCCCCCTGTG
>CM053035.1:96107509-96124838 GCA_028564925.1 Lithobates sylvaticus
CCTCCTCTCCGCCCTGCGACAGGGGCAGCTCACCCATGTGCCCTGTATGGCTCACGTCCTCAACCTGGTGGTGCAGCGGTTCTTGGGCAGGTATCCAGGCTTACAGGATGTCCTGAGGCAGGCCAGGAAAGTCTGTGTGTATTTCCACCGATCTTATAATGCCAGTGCTCGGCTGGCTGAGCTGCAAAAGGAGCTGAACCTGCCCAAGAACCGCCTAATATGTGACATGCCCACCAGGTGGAACTTAACGTTGGCCATGCTGCAGCGACTGCACACGCAGCAGAGGGCCATCAATGAGTACCTTTGCGACTACGGCACCAGGACAGGGTCAGGGGAGCTTGGCTTTTTTTCCCCACGCCAGTGGAGCATGATCAGGGATGCATGCACTGTCCTCTCACCATTTGAGGAGGCCACGAGGATGGTGAGCAGTGACAGTGCATGCATCAGTGACACTGTACCTCTTGTCCACCTGTTGGAGCATACGCTGCGTGGGATAATGGACGGGGCACTTGAGGCAGAACAGAGGCAGGAAGAGGAGGACTTCCTTGCCTCTCAAGGCCCCCTTTATCCAGACAGTGTTCCTTCTGTCCCACCCATCACACAGGAAGAGGATGAGGAGGAGGAGGAGGAGGATTGTGTGAGCATGGATGTGGAGCCTGGCACTCAGCATCAGCAGCAGCAGTCTTTTAGGGATGATGTACAGTCCCAACAAACCAGTGGACTTGTACGTGGCTGGGAGGAGGTGGCTGGCGATCATGTCGTCCTTAGTGACCCAGAAGACTCCGGACCGAATGCCTCAGCTAACCTATGTTGCATGGCCTCCCTGATCCTGCAAAGCCTGCGGAAGGATCCTCGTATTCTTCGGATCAAGGAGAGGGACCATTACTGGCTGGCCACTCTCCTTGATCCACGGTACAAGGGTAAGGTTGCGGACCTTATCTTGCCGTCGCAGAGGGAGCAGAGGATGAGACATCTCAGGGAGGCCTTGCAGAAAGGTCTGTGCAATGCGTTCCCAGAAACTGGGAGGTTACAAACTCCTGGTCCTGGACAACGAGTTGCTGAGGCGTTCAGACAGTTTTTTAGTCCGCAGCCCCAAGGTATGATCGGTTCCAGCAACCATCGCCAGCGTCTGATATACATGGTGCAGGAATACCTAGGGGCAAGGTCAGACTTGGACACCTTTCCCACCGAAAATCCTCTGGCTTACTGGGTCTTGAGGATGGATCACTGGCCAGAGCTCACACAGTATGCAATTGAGCTACTGGCCTGTCCTGCATCCAGCGTTCTTTCTGAACACACATTCAGTGCTGCTGGAGGATTTGTCACTGATCACAGGGTGCGCCTGTCCACCGACTCGGTTGATCGACTGACCTTCATAAAAATGAATCAGTCTTGGATCACCACCAGCTACCAGGCACCTGAAGCGGATATAACTGAATAATTTATAATGTCACATCCCTTCAAGACTGCCTATGCTGATGCTTAGTGACTGTCCTGTTATGTTCACTGACTATCCTCTTCCTCCTCCTCAATGATCCATTCCTTGATAGCTTGGAAGAACATTTTTGTTTCTGGGTGCCACCACACCAGTGCCTAAGGCACAATTTTTCAGCCCCTGTATAACAGGGGCGTGTAATTACAATTTTTTAAGCAATGCTTTGCAACACGTCTGACTGCTGTGCTCCAAGTACAGTATCTGTGAGGGGTTGCAGTGTTGTAGCACCAGTGCCTAAGGCACAATTTTTCAGCCCCTGTTGGGGCGTGTAATTACAATTTTTAGGCAATGCTTTGCAACAGGTCTCATTGCTGTGCTCAGAGTACAGTATCTGTGAGGGGTTGCAGTGTTGTGGCACCAGCACCAATGCCTAAGGCACAATTTTTCAGCCCCTGTTTAACAGGGGCGTGTAATTACAATTTTTTAAGCAATATTTCGCAACACATCTGACTGCTGTGCTCCAAGTACAGTATTTGTGAGGGGTTGCAGTGTTGTGGCACCAGCACCAGTGCCTAAGGCACAATTTTTCAGCCCTGTTCAACAGGTGCATGCAATTACAAATCTTGATCTAATAACTCACAGCAGGGCCCATTCCTGCGCCCACCAAGAGTAACTGTGAGGGCTTACAGTCTTGTGGCAACACCGTCCACCACCACCACCAAAGGCCCAATTTTTCTGCCCTGTTCAACAGGTGCATGCAATTACAAATCTTGATCTAATAACTCACAGCAGGGCCCATTCCTGCGCCCACCAAAAGTAACTGTGAGGGCTTACAGTCTTGTGGCAACACCGTCCACCACCACCACCAAAGGCCCAATTTTTCTGCCCTGTTCAACAGGTGCATGCAATTACAAATCTTGATCTAATAACTCACAGCAGGGCCCATTCCTGTGCCCACCAAGAGTAACTGTGAGGGCTTACAGTCTTGTGGCTACACCAACATCTAATGGGGCAAATTTCTGCAGAGTATATACGGCAGGCCCCTACTTTCAAACATCCAACTTACTAACGACTCCTACTTGCAAACGGAAAGAGAAAACAGGAAGTGAGAGGAAATCTACCCCTAGGAAGGGAAATTAGATCCTGTTAGATTTAATTTGGGAAAAAGGTATCTCCTCTCTACTGATGCTTTATCGCCAATCCTTGTTTCAATTAAAACCCCACTTTTCCAAAAACATTTGTCATTGGGACGGAAAGTGAGGTGAAATGTTCTGAACAGATGTGCAAAGACAGCAAATGTTACAGGGGTGATAACCCCTCCCTATGTTCTCCAAAAAGCTTATTTGTGATGGCGCTAAACTTCATAATGTACCTGTTCAGATTCTACTTAAGAACACCAATGTGTCTTGTTTGCACCGCCTGTATACTGCTGTTCAGAGTATATAGGGTTGTAGGTATAGGGTTTTATTTTGGGTGCGGGGTCCCCCTTAATATCCATACAAGACCCAAAGGGGCTGGGGTGGGGGGGTGTGATGGGGTAGCCATGCCATTTTTCTCAAGGATTTTCAGCCATATGGCCAGGACAAGACATGACATTAAAGCCGCAAGTGGTTTTAATTTACAAATGTCATTTTGTGCAGGGACAGTTCTAAACACGGGAAACACATGCCACTTCACAGGCATACTTTAGACACCCCCCAGGTACCATATTTAAAGGAAAATGTCACTTTTTTTTTTTTCACTTTATGCATCATTAAAATGACTGCTCCCGAAAAAACGTTAGTTTTTAAAAGTTCTTTTTGCATTGATATATGTCCCCTGGGGCAGGACCCGGGTCCCCAAACCTGTTTTATGACATTAACATGCATATTGGCCGTTGTAATTAGCAATTTTGATTTTGAACGTTCGCGTCCATTGTAACGAATAGGGTTCGAAAATTTGCGCAAACTTTCGGTCCGTTCGAAGGTTCTGGTGCGAACCGAACCCGGGGGTGTTTGGCTCATCCCTACTCTAGAACCACAGCTTTATGGCGTTTGGGGGCCCATTGGCTTTCTCATATTGATTTGAGGACTATGATTTCACCACGATTGGTGGAATATTGGGAGTTTAATGAGGGATCCGCTTCTATTGATATGGGACGCCTTTAAGGCTTTTACTAGAGGGCAATATATCTCCTCTATTGCTATGATTTCTAGGGAACAGGCTGCTGTCGCCACAGCATTACAGTTGGCTGTGCAACATCAATCTGATATTTACATTACTGACCCTACTGACATTAACTTTGACTCCCTGAATGACGCAAAGCGTGAGCTACATCTTCATCTTACAGAAATTACTAAATTGGATCTACATCGGAATAAACAAAAGTTCTTTGAACAGGGAGACCGTAGCGGTCGTCTTTTGGTGATGTTAGCACAGTCTGACCATCCTCCAACAGTGATTTCCAGTGTGGTGTCTGCCTCTGGTACATCGGTTTCTTCATTACCAGATATATTGGAGGTTTTCTGTCAATATTATAGTTCCCTTTATACTTCTGTGTAACCCTCTGATTTTCAGCCAAAGGATCTGCCATTATGGCTAGATCCATTGGCTGCTGGCTGGCTTTCAGATAAAGAGAGAGAGTCTTTGGTGGGGCCAATTATACCAGAGGAGGTACTAAAGGTGATTAGATCCTTTACGTTGGGAAGTCTCCAGGTCCAGATGGCCTTGTCATAGAATTTTATAGGACCCATGGGAAGTTGTTAGCCCCTAGGCTAGCACAAATCTATTCTCAATGTTTGACTGATGGCGCCCTTCCAGCTTCAATGAGCCATGCCTATGTTACATTAATTCCTAAAGCTCAAAAAGATCCCACCTTGTGTGCCTCCTATAGGCCAATTGCTTTACTCAATACAGATTTTAAAATTTTGACTAAACTGCTTACTGCCAGACTACAGCCATAATTACCATCTGTTGTAGCTATTGACCAAACGGGTTTTATGGCCAACAGGTCAACAGATGTAAATCTGAGGCGTTTGTTTACGAATATACATGCAAAACATTTAAATTAGGGTACAAGAGTAGTGGCCTCCCTAGATATTGAAAAGGCCTTTGATTCAAATGGCCTTTTCTTTGGGAGGTCCTTAGGAGGATGGGGTTTCCCTTAATTTTTATTAAATGGATACAGATACTTTATCAAAATCCCCCCTTGGCTATTAGGTTGGGAGGTGGTCTATCACAATCTTTTTCTTTGTTTAGAGGTACTCGACAGGGCTGCCCTCTCTCTCCAGACCTTTTCGCCATATCGATGGAACCGCTGGTGGAGGCTCTCCGTACTTCCCTTTATATTAAGGGACTGCGTGTTGGCTGGAGGAAAGGACAGCCCTGTATGCGGACGACCTACTCCTCTTTCTTAATGATGCAGGTCCATCACTTAGGGGGGCCTTACAGATCCTTAATTCTTTCTCCTCAGTCACAGGTCTTAAAGTAAATTGGACAAAGTCCACTAAGATGGGTGGAGCATTTTAAATATCTGGGGGTGGTGATTTCAAGACAGGCTTCGGATTATAAAACTTTAAATTTAACACCTGTGATTCAGGAGACTCGACAACGGCTGCCTCTATCACTATTGGGACACATAAACCTAATAAAAATGAATATATTACCTAAATTTACATATATATTTCGACACTCTCCACAATGGATCCCTTAATCTTTTTCCGTACGGTTACATCATATTCTTTCAGCATTTATATGGAGATCTAAGCCCCCTAGATATAGCTGGGCGACATTGGTACGCCCGAATTCCCAGGGTGGCTTGGCATGTCCAGATTTTTATAAATATTATTTGGCCTCTCAGCTAGTAACTGCGGCTTGGTGGCTTAACCCAAATACCTCTAATTCTGCCATCCAGGTAGAAGCGGCAGTGTTGGGATCCTTGGAGGCTTTGAAATTTTTGATTTTTCGGGGCCTCCGGGCTCCATATTTATTGACACCATCTATGTGTACCACGTACGCGCAGTGGGAGAGAGTCTTAAAATTGAATGTTATCCTCTACGGGCAATGCTCCCCTTTGGTTAAATCCTACTTTGGAGCATATTTACGCACTGTCCGATCCCTATGCTTGGACTAAATTTAATGTAAAAACCGTGACCCAGATTATCTCGGATGAATCCTTGATTTCATTTTCTAAATTGATTTTTGATTTTAATGTTCCTCAGTCGCACTTTTTTCATTTCCTTCAATTCTCCCATGCCTTCAGTTGTCAATTCCCTGGCTCTTCTCCACGATTAGTACAATCTGCCATAGAGAAGCTTCTTAGATTAGAATGTACAAAGAATGCTGTTTCTAAATTATATTCTCATCTAACGACTGTCTCTCTCCCAAATTTAGAGAAATTAAGACTTAAATGGTCTCGGGACATTCCCGAACTTGCAAATGATGACTGGGGTGACATATGGGATTTCCCCCTTAATTCTCTTGTTTCTCTGAGAGACAGATTGGTTCAATTTAAGATAGTTCATAGGACATATTACACCCCCCATATATTACATAAAATCAAATCAGACTCTGCCCCTGGTTGTTGGCGCTGTAGGGAGACCCCTGGAGACTTTACCCCTGGAGACTATTTTGGACCTGTCCAGCTATAGTGAGGTACTGGGAAGAGATATGAGCTTTTATATTCCAAATAACATTTATTCCTCTACAGCTATCAATGTCAATATGTATTTTGGGTTTGATAGAACAATTTATTCCCACAGCAGCAGGACCTACTTTGGTGGGGCTGCTTTTGTTTTATGCTCACAAAGCTATAGCTCTTAAGCCCCATACACACGGTCGGACAATCCGCGGACCAGGTCGGTCGGATCCTGTCCGTCATACTTTGTCTGATGTTGGTTTTGCGTACACACGGTCGGACAAAGTTGTCGGAAAATCCGATCATTCTGAACGTGGTGACGTTTATTGCCTACGACGGGACTACGTAGAGGCTAGTAGCCAATAGCTTTGGTCTTGTAATGTGATCTGAGCATGCGTAGCACTTTGTCCGGTCGGACAACCGTACACACGATCGGATTTGGTGTGATCGGACCGGGTTGTCGGCAAATCTATCCAGCAGGAGATAAGACTTTGTCCGTCGGACAATCCGACGTACACTGTCCGATGGTGCATACACACGGTCTGATTTTTCAACAACATTGTCCGATCGGACAGAATCCATGAAAAAGTCCGACCGTGTGTATGGGGCTTTAGTTGGAAATCATCATTGGCTATGTGGAAACAACTTATTAACAACAACCTACCTTTATATAGGGAAACCTATATCAACAGAGGCTGGATCCATCCACAGCCTCAGAAGCCTCATAGAAGAATATGATCTTTGGCCCATTTTACTTTAGTTTGTAGGTAAATATCAACGATTATTTGAATATTTTAGGCAAACATATATACCAGACTGTAAATTTAAATTTTTTTTCTATTAAAATAAGTAAGCATAAATACCATGTAAGACCAATGCTTGTGTATGTATGTATGTGGGGTGTGTTTTGTTTGTTTATGGCGTTATATGTTTATTTGCTTATGTAATGTTTGTTTTTTGTATTTTTGGAAAATTTAATAAAAACGTATGTTTAAAAAAAAAAAAAAAGTCCCATGACCACTGTTTCCTTTTACATATAAAGTAATTTAGTGATGGATGCATGTCACGGTGACGATAATAGGTCATATCTCTTCCTCTCGTTCTGAGACTATGTCCCACTCCCGCCGGGCTTGTGTGCACATTGGCAGCGTGCTGTGTCCCTGGGACAGTGGGCATCCCAGATCTCAGTAAAGAGTCGATAATGAGGCTCTTTACCCAATGCGATAAGCTGGGTCCAATCACAGCTGATCACATGTAAACAAGGAAATTGGCTTTCCTCTGCTCACAATGACAGCGTGAGAGGAGAGGGGAGGAGAGCCGATCAGCAGCATTTTCTCACAGGGGAGACCTGCACAGATAGTCAGTGCACTGATCATCAATGCCCTGATTATCAGTGCAGCCCCAAAAGTGCCCATCAGTGATGCCAGTCAGTGCCCAGCAGTCATGCCAAAGCTGTACCCATCAGTAATGCCAGTCAGTGTTGCCCATCAGTGCCACCTATCCATGCCGCCTATCCATGCCACCTATAAGTTCTGGTCACCAGTCCTAAGGAAGGATGTGTACTATAGTGAGTTCAAAGAAGGGCGACAAAGCCAATAAAGGGACTGGAGGACCTCAGTTACGAGATAAAAAGATCCTTCTCCTGTCCCAGGACTTCAGAACAGTGCCCTCCAGTAAATACTCCTTTGGCAGTATTCCCAGGGGTCTGCAACCTAGCTCCTGCTCCTGCTGAGACCCAGACTGCAATCTTCTATTTCAGAAACTCTTTTCTAGGGGCATTAGCCCCCCAAGAGACAGGAACTCTCACAGAAAAGGAAAGCGACTCACCCAGAGCTTCCCAAACATTTATTACTTTCACAGCCACCCTCTGGATGCCTCCTTTTAGGAATTGGCTGGTGAATGATAAATATTCATACTGGTCATTCTCATTTCCCTATACTATATTCTGGAAGCTTCTTCGAATGTCAGGTGGGAGAAATCAAACACCTGGCTTAGGAAATCCTGAACAAAAAAAAACAACCAATCACTGCTTATTACATTGAAGCTGAAAACTAAATTTACCTAGCACCCTAACTAGGAGGGCGTTACACATTTTACAAATAAATTGCTCATAATATTGTGTTTGTCTTTAGTGTGTTTTTTTTCCTGAAAATGTACGTTTGACAAATAGCTGTGCAAACAAAATTGCAACTACCACCACCATGTTATACTCCAGTGTCTCCACTTTCATAAAATATATACTTTTTAGGATTTTAGAATAATTTCTAGTAAAAAAATAAAGATTTTAACATGTATGTGAAAAAAAAATGCTCCAGCAGAAAGGTGGTTAAATTTGTATTTTGCTTTTGTAAAAAGCCCTATTCCAAAAGATACGGTACTTGCAGCAGGAGCTAAAATAACAATGTTTCTATGCCCCCCAACAAAAAAAAATATAAACTCTTTGCTTTCTTTGCTGATTCTTTAAACCAAAACCAAAAATATACCCCCAAAACACTGGCCACAAGCACTCTCGACACACGTGCTCATTCACCCGTCACTTCTGGCGTTCAGGAAGGCATGAGCCTGCAGGACTTTCGCCCCCTATTCTGGGTTCCCTAACCACATTAAGAGGGAATCCTGACTTTCCCCCAGGAGAATCGAACAACTTCTTGCAACAAGACTGGCCATTCAAGGATGTATTAGCCCTCCAGTTCTATTCTGACGAGAAACCCATTCCCTTTAGATAGACTTAGAACGATCACTAAGACAGCCTCATTCTCCTTCTGGACTTACAGGCAAGTACGCCATTTCCTTACAACCCATTCCTGTCAAACTAATTGGACGAGACAACTTACGTCCTTTGAATCTATCTGTCACCGCAAAACACCCCAAAGACATCTTATTTCTCTCCTATACACCCTCCTCTCGGAACCTTCGAACACCGACTAGTTCTCTCACAACCTTCTCTCACAACCTTTTAACACCGACTCTAGTTCTCTCTCTCCTGGAACAGACTTACAAACACCCTTAACAAATGAGGAATGGACCACGGTCTATGAATATGCGCATAAGGGCTCGCTAAATGTCGCCATCCAAGAAAACGGATACAAGGTGATCACCAGGTGGTACAGAACCCCCTCATGTCTCCATAAATTCTCACCCAACATCTCCAATACCTGCTGGAGATGTGGCTCAAAGGTGGGCATGATGCTTCATGTGTGGTGGGACTGTGAGAACCTTCAACCCTTTTGGAGGGAGGTCCATAGTCATGCATATGGTTAATGCAGCTAAACTTTGTATACCCAAACATTGGCACTCCACCTGCACTCCAACAATCAGGGAATGGTTTGCAAGAATTTCTAAAATAAAGGATATGGAGGAATTGATCCATATTTCACAAGATAGAATGCATAAATTTCCATTCATATGGGCTTGCTGGGCTCATTTCACGACCAGTGATAAATATCGTCAGTACGTGCCCTCAAGCCTATTTGTATAATACCGCAATGGAGTGCGGATTGCCTTGGTGCTGGGGGTGGGTGCAGAACCACTCCTGACCCCTAACCCTATGCTGAATATCCCCTGTTTATTTTTCCCCTCCCCCCTGTGTTTTTTTTTTTCTTTTGACAACCCCCTCCCCTTTCCGTTTCCACATCTGTAACCCCCCCCCCCCCCCCCCAGCAGTAGGCTCCACTCCCCCTATTTTTTTCTTTTCTTTTTCTCTCTTCTTTTTTTTTTTTCTTTCTCTTTCCACTCTTTCCTCACTTTCTTTCCCTCTGTATCTTTATCTTCGATTGACAGGTATTTAGATGCCATGTATACCCTAATGGGACACATCAACTCCTAGCCCTGGACCGGGAATGATTTTGCAATCCCCTCTCCTCTTCTTAACCAGGTCGGGGGAGGACCTGGGGGGAGGTGAAAGGTGAAAAATTACCCTCCACCCTAAGACGCTTACTCTTATTCCAATTACTTGTCCCTGGTCATCTCCTCTTAGGTTGTAATTCCAGGTTATTTCCTTTAAATGATACTGTTACAATGTCCTGGTTATATGCTGTTCTGTAACAAATGTATTGCCCTGTATGTTTACTTCTGTCTCTATACTGAATAAAATCTTTATGGAAAAAAAAAAAAACAGCTCACTGAATATTTTCTGAGCTGGGTATATTGTATGTATGCATTTCATATGAATACCCATGTGCATCACATCCCAAGATCAATAGCCAGTAAGCAAACTTATGAGCTTATTAAAGTTAACCCAGAATCTTGTTTTGTTGTTATCATTCTGCTTAAAGCTACTCCCAAGATTCTAGAAACAAATTATCAAAGTCACCCACACAAGAAAAAACAGGGAGGGAAGCACAAGGTCAAACATATTGTTAAACATAAAAGACTACATTTATCAAAATAGCCCATAGCTGCAAAAACTGTTATTTTTGATTAATATGAAACCATGTTCATGCTACCTGGCAGATATCAAGAGCCTGCATTTTCATTGTTTATTATCAGTAGTAACTGCTTTCTTTCAGCAGCCTATTAACCTCCCCAGAATTTCCCTAGCATAGCGGGCACTAGGGAGGTGGACACTTTGGTACAACTTGACACCCTCATGCATAGACAGAAAGCGCTGTATTATCTTTTCCCAGGCAGAAATAGCAAACAGAAATTTGTTTCTTTTTTTATCTGTGCAAGCCAATCCGTTTTTTTTTTTCTTGCAGTGTTTGTAATATGGAGTGCAGTCAATTTAGTGAAAAACATTAGTATCAAAGTGATCTCATAAAATGCAAAATGTTTTTTTATTTTTATCATATTTTGTCAGTATATAATTTGTAGTGCTCTTGTATCAGAACAATATTAATATAGTCTTCGACTATACAGTAACTAACTTTCTTACTTTAACAGAGCTAGTCAAGTCATGTAAGGGCAAAGAGTATTTATATAGCATTAAATATCAATCCTGCTTCACTAAATACCTAACTTAAATTTTTTCCTTCTTCACTCAGCTGGACTAAAAATGGTAAATTATATGCCTTCAGATCATTAAGAACAAATAGCCAGGAAAATCTACTTCTGGTCCATCACGGCTTTTAATAACTGCCTAGATAGCTGGAAATTGGAATAAAACAAATATATATAAAGTTTCCATGTGGTCCAACATCTTTTTAAAGGCAACAGAACACAAATAATCATGGTGGTTCTCTTATATTTTAGTTTGGATATATATAGCTTATTTTTTTTAAAACATGAGTATAAAAATTCAGATTCACAGAGGTCTGGTCAGTAAAAAATGTTTCCAGCAAAGGCCCCAATTTTATGTTTTTTTTTTTTTGTTTGTTTTTTTTGTTATGACTCTGACTCTGTTAAGGCCAGACATGGGAGTAAGTCACACATGTGCAAGTCATAAGCAAGTCTCAAGTCTTAACCTTCAAGTCACAAGCAAGTCCCAAGTTACTGTGGCAAAAAGCAAGCAAGTCAAGTCAAGTCACTGCTAGAAGTCAAGCAAGTCAAGTCAAGTCAAGTCATTTATTTTGGTCAAGTCACAAATCAAGTCAAAATACTGATCTACCCCATTTCCACCTTTAAATGAGTTAATGAGTGCCTCACTGTGCCCATGTCTCACTGTGCCCATGTCTCACTGTGCCCGTGTCTCACTGTGCTCGTTCTTCACTTGTGCCTGTGCTTCACTGTGCCCATGCTTCACTGTGCCCGTCAGCCGTGTACCTGACCGGCGGCCATTCCAGCATTCAAAAGCCACGCCTCCTCCTCATCTGTGATAGGCGTAACAATCTCCCAGCATTCAGTGTTCCGCCTATCACGGACAGCCGCTCATCCTCATAACACAGACAAGGATGAGAGGATGTCCATCATAGGCTGAACACTGCCTGCTGTGAAATTGAGTGTTCCGCCTATCACAGACGAGGAGGCGTGGCTTTTGAACACTGCAATGGCCACCGTCTGTCTGCATGACACGCTGATCAGGTAGGCAGATGGTGGCTTGCGGTTAGTGTTAGTGGGTTAGTGGTTAGTGGTAGTGCATACCTCCCAACTTTTGAACTTCAGAATGAGGGACACTTGAGGGAGGAAGTGTCCCTACGCAGGCTGTGGCAAAAAAACGGTATGGCCTAATGATTATGAGTGGGAGTGGCTTATGGGGCATAGTTAAACCAAACTCGGGCTTCCTGCTTTGATTGCTCTGCCACAAGCAAGAGTCTCACAGACACAAACCCCAGTACAATCATTTTAAAAAAGAATAAAAAGCTTCCATTACAAATGGTTTTGCACACACTATGGAAAAGTGTGTTACACAAAGTGTGGAAGGATTGAGGAGTGCATTATGTACAGAGTGAGCGGTTCAGAAATGCGCTATGTACTGAGTGTGAGGTTCAGAAATGCGCTATGTACAGAGTGTAAGGTTCAGAAATGCGCTATGTACAGAGTGTGAGGTTCAGAAATGCGCTATGTACAGAGTGTGAGGTTCAGAAATGCGCTATGTACAGAGTGCGAGGTTCAGAAATGCGCTATGTACAGAGTGCGAGGTTCAGGAGTGCGTTTATATACAGAGTGCGAGGTTCAGGAGTGCGTTTATATACAGAGTGCGAGGTTCAGGAGTGCGTTGCATACAGGAACTTCTAATTTCCCTGCAACTCAGAATATGCTGGGAGTTGTAGTTCCCCTGTCATTATGGTCATACTGGCAGTTGTAGTTCTAGTCACCCTGACCACCTTGGGAGTTGTAGTCCCCCTGTCACTCAGTAAATGCTGGGAGTTGTAGTCCCCCTGTCACTCAGTAAATGCTGGCAGTTGTAGTCCCTTGTCACTAAGGCCATGCTGGCAGTTTTAGCCACTCACCTCTGCAGCTCTCTAACGATCTCCCCAGTCTTGGTGACGATGGGCTCCCTCACAGCGTTCTCCACTGCCCGCACCTGGAGTTCATGGCCTGCAGGTTGAGGATCCGGTTCGGCACCGCGGGGGCTACCACACTACTCTTGGCCCTCCTGGGGGCCCCGGCATCCACCCTCCTCAGTCCGCTGCAGAGCACCAATCTCACCCGACCCCTCATGACACTGGAATATCCCGCTCTATGGTGGGCGGATTCAGGAGGGGCCGGGTGCCGCTCTGTGGTGGGTGGAGTCAGGAGGAGGGGCCGGGTGCCGCTCTCTAGTGGCCTAAGTCAGGAGGAGGGGCCGGGTGCCGCTCTGTTGTGGGCGGAGTCAGGAGGAGGGGCAGGGTTCCGGTCTCTGATGGCTGGAGTCTGGTGGAGGAGCAGGGATGTGCTGGTGTGGTAGGCGGTGTCAGGGAGGGACAGGGCGGCTCTCTGTTTGTGGGGCGGAGTCAGGAGGCTGAAAGCGAATATCGGCCCGCCCATCTTCGACATCACACACTGAATCTGACAGATGCACTTTCCCTCATTGCAGCCTTACCCCTGCCGGTTCGCCCACCAATCCCCCGTGCCAAGTCATTGCAAGTTGCAAGTCATATAGCCCAAGTCAAAGTCAAGTCGCAAGTCATTAGTTGCAAGTCAAAGTCAAGTCATTTATTTAATTCTGTCAAGCAAGTCGCAAGTCCTAAAAAAGGTGACTCGAGTCTGACTCGAGTCAAGTCATATGACTCGAGTCCCCCACCTCTAATTAAGGCCCTTCACATCACCGTCTTCTTCCACCTTTGCATCACAGTTTTTGTCTTTACATCAGGGGCCTGCATCCCCCAATTTTCATCACAACCCCCTTTACATCAGTCCCCTTCTTCCCCTTTATATCAATGGCCTTAATCCCCTCCTTCACACCCCATTCTCTCCTCCTTTACATCACAGAGCCTCTTCACATCACAGCTCCCTCTCCCCTACATCATATCCCTTTTTTACATCACACTCTCCTCCCCTTTACTGCAGTGTCTTCAGTCCCCCTTTTACATCACTGCCCCCTCCATTACATCACAGTCCACTTCACATTACAGCTTCCCCATAAGATCACAGCCTTCTCTTTACATCACACCATCCCCACTGTATATTCAATTCATTTTACAGTCCCCCTTCACATCAGCATCTTCAGTCCCCGCTTTATATCACAACCCCCCTCTGCTTTTACATCACACTCCCCTCTTTAAATCAGCCCCCTTTTTATAGCAGTGTCTTCATTCCCCCTTCACATCACAGTCCCCTCCTCCTATACATAAGTTCCCTCCCCCTTTACATCAGTGTCCTCCCCCTTTAAATCACAGTCCCTTTCACATCACAGCCCCCCGCTCCATCACATTACATTAGCCAAAGCACCTGCAGTGCAGCATACCGCAAACACATAGCAATGCACTACTATTCTTTGCATGTGTTGCTTTCCCCAAAAATGAGCCAGAGGAAGTTTTAGTAGTGGTTTCACATAATGCACATAATGTATTAGTAGTGGTTTCACATAATGCATGTTAATATGTGTGCATTACTGCTCTGGTGAAATGAATTTCAGGTATAAAGCAAGTGTTACGCACACAGGGTTAACACAAAAACTGGTATTCAGGTTTCCAGACAGATAGGGACACTGTGCATAGATTCACTATCAGACTTAGCACCTAGCCAGCACTCACCAAGCTTGATAGCATGAATATTTGCTTCTGTAGAATACCTCTTTACTAAAATCACATAAATGGCTGTATAATACACAAGCGTAACAAACACACAGCTTCAACCAATTACACAGGAGTTTGGGTGCCCAGGGAAATGCTTGACACACTTAAGGAATTGCAGGCCACGCCCATCCGCAACAAACTTCCCCAACTACAAACATAATTAAATAAATACGCAAAACATCTTATTTGGCAAAAAGTTGTCCGCAACACCTTTATTGGTTTTAAACAAATAATTTTCCAAAACTCTTTATTATAACTCATAACTTCATATATATTAAATAAACAGATTTCTACCTGCTCAGTTTTTAGAACTCGAGCAGTAGCACAACTTTAAATATAAATAACAGTTCCCCCCAGAATCCGGGGTGTTCGCGACTGGGGCGGGAGGGAGCTCCAATCTTCTTTGCTGGCCACCAGAAAAGAGGGAAAACCCCTCACCTGCTGGCCCTTTTATAGCCTCTCCTAATACTTTCAGAATTTTCCCTGTGCCCTTATTGGCTCATTCTGGATACACTGCTCTAGCTTCTTAAAGAGAAAGTGACCCTAACTAAATACACCACACAATGTTTAAAAAAAACTCACTCCTAACTGAGATGGGGAGTCCGCAATCTCAGGAAAGTGGACCCATATTGTGCCCCCTTTTTTCATGAGATTGCAGGCCACACCCACCCGCAACAAACTTCCCCAGATACAAACATAATTAAATAAATACGCAAAACATCTTATTTGGCAAAAAATTGTCTGAAACACCTTTATTGGGTTCATTTTCCAAAACTCTTTATTATAACTCATAACTTCATATATATTAAACAAACAGATTTCTACCTCCTCAGTTTTTAGAACTCGAGCAGTAGCACAACTTTAAATATAAATAACAGTCCCCACAAGCCGGGCTTGAGCATCAAGATCCCGAGCGCTGCGGCCATCTCTATGCTATACTGTAAACCCAAATTAAATATGTCGATTCCCACTTCCGATAAGTGCACTCCGTTCGGCCTGTACAACCCTGGATGACCACCCTCCAGGTCCACATGCCAATAAGACAGTTCACCAATCTGGGGCATGAATTTCTCCAGAGCCCTATTGACTCTTTTCCTCATTTTTTCCATAATCCCCCTCTGAGCAGAGCAGAGCCATGAAAGGCGAGGGACTACCTCTGAAAAAACAAGCGTCATATCTGGGGAAAATATACTGAAGCGATGCAGGTCTTGCTTAATCATGAATAGTAAATCTAGTGTTTTAACATTCCCCAAATCATTACCTCCTAAATGAATAACCAAAATAGATGGCGGAGGCCATATTTGACACAACCTGGTCAAGTGAAAGTAAAGTTGAAACCAGGCCTCTTATACCTTTCCAAAGTAACCTAAAAGAGTCCGGGTGGAAAGATAATTTTGTTGAACAGCTGCATTGAGCCACTCTTTTTTTGCGCCCAATAAACAAATGAGTGTCCCAGAATCCACACTGTGTGCTGGACACCAAAAATTCAAACAAACAAATTAGGACAAAGATATAACATAAAACATTGGGACTTCCACCTCCCCATTTCTTTAATATCAGATTCTGGTAAACCCAACCAGGCTGCCTCAGAGGCTGCACCTATCCTAAATGAGTGGGAGGAAAACCCATCCCAATTTTCCCAATTTTTTTAAAAAACTGCATCAAATTGGTACTTGGTAAGAGGCATTAAATTAAAGTGAATGAGCAACAACTCCCCTCCGGAAGGCCTAAACCCCAGTAAGGTAACTGTGGCTACTGGGCACATGACTACATCATCGTGCTCCCACATATTAACCCATCTGCCCTTGCCACATTGATCAGTTTTTGAATGCTGCAGCCAAATATGAACACCCAAGTGATCAAACAGCACCTGATCAAACCGAATCCCCAAATTACCTTGCTTATTTGTCGGTATCAACTGTGAGATGTGGAATGCCCCGAAAAAAGCAAGCACAAAGGCTGTCTTGAACAGTAAGGCTTCGTAAAAGGAAAAACAAACTACTTCAGTAACCCTGCAAAGGCCCCTGAGGATGTCAAAAGAGATCGGTTGCCTGTCATCTGATACAAAAGTCAATCTCTTGTACCCCTTCAGTGCCTGTTTACCTGAGAAATAAGATGTACAAGCTCGTAAGCCCAATAGCCAAAAGAAAAAGGAAATGCCGGGGGCGTGGCCTGGCCGAATACGGAGATGGCCGCTTAGACACTGAGCTCCGCTTGTCCACAGAGCAATTGGCTGCATCCAGCATCGCTACACAGCCCTCTGCACTCCACGGAGAAAAGGCAGAATCCCCCACATCCACGGGGACATGACCTGTGGCAGATCTGACGCCCACGGAGCGCGGAAACTCATACATTTCTACATGAAGCCCACCAGAGCCTCTACCCAAGATGGTGCTGGCCATGAAGAAGAGCCCGCGCCACTACAAATGGCCTCAGCGGAGGATCCTCTCTCTGATATGGAGGACTCTGGGGACCACCAGCACCAGACAAATCCTTCCCCGGCAGACAGAGGTAAGAGATCTACCATTTCCCCAGCACATTTACCCACTAAGCCTCCCCCTGTGAAGCGGCAGCATGGCGCTGAGACCTGTGGTGCCACATCAGCAGCAGAATCCACTGCCTCACTAGCTGCATACAATACAACAGATAACCCTGTCTTTACATTTTTATTGTCTCTTTTCAGGT
>CM053035.1:96125305-96166122 GCA_028564925.1 Lithobates sylvaticus
CCGCAAATGAACCAACACAAGTCGAACAGCACCTACAATACACGCACTAATAAACAGATACGCACGACAAGCACAAACTGAAGAGCAGTAACGATCTGAGTCAGAAAACTGAGAAGCGCGAATCGTAAGTCCCCAAACTTCGACTAACTCGCGATAAACACAGGATCGGCAGAAGGAGCCCAACGGGTGCGGGACGTGGTGCTGAACTTCCCTTTTCTAGTCTCGTGGAAGACGACTTACGTCACGACGTTCTTGCAGACCGGAAATTCCGACAACGTTGTCCGACCGTGAGTACGCAACACCAACATCGGACAAAGTACGACGGACATGATCCGACCGACCTGGTCCGCGGATAATCCGAGCGTGTGTATGGGGCTTAAGTCTTCTTCCCATTTCTGGACATAATACGGGCTATTTTTATTGGAATAGACCAGTAAGTGAGAATATAAGGTAGAAATTGTTCCTCTAGCGTGGGGATCCTTTTTACAAATGTTTTCAAAACTGGACATATGTGCTAATTGGGGTGATGTGTTGACTAAGGGTGTGAACATTTTTTTGATTTGGAAATATCTGAATAATTCCGATTGTGGTAAACCATATTTTTCACAAAGGGTGGTAAAAGGGATAAATGACGATGAGTTTATAAATTTATACAAATTTAGAACATTTCGGGATGTCCATTCTTTAAAAGATTTAGGGGACACCCATGCTGGATAGAAGGCAGGGTTTCTATAAAATGACAATAATGGATTGTGTAAAGATTGTAATTGATTGCTCGTTTTGAATCTATCCCAAAGGGATATATAGTGTTTGGTAATAGGATATTTTAGGTCTTTTCGGTCTTTAGATGAGATCCATAATAAATTGGATATTGGAATAGGATCACATTCCGTGGCTTCAATTGATACCTATAATGGGGTTTCTTGATTAGGGATGGGCCCGGTGCTCGATGCGAACCCACGTTCGCATCGAGCACCGGGCGTTCGCTCGCTCGGCGAGCCCAGAACTATTTGGGCCGTTCGCATCACATTCGTGTGATGCGAGCGGCCCCGCAATGCATTGCGGCCGGCGCGGCCGGCGCAGTGCATTGCTGGCTGATGATTGGCCAAGCATGCACTGTGACCCCGCATGCTTGGCCAATCACAGCGCCGGAAACTCGGAGAGCAATAATTGGCTACAGGCAGGACGCCTGTAGCCAATTAAAGCTCAGGGGCTTTAGTACACGCCCCACCATTTAAAAGGCCGCCACGCCGTCGGCGCCGGTCACATGAGTTCCGGCTTTAGGAGAGATCAGTCTGCTGATTCTGTGTCTTTGCTTGATTCATTGCTACAGAAAGATTTGCTCTTCTTTGCTAAACCATTGGCTATTTCTTTGCTAAACCATTGCTACCTAAGTCATTGATCGTTCATTGCTGCTGATTGCACAGTTAGTGTGTTATTAGCTGCTGCTGGGGATTAGTCTGGTGCGTGTTTTACTGTTAGTACAGTATTTCAGTAGTACCAACCGCAGTGCTGTTAGCACAGCATTGCACCCCAACAGCACCCATAGGACTTCTAGTGAGTTAGTGGCAGCAAACAGAGCTCCTATATTTTCTTCCCAGAAGCACCCATAGGACTTCTAGTGTGTTAGTGGCATCACACAGAGCTCCCATATTTTCTTCCCAGAAGCACCCATAGGACTTCTAGTGTGTTAGTGGCATCACACAGAGCTCCCATATTTTCTTCCCAGAAGCACCCATAGGACTTCTAGCGTGTTAGTGGCATCACACAGAGCTCCCATATTTTCTTCCCAGAAGCACCCATAGGACTTCTAGTGTGTTAGTGGCATCACACAGAGCTCCTATATTTTCTTCCCAGCAGCACCCATAGGACTTCTAGTGTGTTAGTGGCATCACACAGAGCTCCCATATTTTCTTCCCAGAAGCACCCATAGGACTTCTAGTGTGTTAGTGGCATCACACAGAGCTCCCATATTTTCTTCCAGAAGCACCCATAGGACTTCTAGTGTGTTAGTGGCATCACACAGAGCTCTTATATTTTCTTCCCAGAAGCACCCATAGGACTTCTAGTGTGTTAGTGGCATCACACAGAGCTCCCATATTTTCTTCCCAGAAGCACCCATAGGACTTCTAGTGTGTTAGTGGCATCACACAGAGCTCCCATATTTTCTTCCCAGAAGCACCCATAGGACTTCTAGTGTGTTAGTGGCATCACACAGAGCTCCCTATATTTTCTTCCCAGCAGCACCCATAGGACTTCTAGTGTGTTAGTGGCATCACACAGAGCTCCCATATTTTCTTCCCAGAAGCACCCATAGGACTTCTAGTGTGTTAGTGGCATCACACAGAGCTCCCATATTTTCTTCCCAGAAGCACCCATAGGACTTCTAGTGTGTTAGTGGCATCACACAGAGCTCCAATATTTTCTTCCCAGAAGCACCCATAGGACTTCTAGTGTGTTTAGTGGCATCACACAGAGGTCCCATATTTTCTTCCCAGAAGCACCCATAGGACTTCTAGTGTGTTAGTGGCATCACACAGAGCTCCCATATTTTCTTCCAAGAAGCACCCATAGGACTTCAAGTGTGTGTTAGTGGCATCACACAGAGCTCTTATATTTTCTTCCCAGAAGCACCCATAGGACTTCTAGTGTGTTAGTGGCATCACACAGAGCTCTTATATTTTCTTCCCAGAAGCACCCATAGGACTTCTAGTGTGTTAGTGGCATCACACAGAGCTCCTATATTTTCTTCCCAGAAGCACCCATAGGACTTCTAGTGTGTTAGTGGCATCACACAGAGCTCCCATATCTTCTTCCCAGAAGCACCCATAGGACTTCTAGTGTGTTAGTGGCATCACACAGAGCTCCCATATTTTCTTCCCAGAAGCACCCATAGGACTTCTAGTGTGTTAGTGGCATCACACAGAGCTCCTATATTTTCTTCCCAGCAGCACCCATAGGACTTCTAGTGTGTTAGTGGCATCACACAGAGGTCCCATATTTTCTTCCCAGAAGCACCCATAGGACTTCTAGTGTGTTAGTGGCATCACACAGAGCTCCCATATTTTCTTCCAAGAAGCACCCATAGGACTTCTAGTGTGTTAGTGGCATCACACAGAGCTCCCATATTTTCTTCCCAGAAGCACCCATAGGACTTCTAGTGTGTTAGTGGCATCACACAGAGCTCCCATATTTTCTTCCCAGAAGCACCCATAGGACTTCTAGTGTGTTAGTGGCATCACACAGAGCTCCATATATTTTCTTCCCAGCAGCACCCATAGGACTTCTAGTGTGTTAGTGGCATCACACAGAGCTCCCATATTTTCTTCCCAGAAGCACCCATAGGACTTCTAGTGTGTTAGTGGCATCACAGAGAGCTCTTATATTTTCTTCCCAGAAGCACCCATAGGACTTCTAGTGTGTTAGTGGCATCACACAGAGCTCCTATATTTTCTTCCCAGAAGCACCCATAGGACTTCTAGTGTGTTAGTGGCATCACACAGAGCTCCTATATTTTCTTCCAAGAAGCACCCATAGGACTTCTAGTGTGTTAGAGGCATCACACAGAGCTCATATATTTTCTTCCCAGAAGCACCCATAGGACTTCTAGTGTGTTAGTGGCATCACACAGAGCTCCCATATCTTCTTCCCAGAAGCACCCATAGGACTTCTAGTGTGTTAGTGGCATCACACAGAGCTCCTATATTTTCTTCCCAGCAGCACCCATAGGACTTCTAGTGTGTTAGTGGCATCACACAGAGCTCTTATATTTTCTTCCCAGAAGCACCCATAGGACTTCTAGTGTGTTAGTGGCATCACACAGAGCTCTTATATTTTCTTCCCAGAAGCACCCATAGGACTTCTAGTGTGTTAGTGGCATCACACAGAGCTCCTATATTTTCTTCCCAGAAGCACCCATAGGACTTCTAGTGTGTTAGTGGCATCACACAGAGCTCCTATATTTTCTTCCCAGAAGCACCATAGGACTTCTAGTGTGTTAGTGGCATCACACAGAGCTCCTATATTTTCTTCCCAGAAGCACCCATAGGACTTCTAGTGTGTTAGTGGCATCACACAGAGCTCCTATATTTTCTTCCCAGAAGCACCCATAGGACTTCTAGTGTGTTAGTGGCATCACACAGAGCTCCTATATTTTCTTCCCAGAAGCACCCATAGGACTTCTAGTGTGTTAGTGGCATCACACAGAGCTCTTATATTTTCTTCCCAGAAGCACCCATAGGACTTCTAGTGTGTTAGTGGCATCACACAGAGCTCCTATATTTACTACCAGAAGCACCCATAGGACTTCTAGTGTGTTAGTGGCATCACACAGAGCTCCTATATTTTCTTCCCAGAAGCACCCATAGGACTTCTAGTGTGTTAGTGGCATCACACAGAGCTCCTATATTTTCTTCCCAGCAGCACCCATAGGACTTCTAGTGTGTTAGTGGCATCACACAGAGCTCCCATATTTTCTTCCCAGAAGCACCCATAGGACTTCTAGTGTGTTAGTGGCATCACACAGAGCTCCCATATTTTCTTCCCAGAAGCACCCATAGGACTTCTAGTGTGTTAGTGGCATCACACAGAGCTCCTATATTTTCTTCCCAGAAGCACCCATAGGACTTCTAGTGTGTTAGTGGCATCACACAGAGCTCCTATATTTTCTTCCCAGAAGCACCCATAGGACTTCTAGTGTGTTAGTGGCATCACACAGAGCTCCTATATTTTCTTCCCAGAAGCACCCATAGGACTTCTAGTGTGTTAGTGGCATCACACAGAGCTCCTATATTTTCTTCCCAGAAGCACCCATAGGACTTCTAGTGTGTTAGTGGCATCACACAGAGCTCCTATATTTTCTTCCCAGAAGCACCCATAGGACTTCTAGTGTGTTAGTGGCATCACACAGAGCTCCTATATTTTCTTCCCAGAAGCACCCATAGGACTTCTAGTGTGTTAGTGGCATCACACAGAGCTCCTATATTTTCTTCCCAGAAGCACCCATAGGACTTCTAGTGTGTTAGTGGCATCACACAGAGCTCCCTATATTTTCTTCCCAGAAGCACCCATAGGACTTCTAGTGTGTTAGTGGCATCACACAGAGCTCCAATATTTTCTTCCCAGCAGCACCCATAGGACTTCTAGTGTGTTAGTGGCATCACACAGAGCTCCCATATTTTCCTCCCAGAAGCACCCATAGGACTTCTAGTGTTTTAGTGGCATCACACAGAGCTCTTATATTTTCTTCCCAGAAGCACCCATAGGACTTCTAGTGTGTTAGTGGCATCACACAGAGCTCTTATATTTGCTTCCCAGAAGCACCCATAGGACTTCTAGTGTGTTAGTGGCATCACACAGAGCTCCTATATTTTCTTCCCAGAAGCACCCATAGGACTTCTAGTGTGTTAGTGGCATCACACAGAGCTCCCATATTTTCTTCCCAGAAGCACCCATAGGACTTCTAGTGTGTTAGTGGCATCACACAGAGCTCCCATATTTTCTTCCCAGAAGCACCCATAGGACTTCTAGTGTGTTAGTGGCATCACACAGAGCTCCTATATTTTCTTCCCAGAAGCACCCATAGGACTTCTAGTGTGTTAGTGGCATCACACAGAGGGCCCATATTTTCTTCCCAGAAGCACCCATAGGACTTCTAGTGTGTTAGTGGCATCACACAGAGCTCCCATATTTTCTTCCAAGAAGCACCCATAGGACTTCTAGTGTGTTAGTGGCATCACACAGAGCTCCTATTTTCTTCCCAGAAGCACCCATAGGACTTCTAGTGTGTTAGTGGCATCACACAGAGCTCCTATATTTTCTTCCCAGAAGCACCCATAGGACTTCTAGTGTGTTAGTGGCATCACACAGAGCTCCTATATTTTCTTCCCAGAAGCACCCATAGGACTTCTAGTGTGTTAGTGGCATCACACAGAGCTCCTATATTTTCTTCCCAGAAGCACCCATAGGACTTCTAGTGTGTTAGTGGCATCACACAGAGCTCCTATATTTTCTTCCAGAAGCACCCATAGGACTTCTAGTGTGTTAGTGGCATCACACAGAGCTCCTATATTTTCTTCCCAGAAGCACCCATAGGACTTCTAGTGTGTTAGTGGGACTTCTAGTGTGTTAGTGGCATCACACAGAGCTCCTATATTTTCTTCCCAGAAGCACCCATAGGACTTCTAGTGTGTTAGTGGCATCACACAGAGCTCCTATATTTTCTTCCCAGAAGCACCCATAGGACTTCTAGTGTGTTAGTGGCATCACACAGAGCTCCTATATTTTCTTCCCAGAAGCACCCATAGGACTTCTAGTGTGTTAGTGGCATCACACAGAGCTCCTATATTTTCTTCCCAGAAGCACCCATAGGACTTCTAGTGTGTTAGTGGCATCACACAGAGCTCCTATATTTTCTTCCCAGAAGCACCCATAGGACTTCTAGTGTGTTAGTGGCATCACACAGAGCTCCTATATTTTCTTCCCAGAAGCACCCATAGGACTTCTAGTGTGTTAGTGGCATCACACAGAGCTCCTATATTTTCTTCCCAGAAGCACCCATAGGACTTCTAGTGTGTTAGTGGCATCACACAGAGCTCCTATATTTTCTTCCCAGAAGCACCCATAGGACTTCTAGTGTGTTAGTGGCATCACACAGAGCTCCTATATTTTCTTCCCAGAAGCACCCATAGGACTTCTAGTGTGTTAGTGGCATCACACAGAGCTCCTATATTTTCTTCCCAGAAGCACCCATAGGACTTCTAGTGTGTTAGTGGCATCACACAGAGCTCCTATATTTTCTTCCCAGAAGCACCCATAGGACTTCTAGTGTGTTAGTGGCATCACACAGAGCTCCTATATTTTCTTCCCAGAAGCACCCATAGGACTTCTAGTGTGTTAGTGGCATCACACAGAGCTCCTATATTTTCTTCCAGAAGCACCCATAGGACTTCTAGTGTGTTAGTGGCATCACACAGAGCTCCTATATTTTCTTCCCAGAAGCACCCATAGGACTTCTAGTGTGTTAGTGGCATCACACAGAGCTCTATATATTTTCTTCCAGAAGCACCCATAGGACTTCTAGTGTGTTAGTGGCATCACACAGAGCTCCTATATTTTCTTCCCAGAAGCACCCATAGGACTTCTAGTGTGTTAGTGCATCACACAGAGCTCCTATATTTTCTTCCCAGAAGCACCCATAGGACTTCTAGTGTGTTAGTGGCATCACACAGAGCTCCTATATTTTCTTCCCAGAAGCACCCATAGGACTTCTAGTGTGTTAGTGGCATCACACAGAGCTCCTATATTTTCTTCCCAGAAGCACCCATAGGACTTCTAGTGTGTTAGTGGCATCACACAGAGCTCCTATATTTTCTTCCCAGAAGCACCCATAGGACTTCTAGTGTGTTAGTGGCATCACACAGAGCTCCTATATTTTCTTCACAGAAGCACCCATAGGACTTCTAGTGTGTTAGTGGCATCACACACAGAGCTCCTATATTTTCTTCCAGAAGCACCCATAGGACTTCTAGTGTGTTAGTGGCATCACACAGAGCTCCTATATTTTCTTCCCAGAAGCACCCATAGGACTTCTAGTGTGTTAGTGGCATCACACAGAGCTCCTATATTTTCTTCTCAGAAGCACCCATAGGACTTCTAGTGTGTTAGTGGCATCACACAGAGCTCCTATATTTTCTTCTCAGAAGCACCCATAGGACTTCTAGTGTGTTAGTGGCATCACACAGAGCTCCTATATTTTCTTCTTCCAGAAGCACCCATAGGACTTCTAGTGTGTTAGTGGCATCACACAGAGCTCCTATATTTTCTTCCAGAAGCACCCATAGGACTTCTAGTGTGTTAGTGGCATCACACAGAGCTCCTATATTTTCTTCTCAGCAGCACCCATAGGACTTCTAGTGTGTTAGTGGCATCACACAGAGCTCCTATATTTTCTTCCCAGAAGCACCCATAGGACTTCTAGTGTGTTAGTGGCATCACACAGAGCTCCTATATTTTTTTTCTTCTCAGCAGCACCCATAGGACTTCTAGTGTGTTAGTGGCAGCAACAGAGCTCCTATATATTTTCTTGTCAGCAGCACACATAGTACCTATAGTGTGTTAGTGTCAGCACCCATAGGACCTACAGTGTGTTGTGAGCACACATAGGAGCTCTATTTTTTATACTATATACACTACCGACTACAATGGCTGGAAGACCGCCAAGGAGAGGCAGAGCGTGCAGAGGCAAGAACACAGGGCAGGCAGGCTCTGTTTCTAGAGACAACAGTGCTGGCCGTGGACGTGGTCGTGCATCGTCATCAGCACGTGGCCATGGGACACGCTTGTCTTTGTTTTCGGCAGCTGGACATGTGGAGCCGCATCATGCTGAAGGCTTGGTAGAATGGATGACCAAGCCCTCCTCATCCTCCTCATCCTCTCTCACCCAGGCTCAGGGTACTGGCAGAGCAGCTGCCAACGCGTACTCAATGGCATCATCAGCCACCCCTTCCCTAGACCCACCATGTCCTCCTGAGGAGTCCCCCGAACTCTTTGAGCACAGTGTTGGGTACATGCTCCAGGAGGATGCCCAACGATTCGAAGGCTCGGATGATGATACCCAGCTTGAGGAAGTCAGTAGTGTGCGCGCAGAGAGAGGGGATGCTGAAGGACAGCAATCTGGCAGTACTGTTCCACCAGCTGCAGCTTACTGCCAGGTTTGCTCTAGTGGTGAAGAGGGAGGGGATGATGAGGTCACTGACTCCACGTGGGTGCCTGAGGGAGAGGAGGAGGAGGAGGAGGAGGAGGAGGATGCGGCGTCACATGTCCAACGAGGCAGGATGCCCCCTGGAGGCCAGCTAGAGGCCAGCACAGCAACTGTACCACACCGCAGAGCTCCGCCTGTGCAGGGCGCTGCCTCTGCACGTTATCAGAAAAGTTCTTTGGTGTGGGCCTTTTTTGAGACGAGTGCATCAGATCGCACCACTGCTATTTGCAATATTTGTCTCAAGCGTATCTCGCGTGGCCAAAACATCAGCCGCTTGGGCACCACAAGCATGAGCAGACATATGTCGACCTGCCATGCAGCTCGTTGGCAAGCACACATAAAAGACCCACACCAAAGAACAAAGCGGACCTCTCCTTGCTCCTCATCAGCTGGGATCTCCATCCCCACTATATCTTCAGTCCTCTCTGAAAGCTGCTCTGAGAGGACTGAAGGTGTAGAATTAGGTGTGTCACAACCAAGTACTTGCAGTACACCGACGTCCGATTGTAGCAGGCAAATTTCCCTGCCCCAGCTGCTGGACCGTCGAAAGAAGTATACTCCCAGCCATCCACATGCCCAGCGGTTGAATGCTAGCTTGGCTAAATTGCTAGCACTTCAACTGCTGCCTTTTCAGTTGGTAGACTCGGCCCCCTTCCGTGAGTTTGTTCAATGTGCGGTTCCTCAGTGGCAGGTTCCCAAACGCCACTTTTTCTCACGGAAGGCGATTCCGTCTCTCTACCGGCATGTGGAAGGCAATGTCCATGCCTCGCTGGACAGGGCGGTCAGCGGTAAGGTGCATATTACCGCTGACTCATGGTCCAGCAGGCATGGACAGGGACGTTATCTTTCTTTCACGGCCCATTGGGTCACTCTATTGGCAGCTGGGAGGGATGCAGGACAAGGTGCAGTAGTGTTGGAGGTTGTTCCGCCACCACGCCTCCAAAATGCTACTACTGGTTGTGACACACCTCTCTCCTCCACCCCCTCCTCTTCTTCTTCCTCCAGTGCTCTGTCCTCGGAACCAGCGGTGCTCCGTAGGCGTACAAGGGGCTACGCAAGTACGCAGGCAAAAAGATGCCATGCCGTGCTTGCGCTGGTGTGTTTGGGGGACAGGAGCCACACTGGGCCAGAGGTTCTGGCAGCTCTGCAGGGGCAGGCCGAGAGGTGGTTGACGCCACGCCAGCTTAAGCCAGGAATGGTCGTTTCTGACAATGGCACCAACCTCCTCTCCGCCCTGCGACAGGGGCAGCTCACCCATGTGCCCTGTATGGCTCACGTCCTCAACCTGGTGGTGCAGCGGTTCTTGGGCAGGTTCCCAGGCTTACAGGATGTCCTGAGGCAGGCCAGGAAAGTCTGTGTGCATTTCCGCCGATCTTATAATGCCAGTGCTCGGCTGACTGAGCTGCAAAAGGAGCTGAACCTGCCCAAGAACCGCCTAATATGTGACATGCCCACCAGGTGGAACTCAACGTTGGCCATGCTGCAGCGACTGCACACGCAGCAGAGGGCCATCAATGAGTACCTTTGCGACTACGGCACCAGGACAGGGTCAGGGGAGCTTGGCTTTTTTTCCCCACGCCAGTGGAGCATGATCAGGGATGCATGCACTGTCCTCTCACCATTTGAGGAGGCCACGAGGATGGTGAGCAGTGACAGTGCATGCATCAGTGACACTGTACCTCTTGTCCACCTGTTGGAGCATACGCTGCGTGGGATAATGGACAGGGCACTTGAGGCAGAACAGAGGCAGGAAGAGGAGGACTTCCTTGCCTCTCAAGGCCCCCTTTATCCAGACAGTGTTCCTTCTGTCCCACCCATCACACAGGAAGAGGATGAGGAGGAGGAGGAGGAGGAGGAGGAGGATTGTGTGAGCATGGAGGTGGAGCCTGGCACTCAGCATCAGCAGCAGCAGTCTTTTAGGGATGATGTACAGTCCCAACAAACCAGTGGACTTGTACGTGGCTGGGAGGAGGTGGCTGGCGATCATGTCATCCTCAGTGACCCAGAAGACTCCGGACCGAATGCCTCAGCTAACCTACGCTGCATGGCCTCCCTGATCCTGCAAAGCCTGCGGAAGGATCCTCGTGTTCTTCGGATCAAGGAGAGGGACCATTACTGGCTGGCCACTCTCCTTGATCCACGGTACAAGGGTAAGGTTGCGGACCTTATCTTGCCGTCGCAGAGGGAGCAGAGGATGAGACATCTCAGGGAGGCCTTGCAGAAAGGTCTGTGCAACGCGTTCCCAGAAACTGGGAGGTTACAAACTCCTGGTCCTGGACGACGAGTTGCTGAGGCTTCGGTCAGTAGCAGAAGGAGCGGTGGGGAAGGTGGACGTCTGACCGATGCGTTCAGACAATTTTTTAGTCCGCAGCCCCAAGGTATGATCGGTTCCAGCAACCATCGCCAGCGTCTGATATACATGGTGCAGGAATACCTAGGGGCAAGGTCAGACTTGGACACCTTTCCCACCGAAAATCCTCTGGCTTACTGGGTCCTGAGGATGGATCACTGGCCAGAGCTTGCACAGTATGCAATTGAGCTACTGGCCTGTCCTGCATCCAGCGTTCTTTCCGAACGCACATTCAGTGCTGCTGGAGGATTTGTCACCGATCATAGGGTGCGCCTGTCCACCGACTCGGTTGATCGACTGACCTTCATAAAAATGAATCAGTCTTGGATCACCACCAGCTACCAGGCACCTGAAGCGGATATAACGGAATAATTTATAATGTCACATCCCTTCAAGACTGCCTATGCTGATGCTGAGTGACTGTCCTGTTATGTTTCACTGACTATCCTCTTCCTCCTCCTCAATGATCCATGCCACCACACCAGTGCCTAAGGCACAATTTTTCAGCCCCTGTATAACAGGGGCGTGTACTTACAATTTTTTTAAAAAAATGCTTCGCAACAGGTGTGACTGCTGTGCTCCAAGTACAGTATCTGTGAGGGGTTGCAGTGTTGTGGCACCAGCACCAGTGCCTAAGGCACAATTTTTCAGCCCCTGTTGGGGCGTGTAATTACAATTTTTAGGCAATGCTTTGCAACAGGTCTCATTGCTGTGCTCAGAGTACAGTATCTGTGAGGGGTTGCAGTGTTGTGGCACCAGCACCAGTGCCTAAGGCACAATTTTTCAGCCCCTGTATAACAGGGGCGTGTAATTACAATTTTTTTAAAAAGATGCTTCGCAACAGGTGTGACTGCTGTGCTCCAAGTACAGTATCTGTGAGGGGTTGCAGTGTTGTGGCACCAGCACCAGTGCCTAAGGCACAATTTTTCAGCCCCTGTTGGGGCGTGTAATTACAATTTTTAGGCAATGCTTTGCAACAGGTCTCATTGCTGTGCTCAGAGTACAGTATCTGTGAGGGGTTGCAGTGTTGTGGCACCAGCACCAGTGCCTAAGGCACAATTTTTCAGCCCCTGTATAACAGGGGCGTGTAATTACAATTTTTTAAAAAGATGCTTCGCAACAGGTGTGACTGCTGTGCTCCAAGTACAGTATCTGTGAGGGGTTGCAGTGTTGTGGCACCAGCACCAGTGCCTAAGGCACAATTTTTCAGCCCCTGTTGGGGCGTGTAATTACAATTTTTAGGCAATGCTTTGCAACAGGTCTCATTGCTGTGCTCAGAGTACAGTATCTGTGAGGGGTTGCAGTGTTGTGGCACCAGCACCATGCCTAAGGCACAATTTTTCAGCCCCTGTATAACAGGGGCGTGTAATTACAATTTTTTAAAAAGATGCTTCGCAACAGGTGTGACTGCTGTGCTCCAAGTACAGTATCTGTGAGGGGTTGCAGTGTTGTGGCACCAGCACCAGTGCCTAAGGCACAATTTTTCAGCCCCTGTTGGGGCGTGTAATTACAATTTTTAGGCAATGCTTTGCAACAGGTCTCATTGCTGTGCTAAGAGTACAGTATCTGTGAGGGGTTGCAGTGTTGTGGCACCAGCACCAATGCCTAAGGCACAATTTTTCAGCCCCTGTTTAACAGGGGCGTGTAATTACAAATCTTGATCTAATAGTTCACAGCAGGGCCCATTCCTGCGCCCACCAAGAGTAACTATGAGGGCCTACAGTCTTGTGGCAACACCGTCCACCACCACCACCACCGCCAAAGGCCCAATTTTTCTGCCCTGTTCAACAGGTGCATGCAATTACAAATCTTGATCTAATAACTCACAGCAGGGCCCATTCCTGCACCCACCAAGAGTAACTGTGAGGGCTTACAGTCTTGTGGCAACACCGTCCACCACCACCACCAAAGGCCCAATTTTTCTGCCCGGTTCAACAGGTGCATGCAAGTACAAATCTTGATCTATTAACTCACAGCAGGGCCCATTCCTGTGCCCACCAGTCTTGTGGCTACACCAACATCTAATAGGGCAAATTTCTGCAGAGTATATACGGCAGGCCCCTACTTTCAAACATCCAACTTACAAACGACTCCTACTTGCAAACGGAAAGAGAAAACAGGAAGTGAGAGGAAATCTACCCCTAGGAAGGGAAATTCTATCATGTTAGATTTAATTTGGGAAAAAGGTATCTCCTCTCTACTGATGCTTTATCACCAATCCTTGTTTCAATTAAAACCCCACTTTTCCAAAAACATTTGTCATTGGGACGGAAAGTGAGGTGACATGTTCTGAACAGATGTGCAAAGACAGCAAATGTTACAGGGGTGATAACCCCTCCCTATGTTCTCCAAAAAGCTTAAAAATAGATTTTTTTGGGATGGAGCTACACTTCATAATGTACCTGTTCAGATTCTACTTAAGAACAAACCTACAGTCCGTGTCTTGTTTGCACCACCTATATACTGCTGTTCAGAGTATATAGGGTTGTAGGTATAGGGTTTTATTTTGGGTGCGGGGTCCCCCTTAATATCCATACAAGACCCAAAGGGGCTGGGGGGGGGGGGGGGGGTGATGGGGTAGCCATGCCATTTTTCTCAAGGATTTTCAGCCATATGGCGGCCAGGACAAGACATGACATTAAAGCCGCAAGTGGTTTTAAATGGCTTCTTTTTTTCCTTTACAAATGTCATTTTGTGCAAGGACAGTTCTAAACACGGGAAACACATGCCACTTCACAGGCATACTTTAGACACCCCCCAGGTACCATATTTAAAGGAAAATTTCACTTTTTTTTTTTCACTTTATGCATCATTAAAATGACTGCTCCCGTTTTATGAAAAAAACGTTAGCAATTTTTTTAAAAGTTCTTTTTGCATTGATATATGTCCCCTGGGGCAGGACCCGGGTCCCCAAACCTGTTTTATGACATTAACATGCATATTGGCCGTTGTAATTAGCAATTTTGATTTCGAACGTTCGCGTCCATTATAACGAATAGGGTTCGAAAATTCGCGATGAACTTTCGGTCCGTTCGAAGGTTCTGGTGCGAACCGAACCCGGGGGTGTTCGGCTCATCCCTAGGCTCTATTAGTAGGGCAAATAATAAAGGAGATAGTGGACAGCCTTGTCTCGTGCCTCTTTCTATGTTGAAAAAATTGGATTTGTACCCAGCATATTTTACGTAAGCTTTTGGTTCATTATATAATGCCATAATCCAATTTGTAAAGTTTGGGCCAAACCCCCATTTCTGTAGTGTATAATACAAGTATGGCCATGATATAGAGTCAAACGCTTTTTTGAGAAAGCAAGTAGGAATACAGCGTTTTTTGGCTATATGTGCTAGAAGGGTCCCTCTACGTACGCTATCACTAGCCTGTCGAGAGGGTATGAAGCCTACTTGGTCTCTATGCACAAGGGTACCAATGATTTTATTCAGATGAGATGCTAGAAGTTTTGCTAATATTTAAATGTCTATATTTAACATTGAAATAGGGTGAAAATTTGAGCATAAAGTATCATCTGATTGGGGTTTAGGTATCATACAAATTATAGCTAATAGAGATTCAGGTCTAAAAGATTTGTTTTTTAATAAGTCATTGAAAGCTTCTGCGAGTAAGGGGGAGAAACAATCCGAAAAAGTACGATAATAGAGGGCCGAGAAACCATCTGGACCAGGTCTTTTGTTAATTTTTAGTGATTTAATAGCTTCTGCTACCTCGTTTGCGGTGATGGGTTTTTCTAGTGACATCATTTAGGGCTCAGTCATTTGGGGTAAGTTAATATTTGAGAAAAAGGAATCAGCTGTATCAGTATTAAATGTATTAGATTTTATATATAGGGTTTTCAGATAAGAGCTGAATTTTTGTACAATTTTAAGGGGATTGTTGGTGTACGTATTGTCTGCTATTTTAAGACTAATAGGTTTAAAGGATTTATTAATAGAATTTAATGCCCTTGATAAATATGTACTTGGTTTGTTAGAATTCTTATAGAATGCATGTTTGGTTCTCCATAGTGATTTATCAGCTGATTCGGTTAGAAAAAGGTTGAATTCCAATCGTGCTTTTTCTAAACGAGTTTTTGCCTTAGGGGTAGGATTATTTTGAAAAGCTAAAAATGATGAGTTGAACTCTGTTTCTAGTTGTCTCATAAGCAATATTCTTTCACGTTTAAGTATTCCTGACTGTCGCTGGATTACTCCTCTTAAGACAGGTTTGTGGGCCTCCCATAGTGTAAGAGAAGAAATGTCAGTACTAGTGTTATGTGTTAAGTATTCTTTTAGAGCCTGTTGGATCGTGAGGCAGTGAGAGGGATGTTTAAGCAATACGTCAGGTAGATACCATGTAGGGTCACGCCCCTTGGGCATAATAGAAGCCACTGAGGTAAAGACAGCATTATGGTCAGACCAAGGTATGGGAATAATGTTGGATGCGATTATTTCAGGTACCATCCCTGTTGTTATAAAAATGTGATCTATGCAACTAAACGATTGGTGGGAGTTTGAGAAATATGTGTAAGTTCTTCTTGTTGGGTTAGATTTTCTCCAAGAGTCAATCAAATTGTGTCTAGAGAGGAGTTGGGATAAAGATTTTTTTGTTCTGAGAGTGTAAAGAGGTGTAGGGGGTTTTGTCCAGAAATGGGAAGACAACCTGATTGGAGTCTCCACATACAAAGATTGATCCCATTTTATGGGTTTTTATGACTTGGAATAGATGTGATAAAAAGGGTAACGGTTGATAATTTGGAGCATAGTAAGAGACCACAGTTACTGCTGTGTCCATAATATATCCTGTTAGGATTAGGTAACGGCCTTCCGGATCTTTTATTTCTGAGTGTTTAGTGAATGGAGTGGTATGGTGGAATGCGATCAGAGTACCACATTTTTTCGTTAGTGCTGAGGCTGTGTATACTTGTGGATATGAAGTATTGAAAAATTTGGGAGTTGAGGTCGGGGTAAAATGGGTTTCTTGTAGACATACTATGTGCGCTTTTTTAGCTCAAAATGATCAAAAGGCTTTTATACGTTTTTGTGGCACATTGAGACCCTGTACATTTAAGGATAAAATATTTAAAGGAGCCATGGCTGCTGAAACAACAATCTATACTTACTAGTTGTCAAGGTGCAGTGACTATTCGGCCTAACCTTCGCGGACATGAAGAAAAGGAAAAGGTATCCAGAAGTAGGGTGGATTAACTTAAAAAGAGTAAAATATAGTAGAAGTCATAAAGCAAATAAATATTATGTGAGAATAAAAAGATTGGAGAAGTACCCGTGATGGTTTGGATTTTTTTTCACCTTTAATAATAAACACCTTCATTTACAAATTGCATTTTGTGCTTACTTGTGTTGTCCTTGACTATTGTTTAAATTGGTTTGATGTTCCGAAACACTTAAGTGTGACAAACATGCAAAGGAACAGGAAATGAGGAAGGGGGCAAACACTTTTTCACACCACTGTATATATATATATTGTAACCTGGGGACAGGTAGCAGGTACAAAGCTCACTGGGATGGGCTGTTTAGTAAGGCACAGATACCAAATCCACTTGAGGTAGTGAAAACAGTGCTGGGTTTATTTGATTTAAATACAAGTCCATACACAGGTGCTGCACAGTCTTCCAGAAAACACCTCAAAACAGAAATAACCAAACAAAAAGTCCTAGTCGTGTCTCGGCTCTAACTATACTATACACCGTCTCTAACTATCAGGCTGAGCAAGCCTACCGCTTGTCAGCTTCTGTAAAGAGTTTTTAAAGGGTTTTACCAACCTTTTGGCTCCTCACAAACCATCCCTGTTTGTGTGTCCCAGGCAGAGAGCAAAGGCTGTTTGCTCAGGTGAGCTTAAATTAGCCTGGAGAGGAGGACTAAGATCCGAACTGGATCATGTCTCAGAGACCTCTGAATGTATATGAGAGGAGCCTGGGAGATGTATAAACCCCGAACAGGACTTCTCCTGGCTCTCTCTGGGACGCTCTGCTACATATCCTCCCCCTTGTTTCAACCCCAGGGTTGGAACACCTGTGGCCCAACAGGAGTGAACACGGGACAGGGCATCTACATTCCCCATCTCCACACCTGGCCTGTGTTTTACGGTAAAGGAGTAATCCTGTAGAGCCAAAAACCACCGGTTCACCCGTCTATTAGTCTCCTTCTTTTGGGCCATCCATTTCAGGGGAGCATGGTCAGTTATTAGGTCAAACTGGCGCCCTAATAAATAGTATCTGAGTGCGTCCACGGCCCATTTTATGGCTAAACATTCTTTTTCAATGACTGCATACTTTTTCTCATGGTCATTGAGCTTTCTGCTTAGGTACACGACAGGGTGTTCTTCCCCATTGTATACCTGTGACAGTACCGCCCCGATACCAACATCAGACGCATCAGTCTGAACCAAAAACTCTCTGGAGAAATTGGGAGAGTACAGTACTGGCTGTGCACACAGAGCCTTCTTCAGGACCTGAAAAGACTCCTCTGCTACTGGGGACCATTTCACCATTACAGAGTCTTTCCCTTTCGTAAGGTCTGTCAGAGGGGCAGCTATAGTTGCAAAATTTGGGATAAATCTTCTATAATACCCTGCAATACCAAGAAAGGCCCTGACCTGCTTCTTGTTTGCAGGGCGTGGCCATTCCTGGATGGCTGCTATTTTACTCACTTGTGGTTTTATGACACCATGGCCAATATGTAGCCCAAATACTTGGCTTCCTCTTGACCAATGGCACATTTTTTTGGATTTGCTGTAAAACCTTCTTTGAAGAGGGAATCAAGAACAGCCTGGACACGAGGCAAGTGAGACTCCCAATCAGTACTATGTACCACTATGTCATCTAGATAGGCTGCTGCATATCGTCGGTGGGGTTTTAGGGTCCTGTCCATGGCCCTCTGAAATGTCGCGGGGGCATTTTGCAACCCAAAAGGCATTTTTTTTTATATTGAAAGGAACCGTCTGGGGTCACGAACGCAGTCTTCTCTTTGGCGCTACCAGTTAGGGGTATTTGCCAATACCCTTTTGTCAAGTCCAAAGTGGTAAGATAGCGAGCCTTGCCAAGTCGGTCTATAAGTACGTCTACTCTGGGCATTGGGTATGTGTCAAACTTTGTCACCACATTAAGCTTCCTGAAGTCGTTACAGAACCTCCATGTGCCATCCGGTTTTGGGACTAACACGATGGGGCTAGACCAGTCACTATCGGATTCCTCAATGACATCTAGCTACAACATTTTTTTAACTTCCTTGCTGATGTCCTTTCTCCTTGCTTCAGGAATTTGGTAAGGTTTGAGCTTGACACGTACCCCAGGTTCAGTAACAATATCATGCTGAACTGCTGAAGTCGTGCCAGGTAACTCTGAAAACTTCTCTCTATTCCTTATCAGGAATTCTCTAGTGTCCTGTTTTTGGGAATATGAGAGGGTGTCTGGAATCGTGACCTCAGGGATGAGAGGGGACTCAGTACTCGTAGGCGTTACTGGGAGAGGCCTCGCAGTTAACGCCATTCTATCCTTCCAGGGTTTTAACAGGTTTATATGGTAAACCTGTTCGGGCTTCCTTTTTCCTGGTTGATAAACCTTGTAGTTGACCTCCCCAACTCTCTCAATTACTTCAAAGGGACCCTGCCACTTAGCCCGGAACTTGCTCTCAACAGTGGGAACTAACACCAGGACCCTGTCACCAGGTGAGAAAACATGGAGTTGTGCCCCCCTGTTATATATTCTCTGTTGGGCTGCCTGGGCCTGCAGTAAGTGTTCTTTTACCACTGGCATGATTGCTGCAATCCTCTCCTGCATTTGGGCAATATGCTCAATGACACTTTTATGGGGTGTCTGTTCTCCCTCCCAAGTTTCTTTGGCTATGTCTAAGAGTCCCTGAGGGTGTCTCCCATAAAGCAACTCAAATGGGGAGTACTCCGTAGAGGACTGGGGAACCTCCCTGATGGCAAACATCAAGTATGATATCAGGAAGTCCCAGTTTTTCCCATCCTTGTCCACAACCTTTTTTAACATGCTCTTTAACGTCTTATTGAAGCGTTCCACTAAGCCATCCGTTTGAGGATGATACACTGAGGTTCGCAGCTGCGTCACCTTAAATAACTTGCAGAGCTCCCTAGTTATTCGCGACATAAACGGGGTGCCCTGGTCTGTAAGGATTTCTTTTGGGATGCCAACCCGACTGAACACCATAAACAGTTCTTTGGCAATGTTTTTAGCAGACGCGGCACGTAGGGGAACTGCTTCAGGGTAACGGGTAGCATAATCCATGATTACGAAGATATGCTGATGACCCCGGGCAGACTTGGGAAGTGGGCCCACAAGGTCCATGGCAATCCTCTCAAAGGGCACTTCAATGACAGGCAAGGGCACTAAAGGACTTCGGAAGTGGGATAGTGGGGCTGACATCTGACACACAGGACAGGATTGACAGTAATTCTTAACATCTTTCTGTATCCCGGGCCAGTAAAACCTGCGCAACACCCTTTCAGTTGTTTTTTCAACCCCTAAATGGCCTCCTAGCAAGTGCCCATGGGCAAGTTCCAACACCAGCCGTCTGTATGGCTTAGGGACCACCAACTGCTCAACCACTTCATCATTCATTTTACATACACGATACAGTAAATCCTCATTGCTGCTGAAATAAGGAAAACAGGGCCTGTCCCTGGGTTCGACAGGTACATCATTAATCACCATTACATTTTCCCAGGCCCTGGAAAGGGTATGGTCTTTTCTCTGCTCAGTACCAAAATTTTCCTTATGCACATTAAGGTCATCAAACTCTAACATAGGCTCGGGGTCAGCAGACGGCTGTCCGGCTCTACTGGTAGTGCGGACCTCCTCAGGGTCCTCCAGCTCTCCTGCCATAACTGATAGAGGAAAAGATGGGGAGCCCTGAGAAGAGTCCCCTGAACCCACCTTGTCAGTAGTGGCCAGGAATTCTGGCTCTGCGACTGAGTCAGGTACTGCAACCGAGTTGGGATGATCCCACAGTTCCCAAAACTTAGGGAAGTCCCTACCAATGATGGCCTCATGCATCAAGTGGGGAACAAATCCAACCAGATGGGTCACCGTACCTAAACCAGTTTTAAACTGAACAGTGGTTACAGGATACTCCCGGGTATTCCCATGTATACAGATCACAGCAACATTTTTAGCATGATAATTCACAGGTTCAATCATTTCAGCTGTAACCAAAGTCACTAGACTTCCAGAGTCCAGCAAGGCTGTAATAGGCTTATCATTCACAGTCATTTGGCACATTGGCTTTCTCATATTTGGGGTTGCAGTGCATGAAACCGCTGCAAACATAGACTGCCTTCTAATAGATAAATCACACTGCATTGGTTCATCTGTCAATGGACAATTTGCGGCAACATGTCCCATTTCTTGGCAACGAAAACACCTGACGTTTCCCCAGTTTGGTTTTCTGACAGGCACAGGCTTCCCTTGTTTGGGATGCCAAGCTTCAGTCCTGGCACCAAAAATCCTCCCCCCTATTTCCTTGCCATGCTTACCACCCACTTCCCCTGGAACAGTCTTACCGGTTGCCTGGGGAGACCGTGGCTTTGGGCGGAAAGTCCGTGCGGCTGTAGGGGTGGTGACAAGGTTCTTTGCAGCAAAATACCTTTCAACGAGTTCCACCAGGTGGGTTGCCGAATTTGGGTCTCCTTGACTCACCCACTCCTGCAGGGAAATGGGTAGTGACCTCAGAAACTGGTCCATGACCACACGCTCCACTATTTGTGGCCCAGACAGGGACTCCGGCTGTAGCCATTTCCTCACCAGGTGAATTAGGTCGAACATCTGCGATCTTGGAGGCTTCTCGTCTTGGAAGGACCAGCTGTGGACCCGCTGTGCTCGAACTGCCAAAGTGACACCAAGTCGTGCCAGTATTTCCTGTTTGACCTTTTCATAGTCTGCTGCTTCTGCTGACTCCAAATCATAGTAGGCCTTCTGCGATTCCCCAGTAAGCAACGGGGCGAGCAGTCCTGCCCACTGGGTTTTAGGCCAACCTTCCCTCTCAGCGGTCCGTTCAAATGTTAGCAGAAAGGCCTCTGGATCATCATCATCATCATCTGTAGACAAAAAGCGAGCCACATGGATGGCTGAGGGCTTGTCTCCAACATTATCAACGTTAGCAGGTGACCACTGTGCTATTGTCTCCACAACCTCAGACAAGGTTTTCCTATCTGCTTTTGCAGCAGTGGCTAGCTGTTCAAACAGCCTCTGCGATTGTTCCTGTGCGATAGCATTAGCTTGCTGTTGTGCTGCGTGGAGTGCAGCACTAGCTTGCTGTTGTGCAGCGTGGAGTGCAGCGTTTGTTTTCTGCTGTTCAGCGTGGAGTGCAGCGCTTGTTTTCTGCTGTACAGCGTTTGCTTGCTGTAGTGCAGCATTTGTTTTCTGCTGTTCAGCGGTTGCTTGCTGTTGTGCAGCTTGGAGTGCAGCGTTTGTTTTCTGCAGTGCAGCGTTTGTTTGCTGTTGTGCAGCGTTGGATATCATCAATTGTTTTAGGATTTCCTCCATGTTTAGTCACTCTAGGTACTGGCCTTTTAAGTAGTAACTTACTACAGCTGCCCACTGAAATCCACCATATGTAACCTGGGGGACAGGTAGCAGGTACAAAGCTCACGGGGATGGGCTGTTTAGTAAGGCACAGATACCAAATCCACTTGAGGTAGTGAAAACAGTGCTGGGTTTATTTGTATAAGTCCATACACAGGTGCTGCACAGTCTTCCAGAAAACACCTCAAAACAGAAATAACCAAACAAAAAGTCCTAGTCGTGTCTCGGCTCTAACTATACTATACACCGTCTCTAACTATCAGGCTGAGCAAGCCTACCGCTTGTCAGCTTCTGTAAAGAGTTTTTAAAGGGTTTTACCAACCTTTTGGCTCCTCACAAACCATCCCTATTTGTGTGTCCCAGGCAGAGAGCAAAGGCTGTTTGCTCAGGTGAGCTTAAATTAGCCTGGAGAGGAGGACTAAGATCCGAACTGGATCATGTCTCAGAGACCTCTGAATGTATATGAGAGGAGCCTGGGAGATGTATAAACCCCGAACGGGACTTCTCCTGGCTCTCTCTGGGACGCTCTGCTACAATATATATACATATATATATATATATATATATATATATATATATATATATATATATATATATATATATATACACATATATACACATATATGGGGCAAACGCGGTCCAGAAAAGAAAATATTATGTTTAAATTATAGAGTAATACATTGAAGTATCATTTTAGAAATGATTGTCAACAAGGGTGGTTGCTCAACAATTGTAGCTAAAAGTGCTACAAAAAAAAAAAAAAAAAGTAATCAGCCCAACTACTAAAGGTAACCATTCAGATTAAAAATGAGTGGGAGAGGATAAAAAAATAAAAAATAAATAAAAAATTTAAGTATTCACTTATTAGTAATTTTATTTCATTACTAAGAAGTAATTAGCTTTGAAGAATAAAATACAAAAATATAGAAAATAAACGTATCCGTTAAATTTGGACATTTAATGATAGGGTATAATTTATCTTATCTTTTTTTTAATTTCTGTTACCTGTTTAACCAAGAAAGATAATTTGCAGTATTTTAGGGAATAAATTCAGTAATTCAATTTCATTACCGTTTTCCCATAAAGTATGTAGCCCAACTACTGATTTTAAAGTGGAAGTAAAGTCACATTTTGGACTTTCACCTACAGGTAAGCCTATAATGAGGCTTACCTGTAGGTAAAAAAAATATCTCCTAAACCTTTACAGTTTAGGAGATATTCCCCGTGCAATACGCCGCTGACTGCAGCGGCGCATGCGCACGGGAGATTCTCGGCTGAAAGGCCGGCAGAATACGAACCCTGCCGGGACGAAGTCTCCCGTGCGCATGCGCGGCAGTGACGACATCGCGGCTCCAGCCACTCACAGCGCTGGAGTCGCGATACCCGGAAGACACGCCGAGGCAACATGTCAGCGACCTCGGCGTGGACCAGGTGAGTTACCGACGCCTCATTCTAAGGTAAGTATTTCATAATGAGCTAGTATGCGGTGCATACTAGCTCATTATGCCTTTTCCTTTACAGGTGTCTAAAAAAAAAAAAAAACATGTCAGCGGGTTTACTACCGCTTTAACCATTCATGTTAAAAATAATTGGGAGAAGATAAAAAATAAAAATAAAAAATGAGAAAAAATATAAAGTGAAAATATTTACTTCTCTGTAATTTTATTTCATCACTAAGAAGTAATTAGATAAAAATAAAAAAATAAAAAAAAATATATAAAATTCAAAAATATAGAACGAAAACTTGTCCTTTTAATATGGACAATTAGTGCTAGGGAATAATTTTACATTTTAAAATGACAGTTTTCCCAGTAATTTCTGTTTACTGGTTAACCAAAATCAATATTTTCGCTATAGTTTAGAAAATAAATTCAGTAATTCATTTTTATTACTGTGTTTCCATATAGCTTAGCATCAGTCAATTAGGCACAGTTCCTAGGGATGCATCATTAGTCCATGGCGTCATCTTGTCCTTGGTGTGAGGGTACGAATCTTCCTCTTTTGTGTGTATGGTGGTTGCCGTTTCTTGTTTCAGATTGGGATGTGTTCCAGAGGGAAGAGGCAGATGCTGATCTTCTTCTTGAAGTAGAGGTTGAAGATTTCCCTTCAATCAGGTTGAGGTCTTGGAGTGCTTGATGAAGTTTGTCAGGGGTTCTGCAAGAGAATCTGGTCCCTTGATGGGTGAAACGAAGGGAGAATGGGAAGCCCCATTGGTATTTGATGTTATGATTTTGAAGTTCCAGTAAATGGGGTTTCATTGCACGCCGTTTGGATATTGTTAATTGGGATAGGTCTGCAAAAAGCTGAAAATTGTGACCTTGAAAGGATAAATTGTTCTTTTCTCTTGCTGCTTCTAGAAGTTGTTCTTTCGTTCGGTAAAAGTGAAATTTTGCAATAATGTCTCTAGGGGGGCCATCAGCTTTTTTGGATGTAAGAGCTCTATGTATTCTGTCCATCTCCAACCTTTCAATGGGTATTGCTGGCTGTAGCTCCTGACAGAGTGCTGTTATAGTTGATTGCAGGTCTGTGATTGACTCAGGTAAGCCTCTGAAGCGCAGATTAGACCTTCTGGCGCGATTCTCAAAATCTTCAAGTCTGTTCTGCAGAGTAATATTTTCCACTTTGAGGTTTTCCAATTCTGTGAAAACTTCTTGTGTATTTATTTCAAAATCTTCTACTTTCATTTCTAACGTTTCAGTTCGTCGTCCCAGCTCTCTAATTTCTTTAGTAAGATTGTTAGTAATTTGCTCTGAGGTTTGTTGTAATGCTTTATGAAGAATTCTTTCAAATTGCTTCAAAATGCTGGATGGGATAGTAGAGTCTGTTTGTGAGGTATTTTGCATGTTTAAATTGGTTTCAGAGTCAGATTCAGAGTCCCCTGAGGAGATAATTTTTGTCTGTTTTAGTTTAGTTTTCTGGTCTGAGGTAAAAGCACCTGAGGTGAAATTGCCTGAGGGGAGCTGGGCCTTCTTCACTATACGTTTCCCCTGAGCGCTGTTATGGGGGTTGATTTTAGATTTGTTCCTGGCACCACCTAACACCATTTTGATGTGTAAATGTTCCCCTCACCTCACAGAAGAATAAGACATAGATGTGGAAAGATTTCGTGTCCGTGAGTCCTCTTTATATCGCGGTTTGTTCCCCTCACAGGGCAGAGCTCTAGCCCGACATTACCGCCTTGCTAGCCTCTGCACATGCACCTCCAATAATAATTTTTTCTTTGAATGGCGCCGATCAGCGATTCATTATTTTTTTTTTTTTATCGTGACTGCGACATTATGGCGGACACATCGGACATTTTTGACACATTTTTGGGACCATTGTCATTTATACAGCAATCAGTGCTATACAAATGCACTGATTCCTGTGTAAATGACACTGGCAGTGAAGGGGTTAACCACTAGGTGGCAGTGTAGGGGTTAAGTGTGTCCTAGAGGCGTGTTTCTAACTGTGGGGGGGCGTGGCTGTGTGTGACACGTCACTGATCTCTGCTTCGATCACAGGGAGCAGAGATCAGTGACACTGTCACTAGGCAGAACGGGGAGATGCTTGTTTACATTAGCATCTCCCTGTTCTTCCTCCCCGTGAGGCGATCGCGGGTATCTCTGCGGCGGTCGAGTCCATGGGACACGCGACCTGACTCACGGAGCTTGCCGCTGGAGAATGCGCGCCTGCTGGCCGCCTCTTAAAGGGCAACGTACAGATACGTGATTCTGCCTGTACCAGCCCTTCTGCCAGCATATATAGGTGTGAGGCGGTCGGCAAGCGGTTAATGTGCGGCTGCAGAACATGCCTCTACTACCTAGGATTTGCAAGCGGCACGTTCAGGCTCCTCTCCCAGTGTTCAGTGCACTGATCTCCCCTTCTCCTCCATGCAGAGAGAGGAGGACCGGCGGGATCAGAACACCAGAACAGGTAGCTGTGTCACAGAAGCTTTCCTGCGCAGCTCTGAATCTGGGAAAATTCTTGTACTCTCCTAACCTCTCTTTGTACCTGCCTAACCTCTCTTTGTAGTGTACCCTCCTAAGCTCTCTTTATGCCCTGCTGACCCCTTGTGTGCCCTCCTTACCCCTGTACACTGCCCAACATACTACTGACCTCTGTATACTGACCTACCCTCTACTGATCTCTGTAAACTGCACTACCTACTACTGACCTTTATATTGCCCTACCCACTACTGCCCTCTGTATACTGCCCTACATACTACTGACCTCTGTATACTGCACTACCCACTAGTGACCTCTGTATACTTCCCTACATACTACTAACCTTTGGGGGCTTGCTGGTTAAATAGAAAAAAGAAAAAAGGTTGCGGCACCCCGGTGATCTTTGCTGTCTTATGTTGACATGGTAGATTTCCACCTCTGAAAGGTGTCCTACCCTTGATCTAGGGTGATCTAGGATTAGCTGTGTGCCTGGCCAGTGTTTTTGTATAAACTTTTCTTGATCAATTTCCTTTAGATTTACCTGTAGTGCAAGGGCCTTCCTGATTGCATACAAATTGATAGTGTTTAGGTTTGACCTCATATTATATGGTTTTGGTAAATCTAAAGGAAATTGTACAAGAAAACAGTATAATGTATTGCCAGCCAAAGGGATATGATAGATTTTATTCCCTCCCACTCCCCCCCCCCCCCGTCAGAATGGAGATCTGCCTTGTTTGAACAGGCAAAGCTCTGTTCTGTGTCTCTGCCCAGCAATCGGCGGGTGCTGGCGGACATCCATTGCCCGGCACCCGCAGACCGGCTTCTGCTGTGAGAGTAATCACAGTAGAAGTGGCCCGCCAGCAGAGCACGTGTGCCCTCTAGGTGTAAGTGCAGAAACATATATATATATATATATATATATATATATATATGATTCTGCACAGAACAGCAGCCCTGTAGCAGTATTTCTCTTATGGGGCGTTCGGGAAGTGGTTAAATAGAGGGAGAAAGTGAAGTCAATTTTTTTATTTTTTATTATTTAGTTAAAAAGGTGAAGCAACATTATTTTTCATATGAAGTAAGTGTTATCTTTGGCTGAAAATTTGGAAATACACTTTAAAGTTTAGAAACGCAATTAGCAGCCAAACAACAGGTGCTCAGTGGCAGTCCAAATCAACATCTGCTGTCCTATAAACCTCAAATATGCCCAATAAAAGGAGATTTTGCATGATGCATGTAATTTTCAATTATTAACGTAATTACTTGTAGGGTTTTAGTGCTGTTTGTTTATATAGGGCTCATTTGCCAGAAAGTCAATCATATTTTAGATTCATATTAGTTCAGCTGGAACACTTTATTGCAGACTGAAGAAAGGGGAAACAATTTAAAATATGCTTTCAATTTTGAAATCAGCTTAAATTTTACAATCCAGAAATGCTTTTTAAAAAGTTTATCTATTTATGTTTTATACACATGTAGCACCCCCCCTACCTTAGGTAGGTGCTAGAGTAAGATTTTTCTCTGTAGTGCACGTAAATTTAATAAGGCCTAGCCAAAAGCTAGGCCTATTTGGTTTGATCTGTGGGCTGGGAGTGGCTTAAAGTAGGCTTGTGACTCGCATCTAGCTTTACCTACCTTCTGCTTCTAGAGGCTTCTAGAAGGAAGGTGGGGAAGAACATAGAACATATAAAAAAAAAAAGATCGAGCTTTGAGGGTCGTAACTCGGCGACCTGGGGTCACAAAGATCCCACATTTTGGGGGATATGTAACTGAAGTCCTACCCCACCACTGGTCAAATTGGGGAAAAAAGGGGCTCTTTGTGCAGCTTGTCAGAAACTACATACAGAGCGGCCAGTTTAAATACAAGCTGCCACACTTATGCTGCATACACGCGATCGGATTTTCCGACAACAAATGTTCGATGGGAGCTTGTTGTCCAGAAATTCCGACCGTGTGTAGGCTCCATCAGACATTTTTGGTCGGAATTTCCGACAACAAAAATTTGAGAGCTGTGTACACCATTCCGACGCACAAAATTCCGCGCATTCTCTGAATTAAGTACGATTTAAGCGCTCGGTCTGGTAAAACTAGCGTTTGTAATGGAGATAGCACATTTGTTACGCTGCAAATTTTTAAATCTTTCAATGCAGCGCATTCTCTTTATAATGCTAGTATTTTGAAGTTGTTTTGCAGCTTTTTTTTTTTTTTTATCAAGATCTCCTGTTTTTTATTTTTTTCTAGTGATCTCCATAATTTTTTTTTTCTTTTCGTTTTGTGTGTCAAGTTACCACAACACCATTATTATCTTGTATTTTTTGACCTCAAGGAGATTGGTTGGTGTTGGTGTCCCTTGTTAATTTGACATTGTCTTTTTGAAATGTACCTGCCTACTTACAAACAAACTGTCCATTTTTTAATTGTAACACATAGCCAATGATTTTAGACAAAAAATAGACATTTATTAGGAGTCATAACAAAATAAAGAGGAAGGCTCTGGATAAACTGGTGAAATTGGCGAAGCCTTTGTACCCCAGGGCACACATCAACTATTTGACAGGCAAAATTGGGAGCCTGAGCAGTCCATTTAATAGGGAGCACAATCCAGTCCAGGACTCCGAGAGATCAGGAACAGCAACAGGTGTGTCAGGAATGGATCCGTCCGCTGGTAAGATCCATCATTTGGCGTGCAGTACTGTAGTTCACCCGCAGGTGTCTCCTGGCAGTTTGTAACTGTCAGCAGAGGCTTTCCCTGCTGGTATGTCATCTTTGGGCCGCAGTACTGGCGTCCACCAGCGGATGGATCCCGGCAGTGTGGAGCAGACAGCTCTTTCTGCGCTCAGCTGTCACATGAGGCCAATCCCTGGCAGATTTATAAATACCCGGCCAGCCCTCACATGCTTGCCTTGGTATCTCCTCCATGCGCCCCGTGACCTGATCCCGTGACCTGATCCCATTCCGATCCTATCCTGTGTTCCTGAGTTCCTGTTCCCTTGTTGCCTTTCCCATCCTTATTTTCCCTCTCCCGTCCTGCCCCTGTTCATCTGCTGATCTCCCGTTAGGGATGAGCCGAACACCCCCGGGTTCGGTTCGCACCAGAACCTTCGAACCGACCGAAAGGTCGCGCGAATTTTCGAACCCTATACGTTATAATGGACGCGAACGTTCGAAATCAAAAGTGCTAATTACAACGGCCAATATGCATGTTAATGTCATAAAACAGGTTTGGGGACCCGGGTCCTGCCCCAGGGGACATATATCAATGCAAAAAGAACTTTTAAAAAACTAACGTTTTTTCGGGAGCAGTCATTTTAATGATGCATAAAGTGAAAAAAAAAAAGTGACATTTTCCTTTAAATATGGTACCTGGGGGGTGTCCAAAGTATGCCTGTGAAGTGGCATGTGTTTCCCGTGTTTAGAACTGTCCTTGCACAAAATGACATTTGTAAAGGAAAAAAAAAGAAGCCATTTAAAACCACTTGCGGCTTTAGGTTTGATCTTAAGTAGAATCTGAACAGGTACATTATGAAGTGTAGCTCCATCCCAAAAAAATCTATTTTTAAGCTTTTTGGAGAACATAGGGAGGGGTTATCACCCCTGTAACATTTGCTGTCTTTGCACATCTGTTCAGAACATGTCACCTCACTTTCCGTCCCAATGACAAATGTTTTTGGAAAAGTGGGGTTTTAATTGAAACAAGGATTGGTGATAAAGTATCAGTAGAGAGGAGATACCTTTTTCCCAAATTAAATCTAACAGGATAGAATTTCCCTTCCTAGGGGTAGATTTCCTCTCACTTCCTGTTTTCTCTTTCCATTTGCAAGTAGGAGTCGTTTGTAAGTTGGATGTTTGAAAGTAGGGGCCTGGCGTATATACTCTGCAGAAATTTGCCCTATTAGATGTTGGTGTAGCCACAAGACTGGTGGGCACAGGAATGGGCCCTGCTGTGAGTTAATAGATCAAGATTTGTAATTGCATGCACCTGTTGAACAGGGCAGAAAAATTGGGGGTGGTGGTGGTGGTGGTGGTGGACGGTTTTGCCACAAGACTGTAAGCTCTCACAGTTACTCTTGGTGGGCGCAGGAATGGGCCCTGCTGTGAGTTATTAGATCAAGATTTGTAATTGCAAGCACCTGATGAACAGGGCAGAAAAATTGGGCCTTTGGCGGTGGTGGTGGACGGTGTTGCCACAAGACTGTAGGCCCTCATAGTTACTCTTGGTGGGCGCAGGAATGGGCCCTGCTGTGAGTTATTAGATCAAGATTTGTAATTGCAAGCACCTGATGAACAGGGCAGAAAAATTGGGCCTTTGGCGGTGGTGGTGGACGGTGTTGCCACAAGACTGCAGGCCCTCATAGTTACTCTTGGTGGGCGCAGGAATGGGCCCTGCTGTGAACTATTAGATCAAGATTTGTAATTACCCGCCCCTGTTAAACAGGGGCTGAAAAATTGTGCCTTAGGCACTGGTGCTGGTGCCACAACACTGCAACCCCTCACAGAGACTGTACTTGGAGCACAGCAGTCACACGTGTTGCGAAGCATTTTTTTAAAAAATTGTAAGTACACGCCCCTGTTAAACAGGGGCTGAAAAATTGTGCCTTAGGCACTGGTGCTGGTGCCACAACACTGCAACCCGGCCCTCACAGATACTGTACTTGGAGCACAGCAGTCACACGTGTTGCGAAGCATTTTTTTAAAAAATTGTAAGTACACGCCCCTGTTAAACAGGGGCTGAAAAATTGTGCCTTAGGCACTGGTGCTGGTGCCACAACACTGCAACACGGCCCTCACAGAGACTGTACTTGGAGCACAGCAGTCACACGTGTTGCGAAGCATTTTTTAAAAAAATTGTAAGTACACGCCCCTGTTAAACAGGGGCTGAAAAATTGTGCCTTAGGCACTGGTGCTGGTGCCACAACACTGCAACACGGCCCTCACAGAGACTGTACTTGGAGCACAGCAGTCACACGTGTTGCGAAGCATTTTTTTAAAAAATTGTAAGTACACGCCCCTGTTAAACAGGGGCTGAAAAATTGTGCCTTAGGCACTGGTGCTGGTGCCACAACACTGCAACACGGCCCTCACAGAGACTGTACTTGGAGCACAGCAGTCACACGTGTTGCGAAGCATTTTTTTTAAAAATTGTAAGTACACGCCCCTGTTAAACAGGGGCTGAAAAATTGTGCCTTAGGCACTGGTGCTGTGGCATGGATCATTGAGGAGGAGGAAGAGGATAGTCAGTGAACATAAGAGGACAGTCACTCAGCATCAGCATAGGCAGTCTTGAAGGGATGTGACATTAAAAATTATTCGGTTATATCCGCCTCAGGTGCCTGGTAGCTGGTGGTGATCCAAGACTGATTCATTTTGATGAATGTCAGTCGATCAACCGAGGCGGTGGACAGGCGCACCCTATGATCAGTCACAAATCCTCCAGCAGCACTGAATGTGCGTTCGGAAAGAACGCTGGAGGCAGGACAGGCCAGTAGCTCAATTGCATACTGTGCAAGCTCTGGCCAGTGATCCATCCTCAGGACCCAGTAAGCCAGAGGATTTTCGGTGGGAAAGGTGTCCAAGTCTGACCTTGCCCCAAGGTATTCCTGCACCATGTATATCAGACGCTGGCGATGGTTGCTGGAACCGATCATACCTTGGGGCTGCGGACTAAAAAATTGTCTGAACGCATCGGTCAGACGTCCACCTTCCCCACCGCTCCTTCTGCCACTGACCGAAGCCTCAGCAACTCGTCGCCCAGGACCAGGAGTTTGTAGCCTCCCAGTTTCTGGGAACGCGTTGCACAGACCTTTCTGCAAGGCCTCCCTGAGATGTCTCATCCTCTGCTCCCTCTGCGACGGCAAGATAAGGTCCGCAACCTTACCCTTGTACCGCGGATCAAGGAGAGTGGCCAGCCAGTAATGGTCCCTCTCCTTGATCCGAAGAACACGAGGATCCTTCCGCAGGCTTTGCAGGATCAGGGAGGCCATGCAGCGTAGGTTAGCTGAGGCATTCGGTCCGGAGTCTTCTGGGTCACTGAGGATGACATGATCGCCAGCCACCTCCTCCCAGCCACGTACAAGTCCACTGGCTTGTTGGGACTGTACATCATCCCTAAAAGACTGCTGCTGCTGATGCTGAGTGCCAGGCTCCACCTCCATGCTCACACAATCCTCCTCCTCCTCCTCCTCCTCCTCCTCCTCATCCTCTTCCTGTGTGATGGGTGGGACAGAAGGAACACTGTCCGGATAAAGGGGGCCTTGAGAGGCAAGGAAGTCCTCCTCTTCCTGCCTCTGTTCTGCCTCAAGTGCCCTGTCCATTATCCCACGCAGCGTATGCTCCAACAGGTGGACAAGAGGGACAGTGTCACTGATGCATGCACTGTCACTGCTCACCATCCTCGTGGCCTCCTCAAATGGTGAGAGGACAGTGCATGCATCCCTGATCATGCTCCACTGACGTGGGGAAAAAAAACCAAGCTCCCCTGACCCTGTCCTGGTGCCGTAGTCGCAAAGGTACTCATTGATGGCCCTCTGCTGCGTGTGCAGTCGCTGCAGCATGGCCAACGTTGAGTTCCACCTGGTGGGCATGTCAGATATTAGGCGGTTCTTGGGCAGGTTCAGCTCCTTTTGCAGCTCAGTCAGCCGAGCACTGGCATTATAAGATCGGCGGAAATGCACACAGACTTTCCTGGCCTGCCTCAGGACATCCTGTAAGCCTGGGAACCTGCCCAAGAACCGCTGCACCACCAGGTTGAGGACGTGAGCCATGCAGGGCACATGGGTGAGCTGCCCCTGTCGCAGGGCGGAGAGGAGGTTGGTGCCATTGTCAGAAACGACCATTCCTGGCTTAAGCTGACGTGGCGTCAACCACCTCTCGGCCTGCCCCTGCAGAGCTGCCAGAACCTCTGGCCCAGTGTGGCTCCTGTCCCCCAAACACACCAGCGCAAGCACGGCATGGCATCTTTTGCCTGCGTACTTGCGTAGCCCCTTGTACGCCTACGGAGCACCGCTGGTTCCAAGGACAGAGCACTGGAGGAAGAAGAAGAGGAGGGGGTGGAGGAGAGAGGTGTGTCACAACCAGTAGCAGTAGTCGCGTTTTGGAGGCGTGGTGGCGGAACAACCTCCAACACTACTGCACCTTGTCCTGCATCCTCCCAGCTGCCAATAGAGTGACCCAATGGGCCGTGAAAGAAAGGTACCGTCCCTGTCCATGCCTGCTGGACCATGAGTCAGCGGTAATATGCACCTTACCGCTGACCGCCCTGTCCAGCGAGGCATGGACATTGCCCTCCACATGCCGGTAGAGAGACGGAATCGCCTTCCGCGAGAAAAAGTGGCGTTTGGGAACCTGCCACTGAGGAACCGCACATTGAACAAACTCACGGAAGGGGGCCCGAGTCTACCAACTGAAAAGGCAGCAGTTGAAGTGCTAGCAATTTAGCAAGGCTAGCATTCAACCGCTGGGCATGTGGATGGCTGGGAGTGTACTTCTTTCTACGGTCCAGCAGCTGGGGCAGGGAAATTTGCCTGCTGCATTCGGACGTCGGTGTACTGCAAGTACTTGGTTGTGACACACCGAATTCTACACCTTCAGTCCTCTCAGAGCAGCTTTCAGAGAGGACTGAAGGTGTAGTGGGGATGGAGATCCCAGCTGAGGAGGAGCAAGGAGAGGTCCGCTTAGTTCTTTGGTGTGGGTCTTTTATGTGTGCCTGCCAACGAGCTGCATGGCAGGTCGCCATATGTCTGGTCATGCTTGTCGTGCCCAAGCGGCTGATGTTTTGGCCACGCGAGATACGCTTGAGACAAATATTGCAAATAGCAGTGGTGCGATCTGCTGCACTCGTCTCAAAAAAGGCCCACACCAAAGAACTTTTCTGATAACGTGCAGAGGCAGCGCCCTGCACAGGCGGAGCTCTGCGGTGTTGTACAGTTGCTGTGCTGGCCTCTACCTGGCCTCCAGGGGGCATCCTGCCTCGTTGGACATGTGACGCCGCATCCTCCTCCTCCTCGTCCTCCTCCTCATCCTCTCTCCCTTGAGGCACCCACGTGGAGTCAGTGACCTCATCATCCCCTCCCTCTTCACCACTAGAGCAAACCTGGCAGTAAGCTGCAGCTGGTGGAACTGTACTGCCAGATTTCCTCAAGCTGGGTATCGTCATCCGAGCCTTCGAATCGTTGGGCATCCTCCTGGAGCATGTACCCAACACTGTGCTCAAAGAGTTCGGGGGACTCCTCAGGAGGACATGGTGGGTCTAGGGAAGGGGTGGCTGATGATGCTCTGTCAGTACCCTGAGCCTGGGTGAGAGAGGATGAGGAGGATGAGGAGGGCTTGGTCATCCATTCTACCAAGCCTTCAGCATGATGCGGCTCCACATGTCCAGCTGCCGAAAACAAAGACGCGCGTGTCCCATGGCCACGTGCTGATGACGATGCACGACCACGTCCACGTCCACGGCCACGTCCACTAGAAACAGAGCCTGCCTGCCCTGTGTTCTTGGCTCTGCATGCTCTGCCTCCCCTTGGCGGTCTTCCAGCCATTGTAGTCGGTAGTCCTGTGGGTGCTGCTGAGAAGAAAATATAGGAGCTCTGTGTGATGCCACTAACACACTAGAAGTCCTATGGGTGCTTCTGCAAAGAAAATAGAGGAGCTCTGTGTGATGCCACTAACACACTAGAAGTCCTATGGGTGCTTCTGCAAAGAAAATAGAGGAGCTCTGTGTGATGCCACTAACACACTAGAAGTCCTGTGGGTGCTTATGCAAAGAAAATAGAGGAGCTCTGTGTGATGCCACTAACACACTAGAAGTCCTGTGGGTGCTTATGCAAAGAAAATAGAGGAGCTCTGTGTGATGCCACTAACACACTAGAAGTCCTGTGGGTGCTGCTGAGAAGAATATATAGGAGCTCTGTGTGATGCCACTAACACACTAGAAGTCCTATGGGTGCTTCTGCAAAGAAAATAGAGGAGCTCTGTGTGATGCCACTAACACACTAGAAGTCCTGTGGGTGCTGCTGAGAAGAATATATAGGAGCTCTGTGTGATGCCACTAACACACTAGAAGTCCTATGGGTGCTTCTGCAAAGAAAATAGAGGAGCTCTGTGTGATGCCACTAACACACTAGAAGTCCTGTGGGTGCTTCTGCAAAGAAAATAGAGGAGCTCTGTGTGATGCCACTAACACACTAGAAGTCCTGTGGGTGCTGCTGAGAAGAATATATAGGAGCTCTGTGTGATGCCACTAACACACTAGAAGTCCTATGGGTGCTTCTGCAAAGAAAATAGAGGAGCTCTGTGTGATGCCACTAACACACTAGAAGTCCTGTGGGTGCTGCTGAGAAGAATATATAGGAGCTCTGTGTGATGCCACTAACACACTAGAAGTCCTGTGGGTGCTTATGCAAAGAAAATAGAGGAGCTCTGTGTGATGCCACTAACACACTAGAAGTCCTGTGGGTGCTTATGCAAAGAAAATAGAGGAGCTCTGTGTGATGCCACTAACACACTAGAAGTCCTGTGGGTGCTGCTGAGAAGAATATATAGGAGCTCTGTGTGATGCCACTAACACACTAGAAGTCCTATGGGTGCTTCTGCAAAGAAAATAGAGGAGCTCTGTGTGATGCCACTAACACACTAGAAGTCCTGTGGGTGCTTATGCAAAGAAAATAGAGGAGCTCTGTGTGATGCCACTAACACACTAGAAGTCCTGTGGGTGCTTATGCAAAGAAAATAGAGGAGCTCTGTGTGATGCCACTAACACACTAGAAGTCCTGTGGGTGCTTATGCAAAGAAAATAGAGGAGCTCTGTGTGATGCCACTAACACACTAGAAGTCCTGTGGGTGCTTCTGCAAAGAAAATAGAGGAGCTCTGTGTGATGCCACTAACACACTAGAAGTCCTGTGGGTGCTGCTGAGAAGAATATATAGGAGCTCTGTGTGATGCCACTAACACACTAGAAGTCCTATGGGTGCTTCTGCAAAGAAAATAGAGGAGCTCTGTGTGATGCCACTAACACACTAGAAGTCCTGTGGGTGCTGCTGAGAAGAATATATAGGAGCTCTGTGTGATGCCACTAACACACTAGAAGTCCTATGGGTGCTTCTGCAAAGAAAATAGAGGAGCTCTGTGTGATGGGACTAACACACTTCAAGTCCTATAGGTGCTTCTGGGAAGAAAATATAGCTCTGTGTGTGTGATGGGACTAACACACTTCAAGTCCTATAGGTGCTTCTGGAACAAAATATAGCTCTGTGTGTGTAATGGGACTAACACACTTCAAGTCCTATAGGTGCTTCTGGAACAAAATATAGCTCTGTGTGTGTGATGGGACTAACACACTTCAAGTCCTATAGGTGCTTCTGGAAGAAAATATAGCTCTGTGTGTGTAATGGGACTAACACACTTCAAGTCCTATAGGTGCTTCTGGGAAGAAAATATAGCTCTGTGTGTGTGATGGGACTAACACACTTCAAGTCCTATAGGTGCTTCTGGGAAGAAAATATAGCTCTGTGTGTGTGATGGGACTAACACACTTCAAGTCCTATAGGTGCTTCTGGGAAGAAAATATAGCTCTGTGTGTGTAATGGGACTAACACACTTCAAGTCCTATAGGTGCTTCTGGGAAGAAAATATAGCTCTGTGTGTGTGATGGGACTAACACACTTCAAGTCCTATAGGTGCTTCTGGGAAGAAAATATATAGCTCTGTGTGTGTAATGGGACTAACACACTTCAAGTCCTATAGGTGCTTCTGGGAAGAAAATATAGCTCTGTGTGTGTGATGGGACTAACACACTTCAAGTCCTATAGGTGCTTCTGGGAAGAAAATATAGCTCTGTGTGTGTAATGGGACTAACACACTTCAAGTCCTATAGGTGCTTCTGGGAACAAAATATAGCTCTGTGTGTGTGATGGGACTAACACACTTCAAGTCCTATAGGTGCTTCTGGGAACAAAATATAGCTCTGTGTGTGTAATGGGACTAACACACTTCAAGTCCTATAGGTGCTTCTGGGAAGAAAAATATAGCTCTGTGTGTGTAATGGGACTAACACACTTCAAGTCCTATAGGTGCTTCTGGGAAGAAAATATAGCTCTGTGTGTGTGATGGGACTAACACACTTCAAGTCCTATAGGTGCTTCTGGGAAGAAAATATAGCTCTGTGTGTGTGATGGGACTAACACACTTCAAGTCCTATAGGTGCTTCTGGGAAGAAAATATAGCTCTGTGTGTGTAATGGGACTAACACACTTCAAGTCCTATAGGTGCTTCTGGGAAGAAAATATAGCTCTGTGTGTGTGATGGGACTAACACACTTCAAGTCCTATAGGTGCTTCTGGGAAGAAAATATAGCTCTGTGTGTGTAATGGGACTAACACACTTCAAGTCCTATAGGTGCTTCTGGGAACAAAATATAGCTCTGTGTGTGTGATGGGACTAACACACTTCAAGTCCTATAGGTGCTTCTGGGAAGAAAATATAGCTCTGTGTGTGTAATGGGACTAACACACTTCAAGTCCTATAGGTGCTTCTGGGAACAAAATATAGCTCTGTGTGTGTGATGGGACTAACACACTTCAAGTCCTATAGGTGCTTCTGGGAAGAAAATATAGCTCTGTGTGTGTAATGGGACTAACACACTTCAAGTCCTATAGGTGCTTCTGGGAAGAAAATATAGCTCTGTGTGTGTGATGGGACTAACACACTTCAAGTCCTATAGGTGCTTCTGGGAAGAAAATATAGCTCTGTGTGTGTAATGGGACTAACACACTTCAAGTCCTATAGGTGCTTCTGGGAAGAAAATATAGCTCTGTGTGTGTGATGGACTAACACACTTCAAGTCCTATAGGTGCTTCTGGGAAGAAAATATAGCTCTGTGTGTGTAATGGGACTAACACACTTCAAGTCCTATAGGTGCTTCTGGGAACAAAATATAGCTCTGTGTGTGTGATGGGACTAACACACTTCAAGTCCTATAGGTGCTTCTGGAAGAAAATATAGCTCTGTGTGTGTGATGGGACTAACACACTTCAAGTCCTATAGGTGCTTCTGGGAACAAAATATAGCTCTGTGTGTGTGATGGGACTAACACACTTCAAGTCCTATAGGTGCTTCTGGGAACAAAATATAGCTCTGTGTGTGTAATGGGACTAACACACTTCAAGTCCTATAGGTGCTTCTGGGAACAAAATATAGCTCTGTGTGTGTGATGGGACTAACACACTTCAAGTCCTATAGGTGCTTCTGGGAAGAAAATATAGCTCTGTGTGTGTAATGGGACTAACACACTTCAAGTCCTATAGGTGCTTCTGGGAACAAAATATAGCTCTGTGTGTGTGATGGGACTAACACACTTCAAGTCCTATAGGTGCTTCTGGGAACAAAATATAGCTCTGTGTGTGTAATGGGACTAACACACTTCAAGTCCTATAGGTGCTTCTGGGAACAAAATATAGCTCTGTGTGTGTAATGGGACTAACACACTTCAAGTCCTATAGGTGCTTCTGGGAAGAAAATATAGCTCTGTGTGTGTAATGGGACTAACACACTTCAAGTCCTATAGGTGCCTCTGGGAACAAAATATAGGAGCTCTGCCTGCCTGCCACGAACACACTACAAGTCCTATAGGTGCTTCTGGTAACAAAATATAGGAGCTCTGCCTGCCTGCCACTAACACACTACAAGTCCTATAGGTGCTTCTGGTAACAAAATATAGGAGCTCTGCCTGCCTGCCACGAACACACTACAAGTCCTATAGGTGCTTCTGGTAACAAAATATAGGAGCTCTGCCTGCCTGCCACTAACACACTACAAGTCCTATAGGTGCTTCTGGTAACAAAATATAGGAGCTCTGCCTGCCTGCCACGAACACACTACAAGTCCTATAGGTGCTTCTGGTAACAAAATATAGGAGCTCTGCCTGCCTGCCACTAACACACTACAAGTCCTATAGGTGCTTCTGGTAACAAAATATAGGAGCTCTGCCTGCCTGCCACGAACACACTACAAGTCCTATAGGTGCTTCTGGTAACAAAATATAGGAGCTCTGCCTGCCTGCCACGAACACACTACAAGTTCTATATGTGCTTCTGGTAACAAAATATAGGAGCTCTGCCTGCCTGCCACGAACACACTACAAGTCCTATAGGTGCTTCTGGTAACAAAATATAGGAGCTCTGCCTGCCTGCCACGAGCACACTACAAGCCCCTCTTTGTCAATCAATCTTTGTAACTGAATCTATCTAACTCAATCTCTGCAAATGAATCTCTCTATCTATCTAAATGCAGCAGAGTGTCACAGAAACAGCCTGCTCAATCTGCGCCGGAACAGCATGTGACCGGCGCAGACGGCGTGGCGGCGTTTTTATAGGGGGGGGCGTGTACTACAGCCCCTGAGCTGTAATTGGCTACAGGCGTCCTGCCTGTAGCCAATTATGGCTCTTCGAGTTTCCGGGGCTGTGATTGGCCAAGCATGCGGGGTCACAGTGCATGCTTGGCCAATCATCAGCCAGCAATGCACTGCGTCGGCCGCGCCGGCCGCAATGCATTGCGGGGCCGCTCGCATCACACGAACGTGATGCGAGCGGCCAAAATAGTTCTGGGCTCGCCGAGCGAGCGAACGCCCGGTGCTCGATGCGAACGTGGGTTCGCATCGAGCACCGGGCCCATCCTTATCTCCCGTGTATGACCCTGGCCTGGCTAACGTTTGTGATTCTGAACTGCCCTTGTTATCTAGCACTGTTTGTATTTTGGGGTGTCTACTTATTTATATATATCACTTATCTTAATAAACATTATTCTTATTCTACTTTTACATGTGTTTTGGGTTCCTCCTTTGCAGTCCACACAATCTGGTCACACCTGTTTATGACAGTATACCAAGGCCATCTCTGACCAGAAGTGGCGGCAGAGGGGAACCATCTCGGTTCTGTTTTACATTGCTGGAATGGATTCAGATGTAATTGTCTATTATGCTCTGCTGGCAACAGAGAGTTCTGACTATCTCCGCCAGACATTGAAAGGGTGGTCCAGTGATCAGCTGCTGGAGATTATCCGTTTAGCTCACACTGTGGTCGATCAGGGCAGTATATTGTTTGAGGATGTTCAACCTTTGATTGGAATGTGTACAGAGCTGGCTCTGCCCTGTATCCCAAAGGGTTGTGATGACTTTTCTCCCCCCTTCAGCATTAACCAGGTTGCGTTCTTAGTATGGCTATTGGAGTATGACGCTGCATCCTTTTTTGAGCACTATTTGGTTTGTCCCAAACAGTTGTTGGAGGATTGTATAGATGAAGTGCAGTCCCTGGTCAGACAGAGGGTATGTGAGCCCACTTTTGTGTTGCCTATACTTCAGGCATGGTCAGACCTGTTATGCCCAGCTTCTGTCAGCTCTCCTCAACCCAGACTCGCTACTAAACACCTGCAAGCTCAGGCGTCCTTTTTTCCATCACCCCTGGCAACCTCAGCTACCGTCCAATATACCCTGCTCCCCACAAAGTATCAATACCCTGTTTCTACTCCCTGCACCTATCCTGCCTTTAACCCACCTGCCTCTTCTCCTCTACCTGTAACAAGCCCACAAAACCCTCCTCCAGCCACAGTTCCCTGGTCTTTATTTTGCCCAGATACGTTCTTTTCCTACAGCCCTGCACCTACGTTCAAAGCTGCAGTGGCTAAACCAAAAAAGAAGCGGAAGTTCTTTCCGACCCACACAATCCTGCCAGTAACCCAACCTGCCTCCACACCAACCAACCTGTTACAGTCTGACGCTCCAGTGCCTGCCACCCAGTCTGACGCTCCAGTGCCTGCCACCCAGTCTGACGTTCCAGCCTTCCAATCTGATGTCCCAGCCTTCCAGCCTGATGTCCCAGCCTTCCAGTCTGATGTCCCATTGCCCGTCTTTCAGCCTGATGTCCCAGCCTTCCAGTCTGATGACCTGGTGCCGGCCTTCCAGTCTGATGTCCTGGTGCCAGCCTTCCGGCTTGACGTCCCAGCCTTCCAGTCTGATGTCCTGGTGCCAGCCTTCCAGCTTGATGTCCCAGCCTTTCAGTCTGATGTCCTGTTGCCTGCCTTCCAGCCTGATGTCCCAGCCTTCCAGTCTGATGTCCTGGTGCTGGCCTTCCAGCCTGATGTTCCAGCCTTCCGACTTGACGTCCCAGCCTTCCAGTCTGATGTCCCGTTGCCTGCCTTCCGGCCTGATGCCCCAGTCTTCCAGTCTGATGACCTGGTGCCGGCC
>CM053035.1:96166613-96266613 GCA_028564925.1 Lithobates sylvaticus
TGTTACTTCAGCCTCCAGTCTCCTTGTGCTGCCCCAACCGGGCATAGAAGTTATATAGACTGTTTTCCTAACCATTTTTTATGGACGTTTATATTTAATTCACATGCTGCCATCTAGTGATCTTTTGTGGTAATGCACTTGTTTTCTTATGTTCTTTTTCCCTTATGTTATGACACACTTCCTTTTGTATGTAATGCTCCACCCTTTTTCCTGTGATTGTACTTCCTGTGTCATGGATGCAGCTACAAGCCACATGTACCAGGGCACATGTATTCTGCATTGTAAGCTACAGACAATATCATCTTTTGACCGCATAAATACTACAATCTATTCATCTGTTTGTATCCTGTCATCTGCTGTAACCTGATGTTCAGAATAAAAGCATCTTGTGGATGGAATCAGTATTTGGTGAGTTCAAACTATCTGATGAGGATTGTCCTCAGTGATTATATCTTATAAAGGTCAGGCATAGAGGTCTCACAAGGAATAGTCGCTTCACAACAATCAGAGTCAGAGTACTTCAGCAGATGACCTCATTAGCACACACCCTACACCTGCCCTCCTCCTCCAGGAGATTGTGCCCGTCACCTCTGTACTCACACATACCTATTATCATTCAGCCCCATTCTCACTGAATACAAAGTCCTCTAATGATCAATTGTTTTGTATGTTACCTTCTTCTTGCCTAAACTGTGCATTTAGCAGAGTGTGCAGAAGCTGAGCAACCACATAACAGCATATGTGTAGCAGAGCTGTGGTATTGAAAACAGGAAAAGTGTGTCCCTGGAAGTCTAATGTTCATTATACACTATACAATTTGATTGTACAATCTCCTTTAGATTTGCCATCAACTATGTCAGCCCTCACATTTTCCACTCACCTACTTGCATTTTGTAAGCGGAAAATGATTGAGGGGGAGCGTGGGCTGCCTCAGAGCAGGGGGTGAGCACCGCTGACAGGCAGGGTTGAATGGGAGCCCTTCTCCCAGCGATCACCCAGGGTAAGAGAGACGTGAGCAGGTGGCCAAATCATCAGAGAGCAGGGTACATCACTGTAACAGCTTTTATTTGAATTGCTCAGTCTTCCCGGCATTCCCCGTCACATACAACGCTGCCTCCTGGCCCAGGTACTTTGATAGACAGAACGCCAGTCTAATGCTGGGACGCGTCTGACGTATATCAAAGTACCCGGGCTAGGAGGCAGGGCTGTATGTGACCGCGAGCGCGGGGAACACTTGGCAATTCAAATGAAAGCTGTTACAGCGATGTTGCCCGCTCTATGATGATCCCGCCGGAAATCCTCTTCCTCTCGCATTGATGAACACAGTTGAGGCTGCATTGATGGACACAGGTGAGGCTGCATTGTTGGGCACAGGTAAGGCTGCATTGTTGGGCACAGGTAAGGCTGCATTGTTGGGCACAGGTGAGGCTGCATTGTTGGGCACAGGTGAGGCTGCATTGTTGGGCACAGGTGAGGCTGCATTGTTGGGCACAGGTGAGGCTACATTGTTGGGCACAGGTGAGACTGTATTGTTGGACACAGGTGAGGCTGCATTGATGAGCAGTGAGGCTGCATTGTTGGGCACAGGTAGGGCTGCATTGATGATCAGTGAGGCTACACTGTTGGCCACAGGTGAGGCTACATTGTTGGGCACAGGTGAGGCTGTGTGGATGGGCACAGGTGATGCTGCATTGTTGGGCACAGGTGAGACTGTATTGTTGGGCACAGGGGAGGCTGCATCCATGAGCAGTGAGGCTGCATTGTTGGGCACAGGTAGGGCTGCATTGATGATCAGTGAGGCTGCACTGTTGGCCACAGGTGAGGCTGCATTGTTGGGCACAGGTGAGGCTGCACTGATGAGCAGTGAGGCTGCATTGTTGGGCACAGGTGAGACTGTATTGTTGGGCACAGGGGAGGCTGCATCCATGAGCAGTGAGGCTGCATTGTTGGGCACAGGTAGGGCTGCATTGAGGATCAGTGAGGCTGCACTGTTGGCCACAGGTGAGGCTGCATTGTTGGGCACAGATGAGGCTGCACTGATGAGCAGTGAGGCTGCATTGTTGGGCACAGGTGAGGCTGTGTGGATGGGCACAGGTGAGGTTGCATTGATGGGCACTGGTGAGATTGCATTGATGGGCACTGGTCAGGTTGCATTTATGGGAACTGGTCAGGTTGCATTGATGGGCACTGGTGAGGTTGCATTAATGAGCACAGGTGAGGCTGCATCGATGGGCACAGGTGAGACTACACTGAGGGGCACTGATAAAGTTGTTTTGTAACCTAATTTTGCATAAAACATTTAGGTGTCATGAGATAATTTATGAGGGCATGTTTAGGGGCAGAATTAGGGGCGGGGCACGGTAGGGGTTGGTTTGGGCAACTAGTGGTGAGTAACCCTTAAGGCCTGGCTAATAGCTCAGGACTTGAAATGTTGAGTCCTGAACTATGTAATGCAAGAGCAGGCCTGGTTGGATACAGTGTGATTGGATAGATAGGTGTGTCCTCTTTCTCTATAGTTTTGGTCAATTTAAATGAGATTGAACAGAGATTGTACAATCAGATTGTAATGTGTTTGGCCATCTTTATACATCTAAAATGAACTAGCTGCGCTTTCAATGTCATTATTTGTTGTTAACAGCATCCCAAACATGGAAGCAAACACGCATTTTGTTGAGTCCAATAATGCGCAAAATAAATGGGCTGTGTGTCATGGAAAAAATGCACCAAAAAACTATGCTGTGTGAATGGGGGCCTAAAAATTAAACTGGTGTGTGTACACCCCCCTCCCTAAGCTGGAGCTGGATTATAAAATTATTGACAGCTGAATGTCTCCCTCCCATGTACTTGTATAAAGCTGGCCAAACACTATACAATCCAATTATACAATCTCTGTACAATTTCTTTTAGATTTACCAAAACTGTGCAATAGGAGGACCCACCTGAACAATCCATTCAATTTGAATTAAATCAGACAGGTCCTTGCACTAAATAGCTGATGGTAGATCTAAAGAAGATTGTGCAATCAGGTTGTACAGTGTATGGCCATCTGAAAGGAAGAAGTTAAAAAGTAAATGTTAATAAAAAAGAGGTGGTATAGGAAAGAGAGAGTCATGGTCCAGAGTGGTAATTCTGTAATAATAGAATAAGGCAGTGCATGATGGAATGTGAAGTTTCTTGGAAGGTCATGTAGCGCACCCCCTAAAGAGCCGCAAGTAAACTGGGATCCCCCACCCTACACAGCCAGGCACATCAAATTTTTGCAGGCACTCTTGAGACAAAGAACGGTCAGTGACTTTGTTTTTGTTATTTATTGATGGTTAATAACTTGGATAGGGATGGGAAGTTACGGGATGTCCACTTGAGTTCAACAACTTCAGGGACAACTCTTCCCATATACAGTCTCTATATACAGCTCCACTTCTTCCTCCAGCACTCACTTGCTTGCAGAACCTATCTGGAACATTGTGAATATCTGACAGTCACTCAGTCAAATTAAAGCAATGGCCCATCACAGGCAGGAACCCAAAGACCCCTTAGTTGTGTAGGAAAAATGTCAGTGTCCAGCTTGCATCACTCCTGCTAGTACTGATCCCAGCACCACCTCTTCAGGCACTGCCAAGCCTGGCTGCAGCTGCCCCTTTCACTAGCTCTCCAGGCTAACTTCTCCCCACAGTCCTCCAGACAGACACTCGCCAGCCCACCCAGCTGACTCTCAGGAGATATCCCAGATGTGCTGACCTGCTCCTCTGTCCTCTCTCCTTGATCCCGTGCCTCCTGGAAGGGATTCCTTTTGGTAGGATCCTTCCAGCACCTAAGCCCCAGGTCATCCCCCAGACAAGGGGGCGCTCTCAAGAGCCAATGGCAGCCTCCTCAGCACTCCGTCACCTGCTTCCACCTGACTGCTCCCCTGGAATGACTCATGCCTATTTATGAGGTGACCTGCCCCCTGCCAGCCCTTTAACTGGGGATTGGCTGACTCCCTCATAAAAATGTCAAGCAGCTCCTCCTAACCTCCACCCACTATCTCTAGAACATACTCCAATGTCCCAGAAAACAGGGGGAGGCACCAGAGAAGCTGCTAGGATGAACCCTGAACTAAAACAAGCCTGACTCAGATTACACAGCTCAGACTTAGCCCTGAGCTAACTATGTTTTGCCTGCCCTAACAGACTTACACTAACAAACCTAATTTAACTCTAGCACACTTCTAATTTTGCCTGAAAAGGTGAACTCAACCTTTAACAATTTCACCCCAAAGTGTGGGGGCACTCAACGGGAGGGAGGGGCCAGGAGCACCAAAGAGGGACCCAAGAAGAGGAGGATCCAGGCTGCTTTGTGAAAATCCACTGCACAGAGTAGGTAAGTATAACATGTTTGTTATTTTCTATAGAAAAAAAAACTGAGATGTTACGATCACTTTATAAAATATAAGGGGCCAGAATACAGCTTGGATGATGCTGTCTTCACAGACATACTGATCATACTGTTCTGTAACACCACATACAGCTTAAAGACATCTCCAAGGCATGTATTATAAGGATAGTTACAATTAAAGAACCTTCTCCGTGGCATTTTTTTATTTTTTGCTTTAACCACTTGCCTACTGGTGCACTTAAACACCCTTCCTGCCCAGACCAATTTTCAGCTTTCAGCGCTCGCGCACTTTCAGTGACAATTGCGCGGTCATGCAATGCTGTAACCAAATGAATTTTTTATCATTTTGTTCGCACAAATAGAGCTTTAGTTTGGTGGTATTTATTCGCGACTCCGTTTTTTATTTTTTGCGATATGAGCGAAAACATAGCGGAAATTTTGAAAAAAAACAATATTTTCTCCTTTCTTTTTTAAAAGAAATCCAATAAAATCAAATTTTGTCATAAATTTAAGCCAAAATGTATTCTGCTACATGTTTTTTGTAAAAAAAATTCCATTAAGTGTATAATAATTGGTTCGCGTGATCACGGACATATGTACGCAAATGATCATGTAAAAGGGGTGTGCAGGTGATCACGGACATATGTGTGCAGATAATCATTGGCACATGTGATTTTACTGGGACATATGTGAGGGACATGTGTTTTTATTATTTAGGGACATGTGTGTTTTGGGGACATGTGTGTTTTGGGGACATGTGTGTTTTTACTGTGGGGACATGTGTGTCTTACTGTGGGGACATGTGTGTTTTACTGTGGGGACGTGTGTTTTACTATGGGGGACCCTAGACTGGTGATCAGTGAGTAAAAAAACATCTCATACTCACTGATCACCAGCCGGCTGCAGCGATCCGCGCTCCTCTCCTCACCGACGACTTCCGTGTGAGGAGAGGAGGGCCGATTGCCTAGCAACCGGCTGTTTGTTTACATCACATGACAGCCGTGATTCGTCACGGCCGTCATGTGATCAGGAGGGCCAATCACCATGCCCTCCTGCCGATTCGAGATGCGCCGTGTCCGGGTGACACGGCCGCATCGGGATCGCGCCGCTGCGCGGGCACGCGCGCGCGCGATCCCTCTACTTCTGAAGGACGTTCCTGAACGTCCTATCAGAAGTAGACGGCTCCCACCCGGCCGTATATCTACATTGGCCGGGTGGGAAGTGGTTAATAAGTGTTCCCCATGGCAGTGCCAAGCTCCCCATTCCTTTTTGACAATAGCCTGCCCATTAGACTTAAAAAAGCTAGAAATGCAACTTCTCTCACGTTTCTGACTACAAAGACCCGGAGGGTAGATTTGTTCTTGTAAAAGGTACGTTTGAAGGAATACTTTACACCAGGGGTGCCCAACCAGTGGCCCGGGGGCCACATGTGGCCCGCGGAGCCCTCTGATGTGGCCCGCGACCTCTTGCCCTGAGATGGCAGGTTGGCAAGCCCAGATTGCAGATTGCCAACCCGCCATCCCAGAGCATCAGTGTTGTGAATGAAGCCGACGGTAGAGGAAGCAAGCGCCTGCAGAGCCGCATAAGCCAACGCTTCCTGTATAGCGCCGGCTCCTGTCATAGGCGGAGTGATACCAAATGCGTTCTGCCTGGGACAGCAGCAGCTGGCGATAACTGAATGGAACTAAAATCACAGTGTATGTAAGGGCATATCTGTTCTGCAGTGGTTACTGGGCTGCTTTCAAACTGATCAGCAGGTGCACCTGCGGGTTACCTGCACTGAGCCATAGACTTCTGGTTTTACCTGCGGGATGGGGCGCTTTCAGAAAGCGAACCAAACCTGCAGGATATAATAGAATTGTATGGCAAAGTGCAGCTAACCTACAGGAAAACCACAGGTAGGGATGGGCCCGGTGCTCGATGCGAACCCATGTTCGCATCGAGCACCGGGTGTTCGCTCGCTCGGCGAGCCCAGAACTATTTTGGCCGCTCGCATCACGTTCGTGTGAGGCGCGCGGCCCCGCAATGCATTGCGGCCGGCGCGGCCGGCGCAGTGCATTGCTGGCTAATGATTGGCCAAGCATGCACTGTGACCCCGCATGCTTGGCCAATCACAGCCCCGGAAACTCGAAGAGCCATAATTGGCTACAGGCAGGACGCCTGTAGCCAATTACAGCTCAGGGGCTTTAGTACACGCCCCCCCCCCCCCTATAAAAGGCCGCCACGCCGTCTGCGCCGGTCACATGCTGTTCCGGCGTAGATAGAGCAGGATAGATCTGTGACACTCTGCTGGATTTAGTTAGTTAGAGAGATTTACTTAGAGAGATTGAGTTAGATAGATTCATTTACAAAGATTGATTTAGAAAGAGGGGCTTGTAGTGTGTTCGTGGCAGGCAGGCAGAGCTCCTATATTTTGTTCCCAGAAGCACCTATAGGACTTGTAGTGTGTTCGTGGAAGGCAGGCAGAGCTCCTATATTTTGTTCCCAGAAGCACCTATAGGACTTGTAGTGTGTTCGTGGCAGGCAGGCAGAGCTCCTATATTTTGTTCCCAGAAGCACCTATAGGACTTGTAGTGTGTTCGTGGCAGGCAGGCAGAGCTCCTATATTTTGTTCCCAGAAGCACCTATAGGACTTGTAGTGTGTTCCTGGCAGGCAGGCAGAGCTCCTATATTTTGTTCCCAGAAGCACCTATAGGACTTGTAGTGTGTTCCTGGCAGGCAGGCAGAGCTCCTATATTTTGTTCCCAGAAGCACCTATAGGACTTGTAGTGTGTTCCTGGCAGGCAGGCAGAGCTCCTATATTTTGTTCCCAGAAGCACCTATAGGACTTGAAGTGTGTTCGTGGCAGGCAGGCAGAGCTCCTATATTTTCTTCCCAGAAGCACCTATAGGACTTGAAGTGTGTTAGTCCCATCACACAGAGATCATATATTTTGTTCCCAGAAGCACCTATAGGACTTGAAGTGTGTTAGTCCCATCACACAGACCTATATTTTGTTCCCAGAAGCACCTATAGGACTTGAAGTGTGTTAGTCCCATCACACAGAGATCATATATTTTGTTCCCAGAAGCACCTATAGGACTTGAAGTGTGTTAGTCCCATCACACAGAGATCATATATTTTGTTCCCAGAAGCACCTATAGGACTTGAAGTGTGTTAGTCCCATCACACAGAGATCATATATTTTCTTCCCAGAAGCACCTATAGGACTTGAAGTGTGTTAGTCCCATCACACAGAGATCATATATTTTCTTCCCAGAAGCACCTATAGGACTTGAAGTGTGTTAGTCCCATCACACAGAGATCATATATTTTCTTCCCAGAAGCACCTATAGGACTTGAAGTGTGTTAGTCCCATCACACAGAGATCATATATTTTGTTCCCAGAAGCACCTATAGGACTTGAAGTGTGTTAGTCCCATCACCCAGAGATATATTTTCTTCCCAGAAGCACCTATAGGACTTGAAGTGTGTTAGTCCCATCACACAGAGATCATATATTTTGTTCCCAGAAGCACCTATAGGACTTGAAGTGTGTTAGTCCCATCACACAGAGATCATATATTTTCTTCCCAGAAGCACCTATAGGACTTGAAGTGTGTTAGTCCCATCACACAGAGATCATATATTTTGTTCCCAGAAGCACCTATAGGACTTGAAGTGTGTTAGTCCCATCACACAGAGATCCTATATTTTCTTCCCAGAAGCACCTATAGGACTTGAAGTGTGTTAGTCCCATCACACAGAGATCATATATTTTGTTCCCAGAAGCACCTATAGGACTTGAAGTGTGTTAGTCCCATCACACAGAGATCCTATATTTTGTTCCCAGAAGCACCTATAGGACTTGAAGTGTGTTAGTCCCATCACACAGACCTATATTTTCTTCCCAGAAGCACCTATAGGACTTGAAGTGTGTTAGTCCCATCACACAGAGATCCTATATTTTGTTCCCAGAAGCACCTATAGGACTTGAAGTGTGTTAGTCCCATCACACAGACCTATATGTTCTTCCCAGAAGCACCCATAGGACTTGAAGTGTGTTAGTCCCATCACACAGAGATCATATATTTTGTTCCCAGAAGCACCTATAGGACTTGAAGTGTGTTAGTCCCATCACACAGACCTATATTTTTCTTCCCAGAAGCACCCATAGGACTTGAAGTGTGTTAGTCCCATCACACAGAGATCATATATTTTGTTCCCAGAAGCACCCATAGGACTTGAAGTGTGTTAGTCCCATCACACAGAGATCATATATTTTGTTCCCAGAAGCACCTATAGGACTTGAAGTGTGTTAGTCCCATCACACAGACCCTATATTTTCTTCCCAGAAGCACCTATAGGACTTGAAGTGTGTTAGTCCCATCACACAGAGATCATATATTTTGTTCCCAGAAGCACCTATAGGACTTGAAGTGTGTTAGTCCCATCACACAGAGATCATATATTTTGTTCCCAGAAGCACCTATAGGACTTGAAGTGTGTTAGTCCCATCACACAGAGATCCTATATTTTGTTCCCAGAAGCACCTATAGGACTTGAAGTGTGTTAGTCCCATCACACAGACCTATATTTTCTTCCCAGAAGCACCCATAGGACTTGAAGTGTGTTAGTCCCATCACACAGAGATCCTATATTTTGTTCCCAGAAGCACCTATAGGACTTGAAGTGTGTTAGTCCCATCACACAGACCTATATTTTCTTCCCAGAAGCACCTATAGGACTTCTAGTGTGTTAGTGGCATCACACAGAGCTCCTCTATTTTCTTCTCAGAAGCACCCACAGGACTTCTAGTGTGTTAGTGGCATCACACAGAGCTCCTCTATTTTCTTTGCAGAAGCACCCACAGGACTTCTAGTGTGTTAGTGGCATCACACAGAGCTCCTCTATTTTCTTTGCAGAAGCACCCATAGGACTTCTAGTGTGTTAGTGGCATCACACAGAGCTCCTATATTTTCTTCTCAGCAGCACCCACAGGACTTCTAGTGTGTTAGTGGCATCACACAGAGCTCCTCTATTTTCTTTGCAGAAGCACCCATAGGACTTCTAGTGTGTTAGTGGCATCACACAGAGCTCCTATATTTTCTTCTCAGCAGCACCCACAGGACTTCTAGTGTGTTAGTGGCATCACACAGAGCTCCTCTATTTTCTTTGCAGAAGCACCCACAGGACTTCTAGTGTGTTAGTGGCATCACACAGAGCTCCTCTATTTTCTTTGCAGAAGCACCCATAGGACTTCTAGTGTGTTAGTGGCATCACACAGAGCTCCTATATTTTCTTCTCAGCAGCACCCACAGGACTTCTAGTGTGTTAGTGGCATCACACAGAGCTCCTCTATTTTCTTTGCAGAAGCACCCATAGGACTTCTAGTGTGTTAGTGGCATCACACAGAGCTCCTCTATTTTCTTTGCAGAAGCACCCACAGGACTTCTAGTGTGTTAGTGGCATCACACAGAGCTCCTCTATTTTCTTTGCAGAAGCACCCATAGGACTTCTAGTGTGTTATTGTGGCATCACACAGAGCTCCTATATTTTCTTCTCAGCAGCACCCATAGGACTTCTAGTGTGTTAGTGGCATCACACAGAGCTCCTCTATTTTCTTTGCAGAAGCACCCATAGGACTTCTAGTGTGTTAGTGGCATCACACAGAGCTCCTATATTTTCTTCTCAGCAGCACCCACAGGACTTCTAGTGTGTTAGTGGCATCACACAGAGCTCCTCTATTTTCTTTGCAGAAGCACCCACAGGACTTCTAGTGTGTTAGTGGCATCACACAGAGCTCCTCTATTTTCTTTGCAGAAGCACCCATAGGACTTCTAGTGTGTTAGTGGCATCACACAGAGCTCCTATATTTTCTTCTCAGCAGCACCCACAGGACTTCTAGTGTGTTAGTGGCATCACACAGAGCTCCTCTCTATTTTCTTTGCAGAAGCACCCATAGGACTTCTAGTGTGTTAGTGGCATCACACAGAGCTCCTATATATTCTTCTCAGCAGCACCCACAGGACTACCGACTACAATGGCTGGAAGACCGCCAAGGGGAGTCAGAGCGTGCAGAGCCAAGAACACAGAGCAGGCAGGCTCTGTTTCTAGTGGACGTGGCCGTGGCCGTGGACGTGGTCGTGCATCGTCATCAGCACGTGGCCATGGGACACGCGCGTCTTTGTTTTCGGCAGCTGGACATGTGGAGCCGCATCATGCTGAAGGCTTGGTAGAATGGATGACCAAGCCCTCCTCATCCTCCTCATCCTCTCTCACCCAGGCTCAGGGTACTGGCAGAGCATCATCAGCCACCCCTTCCCTAGACCCACCATGTCCTCCTGAGGAGTCCCCCGAACTCTTTGAGCACAGTGTTGGGTACATGCTCCAGGAGGATGCCCAACGATTCGAAGGCTCGGATGATGATACCCAGCTTGAGGAATCTGGCAGTACTGTTCCACCAGCTGCAGCTTACTGCCAGGTTTGCTCTAGTGGTGAAGAGGGAGGGGATGATGAGGTCACTGACTCCACGTGGGTGCCTGAAGGGAGAGAGGATGAGGAGGAGGACGAGGAGGAGGAGGATGCGGCGTCACATGTCCAACGAGGCAGGATGCCCCCTGGAGGCCAGGTAGAGGCCAGCACAGCAACTGTACAACACCGCAGAGCTCCGCCTGTGCAGGGCGCTGCCTCTGCACGTTATCAGAAAAGTTCTTTGGTGTGGGCCTTTTTTGAGACAAGTGCATCAGATCGCACCACTGCTATTTGCAATATTTGTCTCAAGCGTATCTCGCGTGGCCAAAACATCAGCCGCTTGGGCACCACAAGCATGACCAGACATATGGCGACCTGCCATGCAGCTCGTTGGCAGGCACACATAAAAGACCCACACCAAAGAACTAAGCGGACCTCTCCTTGCTCCTCCTCAGCTGGGATCTCCATCCCCACTACACCTTCAGTCCTCTCTGAAAGCTGCTCTGAGAGGACTGAAGGTGTAGAATTAGGTGTGTCACAACCAAGTACTTGCAGTACACCGACGTCCGATTGCAGCAGGCAAATTTCCCTGCCCCAGCTGCTGGACCGTAGAAAGAAGTACACTCCCAGCCATCCACATGCCCAGCGGTTGAATGCTAGCCTGGCTAAATTGCTAGCACTTCAACTGCTGCCTTTTCAGTTGGTAGACTCGGCCCCCTTCCGTGAGTTTGTTCAATGTGCGGTTCCTCAGTGGCAGGTTCCCAAACGCCACTTTTTCTCACGGAAGGCGATTCCGTCTCTCTACCGGCATGTGGAGGGCAATGTCCATGCCTCGCTGGACAGGGCGGTCAGCGGTAAGGTGCATATTACCGCTGACTCATGGTCCAGCAGGCATGGACAGGGACGGTACCTTTCTTTCACGGCCCATTGGGTCACTCTATTGGCAGCTGGGAGGGATGCAGGACAAGGTGCAGTAGTGTTGGAGGTTGTTCCGCCACCACGCCTCCAAAACGCTACTACTGCTACTGGTTGTGACACACCTCTCTCCTCCACCCCCTCCTCTTCTTCTTCCTCCAGTGCTCTGTCCTTGGAACCAGCGGTGCTCCGTAGGCATACAAGGGGCTACGCAAGTACGCAGGCAAAAAGATGCCATGCCGTGCTTGCGCTGGTGTGTTTGGGGGACAGGAGCCACACTGGGCCAGAGGTTCTGGCAGCTCTGCAGGGGCAGGCCGAGAGGTGGTTGACGCCACGTCAGCTTAAGCCAGGAATGGTCGTTTCTGACAATGGCACCAACCTCCTCTCCGCCCTGCGACAGGGGCAGCTCACCCATGTGCCCTGCATGGCTCACGTACTCAACCTGGTGGTGCAGCGGTTCTTGGGCAGGTTCCCAGGCTTACAGGATGTCCTGAGGCAGGCCAGGAAAGTCTGTGTGCATTTCCGCCGATCTTATAATGCCAGTGCTCGGCTGACTGAGCTGCAAAAGGAGCTGAACCTGCCCAAGAACCGCCTAATATGTGACATGCCCACCAGGTGGAACTCAACGTTGGCCATGCTGCAGCGACTGCACACGCAGCAGAGGGCCATCAATGAGTACCTTTGCGACTATGGCACCAGGACAGGGTCAGGGGAGCTTGGTTTTTTTTCCCCACGTCAGTGGAGCATGATCAGGGATGCATGCACTGTCCTCTCACCATTTGAGGAGGCCACGAGGATGGTGAGCAGTGACAGTGCATGCATCAGTGACACTGTCCCTCTTGTCCACCTGTTGGAGCATACGCTGCGTGGGATAATGGACAGGGCACTTGAGGCAGAACAGAGGCAGGAAGAGGAGGACTTCCTTGCCTCTCAAGGCCCCCTTTATCCGGACAGTGTTCCTTCTGTCCCACCCATCACACAGGAAGAGGATGAGGAGGAGGAGGAGGAGGAGGAGGAGGATTGTGTGAGCATGGAGGTGGAGCCTGGCACTCAGCATCAGCAGCAGCAGCAGTCTTTTAGGGATGATGTACAGTCCCAACAAACCAGTGGACTTGTACGTGGCTGGGAGGAGGTGGCTGGCGATCATGTCATCCTCAGTGACCCAGAAGACTCCGGACCGAATGCCTCAGCTAACCTACGCTGCATGGCCTCCCTGATCCTGCAAAGCCTGCGGAAGGATCCTCGTGTTCTTCGGATCAAGGAGAGGGACCATTACTGGCTGGCCACTCTCCTTGATCCGTGGTACAAGGGTAAGGTTGCGGACCTTATCTTGCCGTCGCAGAGGGAGCAGAGGATGAGACATCTCAGGGAGGCCTTGCAGAAAGGTCTGTGCAACGCGTTCCCAGAAACTGGGAGGCTACAAACTCCTGGTCCTGGGCGACGAGTTGCTGAGGCTTCGGTCAGTAGCAGAAGGAGCGGTGGGGAAGGTGGACGTCTGACCGATGCGTTCAGACAATTTTTTAGTCCGCAGCCCCAAGGTATGATCGGTTCCAGCAACCATCGCCAGCGTCTGATATACATGGTGCAGGAATACCTTGGGGCAAGGTCAGACTTGGACACCTTTCCCACCGAAAATCCTCTGGCTTACTGGGTCCTGAGGATGGATCACTGGCCAGAGCTTGCACAGTATGCAATTGAGCTACTGGCCTGTCCTGCCTCCAGCGTTCTTTCCGAACGCACATTCAGTGCTGCTGGAGGATTTGTCACCGATCATAGGGTGCGCCTGTCCACCGCCTCGGTTGATCGACTGACCTTCATCAAAATGAATCAGTCTTGGATCACCACCAGCTACCAGGCACCTGAGGCGGATATAACCAAATAATTTTTAATATCACATCCCTTCAAGACTGCCTATGCTGATGCTGAGTGACTGTCCTCTTATGTTCACTGACTATCCTCTTCCTCCTCCTCAATGATCCATGCCACCACACCAGTGCCTAAGGCACAATTTTTCAGCCCCTGTTTAACAGGGGCGTGTACATACAATTTTTATAAAAAAATGCTTCGCAACACGTGTGACTGCTGTGCTCCAAGTACAGTATCTGTGAGGGGTTGCAGTGTTGTGGCACCAGCACCAGTGCCTAAGGCAAATTTTTCAGCCCCTGTTTAACAGGGGCGTGTACTTACAATTTTTTAAAAAAATGCTTCGCAACACGTGTGACTGCTGTGCTCCAAGTACAGTATCTGTGAGGGGTTGCAGTGTTGTGGCACCAGCACCAGTGCCTAAGGCACAATTTTTCAGCCCCTGTTTAACAGGGGCGGGTAATTACAATTTTTTAAAAAAATGCTTCGCAACACGTGTGACTGCTGTGCTCCAAGTACAGTATCTGTGAGGGGTTGCAGTGTTGTGGCACCAGCACCAGTGCCTAAGGCACAATTTTTCAGCCCCTGTTTAACAGGGGCGTGTACTTACAATTTTTTAAAAAAAAATGCTTCGCAACACGTGTGACTGCTGTGCTCCAAGTACAGCATCTGTGAGGGGTTGCAGTGTTGTGGCACCAGCACCAGTGCCTAAGGCACAATTTTTCAGCCCCTGTTTAACAGGGCGGGGTAATTACAATTTTTTAAAAAAATGCTTCGCAACACGTGTGACTGCTGTGCTCCAAGTACAGTATCTGTGAGGGGTTGCAGTGTTGTGGCACCAGCACCAGTGCCTAAGGCACAATTTTTCAGCCCCTGTTTAACAGGGGCGGGTAATTACAATTTTTTAAAAAAATGCTTCGCAACACGTGTGACTGCTGTGCTCCAAGTACAGTATCTGTGAGGGGTTGCAGTGTTGTGGCACCAGCACCAGTGCCTAAGGCACAATTTTTCAGCCCCTGTTTAACAGGGGCGGGTAATTACAAATCTTGATCTAATAGTTCACAGCAGGGCCCATTCCTGCGCCCACCAAGAGTAACTATGAGGGCCTACAGTCTTGTGGCAACACCGTCCACCACCACCGCCAAAGGCCCAATTTTTCTGCCCTGTTCATCAGGTGCTTGCAATTACAAATCTTGATCTAATAACTCACAGCAGGGCCCATTCCTGCGCCCACCAAGAGTAACTATGAGGGCCTACAGTCTTGTGGCAACACCGTCCACCACCACCGCCAAAGGCCCAATTTTTCTGCCCTGTTCATCAGGTGCTTGCAATTACAAATCTTGATCTAATAACTCACAGCAGGGCCCATTCCTGCGCCCACCAAGAGTAACTATGAGGGCCTACAGTCTTGTGGCAACACCGTCCACCACCACCGCCAAAGGCCCAATTTTTCTGCCCTGTTCATCAGGTGCTTGCAATTACAAATCTTGATCTAATAACTCACAGCAGGGCCTATTCCTGCGCCCACCAAGAGTAACTGTGAGAGCTTACAGTCTTGTGGCAACACCGTCCACCACCACCACCACCACCCCCAATTTTTCTGCCCTGTTCAACAGGTGCATGCAATTACAAATCTTGATCTATTAACTCACAGCAGGGCCCATTCCTGTGCCCACCAGTCTTGTGGCTACACCAACATCTAATAGGGCAAATTTCTGCAGAGTATATACGCCAGGCCCCTACTTTCAAACATCCAACTTACAAACGACTCCTACTTGCAAATGGAAAGAGAAAACAGGAAGTGAGAGGAAATCTACCCCTAGGAAGGGAAATTCTATCCTGTTAGATTTAATTTGGGAAAAAGGTATCTCCTCTCTACTGATACTTTATCACCAATCCTTGTTTCAATTAAAACCCCACTTTTTCCAAAAACATTTGTCATTGGGACGGAAAGTTAGGTGACATGTTCTGAACAGATGTGCAAAGACAGCAAATGTTACAGGGGTGATAACCCCTCCCTATGTTCTCCAAAAAGCTTAAAAATAGATTTTTTTGGGATGGAGCTACACTTCATAATGTACCTGTTCAGATTCTACTTAAGAACAAACCTAAAGCCGCAAGTGTTTTTAAATGGCTTCTTTTTTTCCTTTACAAATGTCATTTTGTGCAAGGACAGTTCTAAACACGGGAAACACATGCCACTTCACAGGCATACTTTAGACACCCCCCAGGTACCATATTTAAAGGAAAATTTCACTTTTTTTTTTTCACTTTATGCATCATTAAAATGACTGCTCCCGAAAAAACGTTAGTTTTTAAAAGTTCTTTTTGCATTGATATATGTCCCCTGGGGCAGGACCCGGGTCCCCAAACCTGTTTTATGACATTAACATGCATATTGGCCGTTGTAATTAGCACTTTTGATTTCGAACGTTCGCGTCCATTATAACGTATAGGGTTCGAAAATTCGCGCGAACTTTCGGTCGGTTCGAAGGTTCTGGTGCAAACCGAACCCGGGGGTGTTCGGCTCATCCCTAGCCCCTAACAAAGGACAAGCTAAGTTCTTTCAGACATTTGGAGGGAACTAAACCCAAGGAGCAGGGATTTTACTCACTACTCCTCACCTCACCAGTCTTTTGGTAGGATAGATCATATCCTTATCCCTCCTTCCCTCATCCCTCTGACTTCCAAATCAACCATAGTAGACACAACGTGGTCAGATCACTCTATAGTAACCATGTCATTACGCAATGTGCTCACTAAGACGAAAGGAACTCACTTGCGACTCAATGAATCGCTTCTCAGCAACCCTACACATATCAAGATGTTAGCGGATTCAATTCAGGAGTATTTTCGTCTGAACGAAACGGATGATATCTCTCCGGAAACTATTTGGGCAGCCCACAAGGCCACTATTAGAGGGGAATTGATTAGTTTAGCAACTAAACTCAAAAGGGAACATCAGAGGCACATACTTCAACTAGAATCCAAGTTCACAGAACTAAAATTTGAACACAAAAAACAACCTTCCAAGGCCCTAGCAGACCAATTAGATGCCACGAGACTGGAACTTAACCTAACTTTAACGGTTAGAGCTGAAAAACACATTAGATGGAGCGGAGCTAAATTTTACCTACAAAAAGACAAAATTGGATCTATGTTAGCTTCCAAACTCACCCCTAAATACCGATCACATACCATCCCGAAACTCAGAATTGCAGGACAACCCCCCACGGCCAACCCCACTAAAATACTCCAAGCTTTTCACGAATTCTATTCTAATTTATATAATCCCCGCCAGGCACAACAGGGCGCTCCAAACACTGACTTCTTTCAACACCTAAAGATACCAACCCTTACTCAGGAACACATTGACATAATGGAGGAGCCCTTCTCAGCAGAAGAGATATTGGGGGTCATCAAAATCAAAGGTTTAAAACCAGGCTCGGCCCCAGGACCGGATGGTCTATCTACGCCATATTACAAAACTTTTGGGGAGATCTTGGCCCCCAACCTAGCAAAGTTTTTTAATTCCAAAACGGGAGGTACCCCCCTAGACCCTTACCTAAATTCTGCCTTCATCACAGTTATACCCAAACCAAACAAAAATCACGAAGAGGTAGAAAACTATAGACCCATCTCCCTCATAAATAACGACCTTAAAATTTTGACTAAAATCCTAGCTAACCGATTCGCTACCTTCATCTCTCATTATGTCCACAAGGACCAAAGTGGGATTCATCCCAGGCAGACAGGGGCCAGACCAAACTAGGAGAGCGGTGGACATAGTCTCCATCCTCCAATCGGGTTGGGCAGGTAACCGTACTCAGGAAGGAATGGTCTTATCATTAGACTTACATAAGGCATTCGACACCATAGATTGGACTTATATCTTCACCCTTCTAGACAAATGGGGTTTTGGGAACCGCTTCAAGGGGATCCTAAAATCCCTATACTCTAATCCCAATGCCATGATTCGATTACATGGTCAATACTCCAACCCACTTAGTATAGCAAGGGGCACTAGACAGGGCTGCCCACTTTCTCCCTTAATATTTGCGATGGCGATAGAAACCCTGGCAATTGCAATTCGCTCGAACCCCAACATACAAGGCGTTTCCTGTGGGACACAGACCCACAAGTGTGGTCTATTCACGGATGATATGCTCCTCTATATAACTTCCGCGATTACTTCCTTACCGAATTTATGCAAACTTCTGAAAGATTTCTCAGAGATCTCAGGGCTAGTGGTAAACTATTCGAAGTCTTATGCCCTCAACATCTCACTTAAGCCTGAAACGGTAGAGTCCCTACGGACTGCCTTCCCGTTTAAATGGAACGAATCTTCCATCGATTACCTAGGTATCAAACTCACTTCCAAAATAGAAAACCTTTACACAGCCAACTTTCCCCCTTTATACCATAAATTAGAAGCTGACCTGGGTCAATGGTCCAAGGGGGAGATTTCCTGGTTGGGGAAAATTCATTCTATAAAAATGACTCTTCTACCGAGACTTCTGTACCTTTTCAGAGCCCTCCCGATTAATGTTAGAATGGACCATCTAGAAGCTTTTCAAAGAAAAATCAACAAATTCATCTGGGGAGGATCAGGACACTAAACACACTTTATAACACGAGATCACAGGGGGGGTTGGGTCTTCCCCGTCTCCGGTGGTATTACAACGCAGCTAGAATTGCACAGCTATCCACAGTTTACAACATGAGGGAGACACCTGACTGGGTCCAAATGGAGAGGCAGGCAGCACCAACCTTTACACTGGATTTCTTATTATGGTCCGACCCTAGAGACTGACCTCCCATTCTCTCCCTGATCCTATCACAATCATTGCAACTCTGGGACAAGGTGAGAACAAATCCCAATCTGACCTCAGTAGCCAAACCAATGGCGCACATTTTTAACAACCCAGACTTTCCCCCAGGTCGGGACATCAAGGCCTTCAAATGGTGGATGGATAAAGGGTTGTACCGAATCGGTCATTTCTTCACCACAAAGGGCCCGATTTCCCTGGACTATTGTGTAGACAAACTTGAGATGCCATCCTCTGAACGCTTCAGATTTCACCAGATTATTAATTTCTTACGTACACTGTGAAGGGAGAAACCGCCCCCCCCCCCAGTTTTACTCCGTACGAAAAATGGTGTGGGCAATCCATGGAGCAGAGAGGGGGAATCTCAGTCCTATACCAGTCATTGGCTTTCAGGCAGACTAAAACCTCATATATGGAGGCATGGGAGAACGAACTCTCCATAGTCTGGGAAGTAGAGCAATGGAGGGCATCACTTGCCAGAGCATTCAAGGGCATCAGAAATATCTCTCTAATTGAATCTAACCTTAAGGTCCTGACTAGATGGTACCTTACGAAAATCACGAAACTCCAACTGCCGAAAAACCCAGCTATCGCCCTACTTAATGCTAATATCCCCCAAACATCAAAAAATAACCGCAAACTAATTCATTTCATCTTCTTGGGAGCTAGGATGACATTAGCTAAAGCATGGAAACAACCCAGAATCTCCTTTAAAGCAGCGGTAAGCAAAATCTCCTGGATTATGCTGCAAGAGAAACTCACCAGCTCCTTCTTGAACACCACTCCCCAGTTTGAGGCCACCTGGGAGCCTTGGGCCCACCATTTTGGCATCTCGTTGATTCCTGGAGGACAGCCTTAGTCACTTCAGCCCCTTCTGGGCGTTCGCCTCTTGGTATGATGACATGCTCCTACTACTACACTACCCCTCTTTTCCCCTTCCCCCCACTTTCCTCTTTCTCTTCCCTTTTACTTATCTACTTCTCTACCCAGCCCTTACGACTCCCGGGAATTCTCCCCGACTCTTATGCAATTTTTAACTCTGTTTAGAGGGCTTTATAGTTGGGGATAAATAAAAAATAAAAAAAAAACAATAAAACAAGGAGTTCCTGTTTTCTTAAATTGTTAACTGATTTCTAAGACCACCCCAGGTTATCAGGGAGGGTCATAGAATTGGAGAGGATTCGCCTGGCACAGTCTGATCCCTTTTGGGGTGCCGGCGATTACTCTACGAACCCATTAGAATATCACACGCTACTTTAGATGCATTTTCTGTAACAGTTTGAACTCTAACAATGTTCTGATCCCAATCCGTACTGTTATGTTATTCCAGCTATGCTTTTTTTCTTGGATTGCATCCAATTTCTCCAAACAATGTTGTGTTTTCATTTACTTTGTAAAATCAATAAAATCTTTGAAAGAAAAAAAAAGCTAGAATTATTATCAAGATTCTCCCTCCCCCATAGACTATAGACATAGGATTTGCTTCTAAGGCTGGCCATACATTTTAAAATGTTCTTTTACAATTTTCCTTTAGGATTACCAAAATGATATAACATGAGGTCAAACCTTAACACGTTCAATTTGTATGCAATCAGGCAGGACCTTGCACTAGTTGGTAAATCTAAAGGAAATTGAATAAGAACATTGTATAATGTATGGCAAGCTTAAAGAGGAGTTTCCATTAAAACAAAAAAAAATAAAAGTCATCAGCTACAAATACTGCAGCTGCTGACTTTTAACCACTTCAATACAGGGCATTTATACACCCTTCCCTCCCAGACCAATTGTTAGCTTTCAGCGCTCACACTTTGAATGCCAATTACTCAGTCATGCAACACTACCCAAACAAAATTTTTATCATGTTTTTCATACAAACAGAGCTTTCTTTTGTGGTATTTAATCACCACTGGGTTTTTTATTTTTTGCAATATAAGTGAAAAAAGAGCGAAAATTTTGGAGAAAAAATAAATAAATTTTTTAGTTTCTATGATAAAATTTTGCAAATAAGTCATTAGTGTTCATAAATTTGGGCCAAAATTTATACTGCTACATCTCTTTGGTAAAAATAACCAAAATTAGTCGATATTATTTAGTCTGTTTGAAAGTTATAGAGTCTACAAGCTATGGTGCAAATCATTGAAAATTGATCACACCTGATCACACCTGATGCACTGGCGGCCTATCTCATTTCTTGAGGCTCTGAAATTTTAAGAAAGTACAAATACCCCCCAAATTACCCCTTTTTGAAAAGTAGACAGTCCAATGTATTTAGTAAGAGGCATGGTGAGTTTTTTGAAGTTGTAGTTTTTTCCCACAATTCTTGGGAAAAAGAAGAATGTTTTTTTTTTTTAACAAAATTGTCATAATAACAAGTTATTTCTCACACACAGCATATGCATACTTCCAATTACCCAAAATACATTCTGCAACTCCTCTCGAGTATTGCAATACCACATGTGTGGGACTTTTACACAGCCTGGCCACACAGAGAGGTCCAACATGCAGGGAGCACCGTCAGGGGTTCTAGGAGCATAAATTACACCTCTAATTTCCTAACGACCTATTACATTTGTGAAGGCCCTGGAGCACCAGGATAGTGGAATTACCCACAAAATGACCCCATTTTGGAAAGCAAACACCCCAACGTCTATTCTATGAGGCATAATGAGTCTTTTGAACAGTTAATTTTTTTTCCACAAGTCCTCGGAAAACGTGGAAAGATAATTAAAACATATTTTTTTTTACACAAAGGGGTCAGTTTATAAGATATTTCTAACTCAAAGCATGTACATAGCAAAAATGACACCCCAAAATACATTCTGCTACTCATCCTGAGTATGGCGATACCACATGTGTGTGGCTTTTACACAGCCTGGCCACATACAAAGGCCCAACATGCAGGGTGCACCGTCAGGCATTCTAGGAGCATAAATTACACCTCTAATTTTCTAAAGACCTATTACATTTTGAAGGCCCTGGAGCATTAGGACAATGGAATTACCCACAAAATGACCAAATTTTGGAAAACAAACACCCCAAAGTATATTCTATGAAGCATTATGAGTCTATTGAATGGTTCATTTTTTTTTACACAAGTCTTCAGAAAACGTGGAAAGATAATGAAAATCTTTTTTTTTTTTACACAAAGTTGTCATTTTGTAAGATATTTCTAACCCATAGCATGTATATAGCAAAAATTACACCCCAAAACACATTCTGCTACTCCTCATGAGTATGGCGATACCACATGTGTGAGACTATTACACAGCCTGGCCATATACAAAGGCCCAACATTGAAGTAGTACCTTCAAGCGTTCTAGGAGCATAAATGACACATCTCATTCCATTCCTACCTATCACACTTTTGAAGGTCCTGGAGCACCAGGACAATGGAATTACCCACAAAATTACCCCATTTTGGAAATAAAACACACCAACGTGTATTCTATGAGGCATGGTCTTCAAATAGGTACTCGGGTACTCTGATGGGCTGGAGACAGGTACTCGGTTACTCTGATGGGCTGGTGACAGGTACTCGGGTAATCCGATGGGCTGGTGACAGGTACTCGGGTACTCTGATGGGCTGGTGACAGGTACTCGGGTACTCCGATGAGCTGGTGACAGGTACACGGGTACTCCGATGGGCTGGTGACAGGTACTCGGGTACTTAAATGGACTGTGACAGGTACTCGGGTACTCAGATGGACTGTGACAGGTACTCGGGTACTCAGATGAACTGTGACAGGTACTCAGATGGACTGTGACAGGTACTCAGGTACTCGGGTACTCAGATGAACTGTGACAGGTACTCAGATGGGCTGTGACAGATACTCGGGTACTCAGATGGACTGTGACAGGTACTTAGGTACTCAGATGGACTGTGACAGGTACTCGGGGACTCAGATGGGCTGGGAGGGGAACTCAGGTACTCAGATGGGCTGTGACAGGTACTCAGATGGACTGTGACAGGTACTCGGGTACTCAGATGGGCTGTGACAGGTACTTGGATACTCAGATAGACTGTGACAGGTACTCAGGTACTCGGATACTCAGATGGACTGTGACAGGTACTCAGATGGGCTGTGACAGGTACTCGGGTATTCAGATGGACTGTGACAGGTACTCAGGTACTCGGGTACTCAGATGGACTGTGACAGGTACTGTCACGTACCTGGTGGAGATCGAGCTGGAGAGAGGGCTTCTCTTGCACCTCCTGTCCGACACCCCTGATAGTGGTAACAGGGAGTGAAGGACACAGAGTGGCACGAGGGCCAATGTAGTGGACAATGCTGGCCGGACCTTGACAGGGACCAGATGGCTGTAGAGTGCTGGGCAGGCTCTGAGGATCGGAGATCCGTATCGCTGGGTCAGCAGATGGAGGTGTAGCCGGGACGTAAGCCGGGAGGTCATCAACAGCCAGACAGAGCAGGTACCGAGACGGAAGGCAGAGGCAGAGACGGGACACAGGCCGGGTTCGGTACACAGACGGGCAGCAAGGTACAAAAGCATGAGGCAGTAGCAGAGTCAAACACAAGCCGGGATGAAGTAGGCAGGCGGAGGTCAAGGAGAAGGTTCAGATGAAGCCGGGTCAAGATACTGGAAACTGGAACAGATCAGGTTAATGCCTCGTACACACGTAGGGACTTTTGCCGGCGGACCTAGTCCAGCGGACAATCCCGCGGGACTTTCCGGCTAGGTCCGCTGGACTTTCCGAGGGTGTGGACTTGCCCACACACGCACGGACTTCTCCAGCGGATAATCCGCCGGCCAAAAGTCCGCGGGACTTTTGAAAATGAACGGACTTGCCCACACACGGAGCAGTCCGTTCATTTCGAACGTAACTTCAGGTTACGTAGCTAGCGTAGGCAGTAAATGCCGCCGCGCTAGCTCCACAAGCTGGCATGGATTTAAAGGGAATCCCCACGCCGAAAAAACGGCGTGGGGGTTCCCCCCAAATCCATGTCAGACCCTCATCCGAGCACGCAGCCTGGCAGGCCAGGAAAGGGGTGGGGACGAACGAGCGCCCCCCCCCCCCTCCTGAGCCGTACCAGGCCGCGTGCCCTCAACATGGGGGGTGCCCTGGGGAAAGGGGGGGCCGTGCGGCCCCCCCACCCCAAAGCACCTTGTCCCCATGTTGATGAGGACAAGGGCCTCTTCCCGACAACCCTGGCCGTTGGTTGTCGGGGTCTGCGGGCGGGGGCTTATCGGAATCTGGGAGCCCCCTTTAATAAGGGGCCCCCCAGATACCGGCCCCCCACCCTATGTGAATGAGTATGGGGTACGATGTACCCCTACCCATTCACCTAAGGTGTAAAATGTAAAGTAAAAAAAAACACCCACACTTTTGAAAAAATAGTTTATTGCACTGCTCCGGGGGTCTTCTTCCGTCTTGGGGGTCTTCTCGCCGGACTCCCCCGCCATTTACCAAGCTCTTTTACCGAGCGAGGGGAGTCCGGCTACCTTCTTCGTCGTCGCCGCCGTCGTCTGGGGGTCTCGATCCGCCTTCGGGGGTCTTCTTCCGTCTTGGGGGTCTTCTCGCCGGACTCCCCCGCCATTTACCAAGCTCTTTTACCGAGCGAGGGAGTCCGGCTACCTTCTTCGTCGTCGCCGCCGTCGTCTGGGGGTCTCGATCCGCCTTCGGGGGTCTTCTTCCGTCTTGGGGTCTTCTCGCCGGACTCCCCCGCCATTTACCAAGCTCTTTTACCGAGCGAGGGGAGTCCGGCTACCTTCTTCGTCGTCGCCGCCGTCGTCTGGGGGTCTCGATCCGCCTTCGGGGGTCTTCCGGGGGTCTCTTCTGTTCTTGCGGCGGTCGTCGTCTTCCGCGCCGCCGGCGCCTTCTCCTTCTTGTCCTTCTTGTTCTTCTTCTTCTTCCGATGTTGACCCGTCGCTGTCTCTGCCCGGAATGCCTGTGCCGATCTGCGCTCGGACTTATATAGGGACATGGGGGACAGGGTCACATGCACATGTCACATGGTGACCCCGCCCCCTTGTGTTGTCACAGTCCCGGAGGATGCTGGGACTGTGACATCGCAAGGGGGCGGGGTCACCATGTGACATGAACATGTGACCCTGTCCCCCATGTCCCTATATAAGTCCGAGCGCAGATCGGCACAGGCATTCCGGGCAGAGACAGCGACGGGTCAACATCGGAAGAAGAAGAAGAACAAGAAGGACAAGAAGAAGGAGAAGGCGCCGGCGGCGCGGAAGACGACGACCGCCGCAAGAACAGAAGAGACCCCCGGAAGACCCCCGAAGGCGGATCGAGACCCCCAGACGACGGCGGCGACGACGAAGAAGGTAGCCGGACTCCCCTTGCTCGGTAAAAGAGCTTGGTAAATGGCGGGGGAGTCCGGCGAGAAGACCCCCGGAGCAGTGCAATAAACTATTTTTTCAAAAGTGTGGGTGTTTTTTTTTTACTTTACATTTTACACCTTAGGTGAATGGGTAGGGGTACATCGTACCCCATACTCATTCACATAGGGTGGGGGGCCGGTATCTGGGGGGCCCCTTATTAAAGGGGGCTCCCAGATTCCGATAAGCCCCCGCCCGCAGACCCCCGACAACCAACGGCCAGGGTTGTCGGGAAGAGGCCCTTGTCCTCATCAACCTGGGGACAAGGTGCTTTGGGGTGGGGGGGCCGCACGGCCCCCCTTTCCCCAGGGCACCCCCCATGTTGAGGGCACGCGGCCTGGTACGGCTCAGGAGGGGGGGGGGCGCTCGTTCGTCCCCACCCCTTTCCTGGCCTGCCAGGCTGCGTGCTCGGATGAGGGTCTGACATGGATTTGGGGGGAACCCCCACGCCGTTTTTTTTTCGGCGTGGGGAGTCCCTTTAAATCCATGCCAGGTCACGGAGCTAGCGCGGCGGCATTTACTGCCTACGCTAGCTACGTAACCTGAAGTCACGTGCTAAATGAACGGACTTGCCGATGAGCGGCAAGTCCGTTCATTTCAAAAGTCCCGCGGACTTGCCCACTAACGGCGGGATTATCCGCTGGACTGCCAAGTCCAGCGGATAATTTGAAAACAAAACTTCAAACTTTAGTCCGCCGTACTTTGGCGCCAAAAAGTCCGCCGGCGCCCACACACGAGGGGATTATCCGCTGGACTTCAGTCCAGAGGATAATCCCGCGGGATTGTCCCTTCGTGTGTACGCGGCATTACAGGCACTAGCTGAAAGACCACTCAGCAAAGTTCATGTGTCAGTGCTCAGTTTAAATAAGCTACTTGGCGCCCATACTTGCATGTGCGTGTGCGCATATTAGCGCGCATATTAGTGCGCACATTAGTGTGCATATTAGCACGCACATTAGCGCGCATATTAGCGCACACGTTAGCGCACGCTTTGGCGCGTGCCTGTGCGCGTCCGCAGCATTACAAGTCCTTCTTCACACTGGTGCGTCTGTTAGCCGGACTTCTCTTACAGGTACTCATATACTCAGATGGACTGTGACAGGTACTCGGGTACTCAGATGGGCTGGGACAGGTACTCGGGTACTCAGATGGGCTGGGACAGGTACTCGGGTACTCAGATGGGCATGCACAGGTACTTGAGTACTTAGATGGGCTGGGACAGGTACTCGGGTACTCAGATGGGCTGTGACGGGTGGGGACAGGTACTTTGATGGCTGGTGACAGGTCCTCTTTATTAGGGGAGGTAATCAGTGTGATTGGTGTACACTAAGCGGTAACGAGATGTTACCGCAATCTCCTTCTCACACACTATTGGTGTGTGAGGAGGAGAACCCGGTAACATTTCGTTACCGTGGTTTGTTGACATTCTGTGACCGGCTGTGATTGGACACAGCCGGTCACGTGGTAAAGAGGCAATATCATTGGCTCTTTACTGCAAACGGGGTTGGGCTGTGTCAGGGTGACAAGCCGCGCCCTAGGGGAGTGCACGAGCGCCGTGCATGTAGCCAGCACATGTGACCAACTGTGATTGGACACAGCCGGTCACGTGGATCGGGGGAGCGGAGAGGCGGATCACATGGATCGGGAATGGGCTGTGTCCGAGGGACACATCTCATCCACGATCGCCGCGCTGTTGTCCCCCGGGGGTTGTCTGGAAGAGGCCCTTGTCCTCATCAACATGGGGACAAGGTGCTTTGGGGTTTTCCCCAAAGCACCCACCCCCGTGTTGAGAGCATGCAGCCTGGTACGGTTCAGGAGGGGGGGCGTTCACTCGTCCCCACCCCCATTCCTGACCACTCTGGGCTGCGTGCTCGGATAAGGGTCTGGTATGGACTTTGGGGAACCCGTGCAGTTTTTTCGGTGTTCCCCTCAAAATCCATACCAGGCGCTGGCTCCTGCGACGGGGCTCGCAAGGTGTCAATCTCGCCGATAAAAGCAGCGAGATTGACTTTCTTTTCTAGTGCCGTCGTACCTGGAGTCACGTTCAAAATGAACTGACTTTAGTCCATGTGTGGGCAAGTCCGTTCATTCGGGAGTCCGTCATAAGTCCGTTGGGAAGACCATCAGGCCTAGTCTGCCGGAAAGTCAGTTTGTGTGTCCGCAAGTCCGCTCGTTCGGAAAGTCCATCGGAACTCCACCAAAAGTCCGTCAGGAAGACCGTCAGACCTAGTCTGCTGGGAAGTCTGGTCGTGTGTACGCGGCATTAGGCTCTGGTGGTGGTGCCACAACATTGAAATCCCTCACAGATACTCTAGTTAAGCGCAGGAACGAATATTGAAATGTAAAATATTACAGCAAAAATTGAAATTATACGCCCCTGTCAAACAGGGGCAGAAAAATTGGGCTTTAGGCACTGGTGCTGGTGGATATTTCCAGAGAGGAGGAGGAGGAGGAGGCACATCTCCAACGAGGCAGGATGCCCTCCAGGGGCCAGTTTAAGGGCAGCCACCCGACTGCATCACCCTGCAGATCTCTGCATGTGCAGGGCGCTGCTGACTCCCCGAGATCTCTGCATGTGCAGGGCGCTGCTGACTCCCCGCATATTTTGAAAAGTTCTTTGGTGTGGGCCTTTTTTGATACGTGTGCAGCAGATCGCACCGTTGCTGTTTGCAACATATGTTTGAAGACACGGCCACGTGCTGAGGATGCACCGTGTCCACGACCAGAACTGTTGGCTGTACACACAGAGCCTGCTTGCTCTCTTTTAGTGGCCTGTGAGCGTCTGCCTCTCCTTGGTGGCCCTCCAGACATGCTGTACATTTTATTAGCAAAACACTGCCTGAAGTTTACTAGAAAAAGTACACCAGGAATGGCCTGCAGCCAGATATAGGCTTGGCTAGGCTAGAATGCAGTGGATATATATATATGTAGGAAACTGTATATATATTTAATTTACAAACTGAAACAGGTTCAAATCTGCAGAATTACAGCAAGTTAGCAAGTTGACTGAAACATTGAATATTACGTACAGGTAAAATGTCGGTTATCATGTGGACGTAGGTAAAGTGACCGAACCTCTCAGTAACTGTATACAACAGATACTTTAAACGGTAAGGGGGGATGAGGGAAAGGATGGGGGGAGGGAGAGAGAGAATGGGGGGGAGTAGTCACCTACATAGAATATGTCTAGGGTAATGATCAGCAAGTCAGCTAGGAATACCTCCGATCTTGGTTAGCATTTTCAGATCTTGACTGTACATTTAGAGTTGCTTAGCCATAATGCCCACTTGTCTCTAAATGAGGTAACTGTAAAATTAGTGGTAGCCAGAACTTTTTCCATTTCACATTGGTGATTTAACGTGCGGACAGCGTCCAAAGGGGAGGGTAAGTTAGAATTATTCCAGAGTCTCGTAATGGTGAGTTTAGCAGCAAGGAGCAGGTGCGTCGTCACTACTCTCATGTTGGGTGGCAGTTCCTGTATAGTCAAATGTAAGATTGCTAGTTCAGGGTTGGGGGCTATATGACTGCCTCCTATGTCTGAAAGTATGGAGAAGATTTTATTCCAAAATGACCTCAATGATATACAGGACCATAATACATGAAACAATGTACCAGTTTCTCCACAATTTCTCCAACAGAGGGCTGTGTGAGAGGTGTAAAACTTTGAAAGTTTAAAAGGAGTGAGGTACCATGAGTGTACCACCTTCTGGTACAGTTCCCAATGGTTTGCACATCTAGTTGAGGCATATGTAATAGAGAACGTTTTCTCCCAATGTGTATCGGTAAAGGTTTTACCCAGTATCCTCTCCCATTTTGTAATGGTAGTGGTTTTCGAAAGGGAGTTTTGTGTGTTGAACATTGTATAAAAAAAGGGAAATCCCTTTTAGTGGAGCTTTGGGGTCTTGGAGGTATGTAAGTATTGCGGCTGGTATTTCTAAGTATAAGGGTATGGGACGATTGTGGAGGAAAGATGTAATTTGTAAGTAGGCGAATTGTGCCAGGGGTGGGAGGTTGTAGGAAGAAGTAAGATATGCAAAGGTATGTAGCATAGTACCTTGATATAGGTCTTTTATTAGGGTAATCCCTCTAGATTCCCATGGTCTCAGGTTAATATATGGAATAAAGTGGTAGAGAACTGACAGAGGAACAGGGATTTTGCATAATAATCCCTTATCAGGAATTGAGAGAGGAATTTCTAGCCCCATCTTAATGGATGCTTGTACTGTTGGGATAGGCGAGGTATGAGGCGGGGCTCCTAGTTTTAAAGCGATTAAGGCTGTTCTAAGATCTCTATGCAAGATTCTATCGGATTCTAAGAGTGCCCACGTTTTCTGTGTAGAGGGTGTCCACCAATATTTAATTTGGTCTGCAATACTGGCTTTGTAGTACGCCCTAACGTTGGGGACTCCCATCCCTCCCATTTTCCTATGTCTAATCATAATGTTGAGCGAGCATCTAGGAGGCTTATGATTCCATACGTACTGTGTGAAGAGCTTTTGAGTAGAAGTGATAAAATTACATGGTAGAGGAATAGGTAGGGTGCAAAATAAGTAAAGTCGTTTTGGTAATAGTAGCATTTTCAAGGTCGCTATTCTCCCTGCTGTTGAGAGTTCATGATTTCTCAATTGAGAAAGTTGTTGGGGTAGGGATTCCAAGAAAGGTTTGTGATTATGTTTGTAGAGTTGGGAGGCGTGTGGAGTCAGGTGGATGCCTAGGTATGGCAGTGAGTGTGAGGACCAAGGGAAGGGAAATGTACTAGCCAAGGTCGACTGTACAAGGGGGGGATGTTGATTCCTAAAATTTGGGACTTTGTTGCATTTAATTTGTAATAGGATACTGCACTGAATTCTTCTAGTAGTGTCCATGTTGCGTGCAATGATGTTGTGGGGTTAGAGAGTGTAAGCATGACATCATCCGCAAAGAGACTGATTTTGTGTTCAGTCCCTGACGCGAAGATGCCTGTTATGTTAGGGTGCTTTCTAATTCTTTCTGCTAACGGTTCCATGAGGAGAGTAAAAATTATGGGCGATAATGGACAGCCTTGTCTAGTTCCGTTGGTTATGTGTATTGATTTGGAGGTGATACCTGAGGAGAGAACAGTGGCAGAGGGAGTGGAGTAGAGGGACAGAATAGCAGTTTGCAGCCATCCTTGAATACCAAATGCATCCAGTACTGCTGTAAGGTATCCCCAGTGGACCCTATCAAACGCCTTCTCCGCATCCAAAGAGAGGAGCAGAGAAGGCGTTTGAGAGGACCCAGCCCGGGAGATTAGGTTAATGAGACACCTGGTTCCATCTGGGGCTTGGCGACCCGGGACAAAACCCACCTAATCAGGGTGAACAAGGTTAGGTAGAATTTGTTGTAGCCTAAGCGCTAGCAGTTTGGCAAATATCTTTACATCCGTATTGAGAAGTGAAATAGGTCTGTAATTAGTAGGGCTGGTGGGGTCTTTACTCGGTTTAGGAATAGTCACTATCACAGCTCTCAACATTTCAGGTGGGAATGATCCAGAGGAGGAGGCAAGACTGAAAACGTCTTGTAGACGTGGGGCAATCTCATTAGAGAGGCGTTTATAATACTCATTCGAGAAGCCATCATCTCCTGGCGACTTATGATTTGGGAGTTTTTTAATAATTGAGCATGTTTCTTGGTTAGTAAAGGGTTGGGAGATGGACTGGAGTTGGTCATTAGTTAGGCTAGGAAGCTTCACTTTACTCAGGAAATCATGTATAAGCTCTTGAGACGGTTGAGGGGTAGTGTTATCATTGCGAAGATCATAAAGGGATTGGTAATAATCTGCAAAGGCATTAGCAATTGTCAGAGGTACTCACCCGGGCCGATATGCTGAGAGCTGCTCCCCTTGCGACTAAGCGCACGATGCCTCTGGAGTGGGTACAGAGGACACCGGGCTCAAAGATGCACGGGTTGCCAGCAGGAGTGTAGCAGGTGGTGTGCAGTAGCGACGTTGACCAGGAGAGGCTGAAGCTGCACTGGGAGTAGACACCTGGCAGAGCTGTGATCAGGTAGAGGTTGCAGAGGTACCAAAGCATATACTGAAGGAGGACCCTCGGGAGCATGAGAGAACTGCAAGTCCAGAACACTGAGCAGGAGGTCAAGCACAAGGAGCAGGAGATAGTCCAGCAAGCAGGCCGAGGGTCAAACACAGGCAACCAGGCAGTAGAAGTATCCAAGAGGCAAGCCAGGGGTCAAACACAGGTAAGTAACTCAGAGAATGTCCAGGAGGCAGGCCGGGGGTCAAGCACAGGTAATCAGGCAGTAGAGGTATCCAAGAAGCAAGCCAGGGGTCAAACACAGGTAAGTAACTCAGAGAATGTCCAGTAGGCAGGCCAAGGGTCAAGCACAGGTAATCAGGCAGTAGAGGTATCCAAGAAGCAAGCCAGGGGTCAAACACAGGTAAGTAACTCAGAGAATGTCCAGTAGGCAGGCCGAGGGTCAAGCACAGGTAAGCAGGCAGTAGAAGTATCCAGGAAGCAAGCCAGAGGTCAAACACAGGTAAGTAACTCACAGAAGGTCCAGTAGACAGGCCGAGGGTCAAGCACAGGTAGTCAGGCAGTAGAAGTATCCAGGAAGCAAGCCAGGGGTTCAAACACAGGTAAGTAGCGGCAGCGGTAGTCAGACGGATTCCGGGTCGGCACAGGTAGTCAGGTAGATGCAGGGTACAGGGTACCGGGTACAGGATACAGGATACAGGATACAGGATACAGGACTGGAGACAGGACTCAGAAGAGACAACAAACCAGCAATTTGAAAGCGAACAGGGGAGGCCTTTTATAGGCCAGGTAAATGGTCAGGTGGGATACCCGGACGAGTGCGCATGCGCACTCGTCTTCTGTCAGCGCCGCGCACAGCGGTGAGGCGTACTGGCTGGGTTGTGTCAGATACCCGAGTGCCGCGGACCCGCGCATGCGCACCCGTTACCCGGCGTACCTGTAACATTCGTTGCGCCGCTCTACCGCGCGTGCGCAACCCTGGAACCCGGCGAAGAGGCCTGGTATTTCCCTGACAGCAATGTCTTTGGGGTTAAATAGGGGTTTGTGTGTTATGGGGTGGGTGAGTTTTATAACATTACTTTTAAGCTGCTTCAGCTTAACTTTTTTTTGCTAGCCAGGCACCCGCTTTATTATGAAGACCATAGTAATTGGCCTTGAGATATTTCAAATTGTTCTCAAATTTGTACAATAATAGGGATCTTAAGCGTTGTCTGTCCTGGAGAATATCATACGTTAAACTATGGGTTGGGCTAACTTTGTTGATTTTTTCTTTGGTGGCTATAGATCGTAGCAGTTCGTCAATCTGCCTCATCCTCTGTTTTTTAATGTAGGAGGCTAATTTGATTAGAATCCCCCTCATGTAGACCTTATAAGTACTCCACAGGGTATACTTACTGATCCCCGGGGTGTCATTATACTGGAAAAAGTCATGATGTTCCTGTACTATCGTTTGGTACAATTTCTTGTTCTCCAGAAGGGAGGCATTTAGTCTCCATAGGGGAGGGGTAGAGTTACGAAGTCTATTATCAAATTCCAGCATGATCGGGGCGTGGTCCGACCTAGAGATTGTACCAGCACGAAGAACATTTTGTAAAGACAGTTTATCAGTTAAAAAGTAGTCAATACGGGAGTAGGAGGCATGAGCCGCCGATAAAAAGGTGAAGTCCTTCTCCGACCCATGGAAACACCTCCAGATGTCGTATAGCTCAAGTCTGCGTAGAAATGGAGCGATGGTGTGCACGGGCCTCTTCGTAGCGGAAGTAGAGTCCATGTCAGGGTCGAGGGCTATATTAAAGTCTCCGCCAATTAGTATGGTGCCTTGTTTTTCTTCCAAGGCCTTAGTAAGTAGTGGGGTTAGAAACTTTCGCTGTTTTACATTTGGAGCGTAGAGGTTAACAAGCGTAAAAATCGTTTGATTCAGTTCGCAGCAAAGGATTAGATATCTTCCCCGGGGATCCGAAACAGTACGGATGTGGCGAAAATTAACAGATTCTTTAATGGCAATGAGAACTCCGCAGGACTTTTTTGGGCCGTTGGCCATATATAGATGGGGAAAATGCTGAAAGTTCAGACGTGGGCACTTATTTGTCGCAAAATGCGTTTCCTGAGCAAAGATTATGTCTGCTTGAAGGGATCGAGCTTCTTTTAACAGGGCAGCACGCTTAAAGGGGCTGTTAAGACCTTTGGCGTTGAGAGACATAATCTTCAAAGGCATGGTAAATGGTAAGTATAGGCTGTAAAATTGGTGCTTAGCAGGGTGCCATGCGGGGGAGAATTAGGAATTGCATACCTGACAAATGAAGATGCTAGCATCTTAGAGGCGAGTGTATATGTAGCTGAGTTGATCAGGTCAGTCATCTTCCATGAAGCGGATGTAGGTTCCACATGTCGGAGTAGCGGTATAGTCGTCAAAGACCGTGGGTATGACTTGCTATCTTTGTGCTTAGCTTCCAGAGTGGTGACTAGAAGGGAGTAGAAGGTCAGAACATAAGGTAGACAGGGAAAAGACAAAAACAACATATTAATAAATTCCTGCTGATGCAGGCAAAATGGGCAGCTAAAGCTGCTAGAAAGTCGAGGGCAAGTAAACAAGCAGTGCCACGCACTGAACTATCGAGGGTTTAATACCCAATAAGCGAGGGAGCTCCTGACCTCACATCAGAACTGAAGCAATAAGGACAGGTAGAGGCCTCTTTTTTTTTTTTTTTCACGGGTGATAAGACTCCTTTAGGTCCAGTCGGATTGTAGATGTTCAGGAGCAGGCAGAGCTGGAGGCTGCGCATCCGATGGGAGAATTTGCCAGTGTTTAAACAGCTGTATACCTTTATCCACACTGTATATGGGGTATGTTTTACCATTCCAAGTAACAAGCAATTTGGTAGGAAACCCCCAGCGATACATAATGCTGTTGTTGCGTAGGATTTTGGTGAGTGGAGTGAGTTTCTTTCTATTCATAGCTGTTTGCTGCGAGATGTCGGTAAATAGGGAGATGCCCATAAATTCCTCTGGTACTGCCGGGCTTTGTTTGGCTGCCGCCATAACACGTTCTTTCACATGGTAGTAGTCGATGCGTGCCAGAGTATCTCTGGGTGCGGTGTCAGGTAGAAACTTGGGTTTGGGTATACGATGTGCCCTGTCAACACAGAGTTCTATGTCACTTAAGGTCGGAATTAGTGCCTTCATGAGACGCTGCACAAAATTAGTGAGCTCAGTAGGAGGTATGGTTTCAGGGATGCCTCTGAATTTGATGTTATTTCTTCTGGAGCGGTCTTCCAGGTCCGCCATTTTGTTTTGAAGGCGCTGGAGCTCAGATTCTTGGTCGGCATATGCGTCTACAAGGTTATTGTGTGCGGTATACAGTTCCGCCATTTTAGTTTCTAAGTATTGAAGTTTGCCAGTGTGTGACTGTACCAAATCATTTAAGGGGCTAAACATATCTGAAAAGTCAGTATGAAGTGTTCTTCTGAGGGAAAGCAGCATGTTTTTCATAGTGCTCTCAGATATGGGTTGTTCCGTTGCTGGAAACATCTCCATAGGGGCTGCCTGTGGGCTATTCTGAACTACGGCCTGTGCAGCGGCCTGCTGCATGCTGGGTGAGAAGTTATCCCCTTCTCTGCGCAGTTTAGTTTTGGCTGGGCTACGGGTGGTGGGGGTGGAAGGAGGGGAGAAGTCCCCTAGCTCATCTGGCAGTGCGGGAGCCTGCCTCCCTGTATTAGCGTGTGGCGCCTGTGAGCGGGCCGCTCCATTAGAACTAGTGCCGGCGCCATTTTGATTACCTTGAGGGGGAGCCGCCGGGTAAAAGTCAGTGAGCCGCTGCGGCGGCTTGTTAGTTTTGCGTCGCTTGGACATGGCTGTGTGCCCGCTGTGGATGGCAATGCGGGAGTCCGTTCGTGACAGGGGAATCCTCTGCCTGTCGTCGCTATGAGCCGATATGCCTGTGAGGTCTCAGGAGCTCCGGATTACGCGGCCATTTCCTTCGCTGGCCAGACACGCCCCCCGAGACTGTATATATATTTAATGCACGCAGATCACTGAATCACCTGCCTGCCTGCCTGAAAGTATATTTGTAAAAGTACACCAGGAATGGCCTGCAGTCAGATATAGGCTGCTTGGCTGGCTAGATTGGAATGCAGTGGATATATATATGTTGGAGACTGTATATATATTTAACGCACTGCAGATCACTGAATCGCCTGCCTGCCTGAAAGTGTAATGAAAACATACACCAGGAATGGCCTACAGCCAGATATAGGCTTGGCTATACTGGAATGCAGTTTATATATATATATACAGTGGTGTGAAAAAGTGTTTGCCCCCTTCCTCATTTCCTGTTCCTTTGCATGTTTGTCACACTTAAGTGTTTCGGAACATCAAACCAATTTAAACAATAGTCAAGGACAACACAAGTAAACACAAAATGCAATTTGTAAATGAAGGTGTTTATTATTAAAGGTGAAAAAAAATCCAAACCATCATGGCCCTGTGTGAAAAAGTGATTGCCCCCCTTGTTAAAACATACTATAACTGTGGTTGTCCACACCTGAGTTCAATTTCTCTAGCCACACCCAGGCCTGATTATTGCCACACCTGTTCACAATCAAGGCATCACTTAAATAGGAGCTGCTTGACACAGTAAGGTCCACCAGAAGATCCTTAAAAGCTACACATCATGCCGAGACCCAAAGAAATTCAGGAACAATTGAGAAAGAAAGTAATTGAGATCTATCAGTCTGGAAAGGGTTATAAAGCCATTTCCAAAGCTTTGGGAATCCAGCGAACCACAGTGAGAGCCATTATCCACAAATGGCGAAGACATGGAACAGTGGTGAACCTTCCCAGGAGTGGCCGGCCGGCCGCCCAAAATTACCCCAAGAGCGCAGCGACGACTCATCCAAGAGGTCACAAAAGACCCCACAACAACGTCCAAGGAACTGCAGGCCTCACTTGCCTCAGTTAAGGTCAGCGTTCATGCCTCCACCATCAGGAAAAGACTGGGCAAAAATGGCCTGCATGGCAGAGTTCCAAGGAGAAAACCACTGCTGAGCAAAAAGAACATCAAAGCTCGTCTCAATTTCTCCACAACACATCTTGATGATCCCCAAGACTTTTGGGACAACATTCTGTGGACCGATGAGACAAAAGTGGAACTCTTTGGAAGGTGTGTGTCCAAGTATATCTGGCGTAGAAGGAACACTGCATTTCAGAAAAAGAACATTATACCAACAGTAAAATATGGTGGTGGTAGTGTGATGGTCTGGGCTGTTTTGCTGCTTCAGGACCTGGAAGACTTGCCATGATAAAAGGAACTATGAATTCTGCTGTCTACCAAGAGATCCTGAAGGAGAATGTCCGACCATCTGTTCGTGTACTCAAGCTGAAACGAACTTGGGTTCTGCAGCAGGACAATGATCCTAAACACACCAGCAAGTCCACCACCGAATGGCTGAAGAAAAACAAAATGAAGACTTTGGAGTGGCCTAGCCAAAGTCCTGACCTGAATCCTATTGAGATGTTGTGGTATGACCTTAAAAAGGCCGTTCATGCTCGAAAACCCTCTAATGTAACTGAATTAGGACAATTCTGCAAAGATGAGTGGGCCAAAATTCCTCCAGGACGCTGTAAAAAGCCTCATTGCACGTTATCGCAAACGCTTGGTTGCAGTTGTTGCTGCTAAGGGTGGCCCAACCAGTTATTAGGTTTAGGGGCAATCACTTTTTCACACAGGGCCATGATGGTTTGGATTTTTTTTCACCTTTAATAATAAACACCCTTATTTACAAATTGCATTTTGTGTTTACTTGTGTTGTCCTTGACTATTGTTTAAATTGGTTTGATGTTCCGAAACACTTAAGTGTGACAAACATGCAAAGGAACAGGAAATGAGGAAGGGGGCAAACACTTTTTCACACCACTGTATGTAGGAGACTGTATATATATATATATATATATATATATATATATATATATATATATATATATATATATATATATATATATTTAATGTACTGCAGATTACTGAATCACCTGCCTGCCTGAAAGTGTATTTGAAAAAGTACACCAGGAATGGCCTGCAGTCAGATATAGGCTTGGCTAGACTAGAATGCAGTGGATATATATATGTAGGAGACTGTATATATATTTAATGCACTGTAGATCACTGAATCACCTGCCTGCCTGCCTGAAAGTGTATTTGAAAACGTACACCAGGAATAGGGATGAGCCAAACACCCCCTGGTTCGGTGCGCCCCAGAACCTGCGAACAGACCTAAACTTTGCGTGAACTTTAGAACTCTATTAAAGTCTATGGGACTCGAACGTTCAAAATCAAAAGTGCTAATTTTAAAGGCTAATATGCAAGTTATTGTCATAAAAAGTGTTTGGGGACCCGGGTCCTGTCCCAGGGGACGTGTATCAATGCAAAAAAAAGTTTTAAAAACTGCCGTTTTTTCGGGAGCAGTGATTTTAATAATGCTTAAAGTGAAGCAATAAAAGTGTAATATTCCTTTAAATTTCGTACCTGGGGGGTGTGTATAGTATGCCTGTAAAGGGGCGCATGTTTCCCGTGCTTAGAACTGTTCCTGCACAAAGTGTAATTTCTGCAGGAAAAAAAGTAATTTAAAAGCACTCGCGGCTATAATGAATTGTTGGCTCCCCATAATACAGAGAACAGTCATTGAAAGTCATTGATAAAAAAAAGCGTGGGGTTCCCCCCAAATTTAATTACCAGGCCCTTCAGGTCTGCCATGGATATTAAGGGGAACCCCGGGTCAAATAAAAATAAAAAATCCATACCAGACCCTTATCCGAGCACCCAACCTGGCAGGCCGCAGGAAAAGAGGGGGAGGGTGAGAGAGTGCCCCCCCTCCTGAACCGTACCAGGCCACATGCCCTCAACATTGGGAGGATGCTTTAGGGGTCTGTGACCCCTCAAAGCACCATGTCCCCATGTTGATGGGGACAAGTGTAATGCAGTGATCTTTTGAGACATTAAAAGTGGGTTAGCTTATTACACTATTGGAGGCTTTCTTTTGTCGTCCACATGTGGAGTTTTTAAAGAACCATCTGAGGAGTATATAATCAACCCTATATTGTAATCTAGAGGTTTCTACTGGTTAATCCAATACAAAGAGGGTAAAAAGCGCTTTCAGCCAAACACGAGAGTGTAAGACTTAGACAGCTGGTGAGTGTGTGAACATAAGGGGAGTGGAGTCACAGACACACCGGTGGAGGAGTGTTCCTGGAAAAAATACCTGTGTGAAATAACACTTTGAATTCACTGGTCACCATTTATAGGTTCATTATCATGAACTGCATTTGAAGTGGACTTTTTTGGATCATCTGAATTGGACACTTTATTTATTTTTCATATATTTATTTTTCATACACATATATATATAAAAAAAATAAAAAATGTTATATATATTTTTTTATGCTTATATTCAGTTTTATACTGTTTATCCACTGTTTATACTGCATTATGCATTATGTCCACTGTTTATACTGCATTTTATATTCATAATCACTTATGTCACAGGGTAGTTTTTGTTTTCAATTTTAGTTGCTACACTGTATTAAGTCTGATACTTGTATTAATTTATTCCTTTATTTTGATACATTCAGTCTTAGTTTCACTGTTTATTTGGAATATACTTATTTAGCACTCAGCGCCGCTCATTCCACATTTTAGAATAGGAATACTGTACACAGTACATCAGGAATGGTTTGCAGTCAGATATAGGCTTGGCTAGACTAGAATGCAGTGGATATATATGTAGGAGACTGTATATATTAGGGATGAGCCAAACACCCCCGGGTTCGGTTCGCACCAGAACCTGCGAACGGACCGAAAGTTCGCACAAACGTTAGACCCCTATTAGTTACAATGGACGCGAACGTTCAAAATCTAAAGTGCTAATTATAACGGCCAATATGCATGTTATTGTCATAAAAAAGGTTTGGGGACCCGGGTCCTGCCCCAGGGACTTGTACCAATGCAAAAAGACGTTTTAAAAACGGAAGTTTTTTCGGGAGCAGTCATTTTAATGATGCATAAAGTGAAAAAAATAATGAAATATTCCTTTAAATATGGTACCTGGGGGTGTCTAAAGTATGCCTGTGAAGTGGCATGTGTTTCCCGTGTTTAGAACTGTCCCTGCACAAAATGACATTTAAAGGGAAAAAAGAAGCCATTTAAAACTGCTTACGGCTTTAATGTCATGTCTTGTCCTGGCAATATGGATGAAAATCTTTGAGAAAAATTGCATGGCTAGTATTTGCAGCTGCTGACTTTTACATTTTTTTTTTTCAGGTGGCGCTCCGCTTTAAGTAGAATCTGTTTGTAATTTTTAACAGGTACATTTTTAAGTGTAGCTCCATCCAAAAAAATATGTTTTTACGCTTTTTGGAGAACATGGGGAAGGGTTATCACCCCTGTAACATTTGTTTTGCTGTCTGTGCACCTGTTCAGAACATTTCACCTCACTTTCCGTCCCAATGACAAATGTTTTTGGAAAAAAGTTTTTTTATTGAAACAAGAATTGGTGATAAAGCATCAGTAGAGAGGAGATACCTTTTTCCCAAATTAAATCTAACAGGATAGAATTTTCCTTCCTATGGGTAGATTTCCTCTCACTTCCTGTTTTCTCCTTCCGTTTTCAAGTAGGAGTCGTTTCTAAGTTGGATATTTGAAAGTAGGGGCCTGCCGTATATACTCTGCAGAAATTTGCCCCATTAGATATTGGTGTTGCCACAACACTGTAAGCCCTCACAGCTACTCTTGGTGGGTGCTGGAACACCCTGCTGTGAACTATTATATCAAGAATTGTAATTACATGCCATTGCTGAACAAGGTTAGGCCTTTGGTGGTGGTGGTTGTGCTGTTGCTACAACACTGTAAGCCCTCACAGTTACACTTGGTGGGCACAGGAATGGGCCCTGCTGTTAATTATTAGATCAAGAATTGTAATTGCATGCCCCTGTTGAACAGGGGCAGAAAAATTGGGCCTTTGGTGGTGGTGGTGGACGGTGTTGCCACAACACTGTAAGCCCTCACAGTTACTCTTGGTGGGCGCAGGAATGGGCCCTGCTGTGAATTATTAGATCAAGAATTGTAATTGCATGCCCCTGTTGAACAGGGGCAGAATAATTGGGCCTTTGGTGGTGGTGGAAGGTGTTGCCACAACACTGTAAGCCGTCACAGTTACTCTTGGTGGGAGCAGAAATGGGCAGAAGGGCAGATACAGGTTCAGGTTGTATACTGTGCTGTGCTGCACTCACACAACACAATTACTAACTCCTGCAGATGGCTGGATTAGATGGAACCAGGGCAGAAGGGCAGATACAGGTTCAGGTTGTATACTGTGCTGTGCTGCACTCACACAACACAATTACTAACTCCTGCAGATGGCTGGATTAGATGACAACAGGGCAGAAGGGCAGATACAGGTTCAGGTTATATACTGTGCTGTGCTGCACTCACACAACACAATTACTAACTCCTGCAGATGGCTGGATTAGATGACAACAGGGCAGAAGGGCAGATACAGGTTCAGGTTTTATACTGTGCTGTGCTGCACTCACACAGCACACAGACTAACTCCTGCAGATGGCTGGATTAGATGAAACCAGGGCAGAAGGGCAGATACAGGTTCAGGTTGTATACTGTGCTCTGCTAGACTCACACACTAACTCCTGCAGATGGCTGGATTAGATGACAACAGGGCAGAAGGGCAGATACAGATTCAGGTTGTATACTGTGCTGTGCTAGACTCACACAGCACACACACTAACTCCTGCAGATGGCTGTATTGGTAGAGAACAGCACTTTCCCCACACGCAAATGCCTGAGAAGAGCACACTATCCCTGCCTATTTTTCCTCTTTCCCTACACTTTCCCCACACGCAAAGGCTAAGAAGAACACACTATCCCTGCCTATTTTTCCTCTTTCCCTACACTTTCCCCACACGCAAAGGCCGAGAAGAATACACTATCCCTGCCTATTTTCCTCTTTCCCTACACTTTCCCCACACAGAAATGATTGCAAAATAGTTCACACTGTCCCTGCATAGCAATCCTCTTTCCCTCAATGCTGGAACACACTACACGAGGCCGCCGGCGTGGCGGCCTTATATAGTGTGGGGCGGGTGCTAAACCCCCTGAGCTATAATTGGCCACAGGCATCCTGCCTGTGGCCAATTATTGCTCTCCTCGATGCTGGCTCTATGATTGGCCAAGCATGCAGTGTCACGGTGCATGCTTGGCCAATCATCAGCCAGCAATGCACTGCGACTGGTGCAGTGCATTGTGGACAGTTCGCATCACACGAATTTGATGCGAACGGCCCTCAGAGTTCTGAACTCGACGAGCGGACAAACGGCAGATGTTCGATTCGAACATGGGTTTGAATCGAACACCGGGCCCATCCCTAGTATATATATTTTGTGCACTGCAGCTCACTGAATCGCCTGCCTGAAAGTATATTAGAAACAGTACACCAGGAATGGACTGCAGTGAGATATAGCTAAACTGGACACAGTTGATATATATATATATATATATATATATATATATATATATATATATATATATCTCAGTGGCGGTGCATGCATAGAGGGCGCAGGAGCGCCGCCCCCACTCTCCTGCACCGCTCTATCACCAATAGATAGATTCATGCATTGCATGAATCTATCTATTGTCACCGCTGCCGCCCCCTATACAGGTGTCCGGCCCCTTGTCGGGCGCCTGGCATCTGAATTTCAGCGGGGGGTGTTTTTGGAAGCGCCCAATTAGAGCTGTCAGCTCTAATAGGTGTCCTGATTAGAGCGGTGGGCTCTAATAGGCTTCCATAAGTGTAAACAGTGGGCGCAATGCTGTGCATTCACTGTTTACACAGTGTTGTGTTAGAGAAGCGAATACATCGCTTCCCTAACACTGACCTGCCTCTCAGCTAATCAGGTTGCCGGGTCTGTGTTACCTGTCACCTGATTGGCTGAAGGCACCCAATCATTGCAGAAGACAGGAGAAGCGCGGGAGAAGATATCGGGTCGCAATGAGGAGACACTGCTCGCCGCCTGACGCCATCACCAGTCGCACACTGAGACAAGGTAAGTGCCGGGCAGATGGCGGGTGGAGGGCACATTGGTAGCATTTATTGGGCACAGTGGCAGCATTTAATGGGCACAGTGACAGCACTTGGGGCACAGTGGCAGCGTTAGATGGGCACAGTGGCAGCGTTTGGAGCACAGTGGCAGCATTTAATGGGCACAGTGGCAGCATTTGAGGCACAATGGCAGCACTTGGGGCACAGTGGCAGCACTTGGGGCACAGTGGCAGCGTTAGATGGGCACAGTGGCAGCGTTAAATGGGCACAGTGGCAGCATTTAATGGGCACCCTGCCTTTGGCCAATTATGGCTCGCTTTGCTGACGACGCTGTGATTGGCCAAAGCAATAATGTTCGTTTTTCGACGAACGGGCGAACAGCCAATGTTCGAGTCGAACTCATGTTCCACCCGAACAGAAAGCTCATCCCTAGTGCTGACACCAGGACAAGAGATCTTTTTTGATGAGCTTGAAGGAGCCTGAGAGAATTGACGGTAGGACAATGCAAGGATCATGTTTAATGTCCATGATTTATTTAGTAGATTTGCTCCAAATGTGGGGCATTGCGCCCCTCTCCTTGTCTCCTTGGGACCTCTCCAATATAAATTAAAACCTGCAAAATCACGGTGTTTAGTCCAAAGGTCACCTCTATCATCTAGAAACTATCCTATAGTTCTTCTCCTGGAATCCAGCAGATGTGCTAGTGTAGGAGCTTTAAACGCCTAGAAGTCTAAAAGCATAGATTTAACGAGGTGTTGGAACATTCCTCAGAGATTTTGGTCCATGTTGACATGAAAGCATCACGCAGTTGCTGCAGATTTGTTGGCTGCACATCCAGGGCTGCTATTAAAAACCATGGGGCCCCATACAGCCTTCCCATACAGGGCCCCCTGTATGGGAAGTGACTAAGGATATAGATTCCAGTGCCTTTCTCTGTTTATTCATAAACTGAAGCATGGTAAACACACCCGGTGTGGTCTTTTGCTTCTGTAGCCCATCTTCTCAATGTTCGATGTGTTGTGCATTCAGAGATGGTATTCTGCATACCTTGGTTGTAACCAGGGGTTATTTGAGTATTTGAATTACTGTTGCCTTTCTGTCATCTCAAACCAGTCTGTCCATTCTCCTCTGACCTCTGACATCAACAAGGCATTTTTATCCACACAACTGCTTCTCACTGCATTTTTTTGGACCATTCTCTGTAAACCCTAATGTAGCAAGGTCCCGGGCCTCCTTTGATCTAATAAGAACCTCCAGGGCCAGGGACATCTGACATTCTTCTGTATGTAGTGGGTTGTGAGGCATGGTGGGTGTAGATTTGCTAAAGTTAATGGGCGCCAGACATTTCTTGAATGCAAAAGAAAGTTTATTTCTCTTAACAAATTTTTTTGGGGGAGAGAGGGTTAGGGTCAGGACTCCCTTAGGTAGTTGCAAGATTAATTGGCAGACTCCGAGACTTCAATAGAAGGATAGCCATGCAGTGAAAGGCATCCAACAAGATGCCACATCTGCATGTGTAGGAATGCTGTCTCCTATGGCCACAGTCTTTAACAGTTCCAAACACAAAGCTTAACAGTTCCTTTAATTTCACTACAATCGCCCGTGTAGTTCTTCAGCTCACCCGGTCTCACGAGACCCACTGATTCACTGCCACTGAATCCCTTTAGCTCCTCCAATCTTCACAGTGGTATCTTCCTCAAGCGTCACCCCCTCTTCTCTGCTGTGTCCCTAGCTTAGCACCCTAGAAAACTCTCAAGCTTCACCCCCACTGGCCTGCTCGGTCCCTGGCTTGACACACAAGGCTGCTCTGCAAGAGTCATCTCCGCAGGCTGGGTCCCTGGCTTGATACCCGCTGAAGTTTTCTGATTCTTCACCATCCCCGTTTGCTGAGAATACGGCTCCGGTACTTGCTTCAGTTACTCACTGTGGTCCCTGGTAATTAGGCGCATAGTCCCTTACTGGCGACAGCTTCCCCTCTACCTCCGACCACGACAGGTTCTCCGGCCGGCAGAACCATCACTTCTGGTTGGACTGCAAGCTAAAGTCCCAACCCTGCGCTGCTCTCTTGCTTCTGGATATGGCCTCAGACAGCCTAGGTGGCATACAACATAGATCACATGACTCCACCTGAATATATAGGCTCTCCTAGCAGGCCAAGGGATTCAAGAAAACCCCTGCCCATCGGCTGAGATAGCCCATATACCCATAACCTGACCTTGCGTTGCCCTTCTCCTATCTAGTACCACAAAGTACCCGGCCACCTAGTGGTAGAAGAGAAAAGTGCAACAAGGCCAAACTTAGGGAGAAATCAATAGATCTCTACCAATCAACCAGAACTACTCCTGGAAAGTAAATTTATGAGGAACAACCCTGCCTAAACTCCAGGGTGCCACACTAAAGATGGTGGTTTGTGAAAATCCCAATAGATCAGCAGTTTTTGAAATACTCAGACCAACAACCATGCCACATTGAAAGTCACTTAAATCCCCTTTCTTCCCCATTCTGATGCTCGGTTTGACCTTCAGCAAGTCATCTTTCTCACGTCTAGATGCCAAAATGCTTTCCAGCCATGTGATTGTCTGATTAGCAATTTGTGTTACCAAGCAAGAGTATAGCATTAAGTGAATTGAACTCCTGGGATATTGATCTGGTTAGTTAAGTAGCAGAGGGGGTTGTTAATAAGTTTCAGCAGCTTTGATGTTAATGAAATTATCAACAGGTGCACTAGATGGGCAACAATGACCTCATTGTTGCCATTGTTACTGTTTTTCACTAGTTTTGCATTTGGCTATGGTCAGTGTCACTACTGGTAGCATAAGGCGATACCTGGACCCTATAGAGGTTGCACAGGCAATCCAACTCCTCTAGGATGGCGCATCAATGCGTGCCATCCCAGCACAGTCTCAAGAGCATGGAGGAGATTCAAGGAGACCGGTAGTTACTCTAAGAGAGCTGGTCAGGGCCGTAGAAGGTGGGCGCCCCCGGACTTTTTGGCGCCAAAGTCCGGCGGACCCAAGTTTTATGTTTGGTTTTAAAAGGGCCTCTTCCCGACAACCCTGGCCGTTGGTTGTCGGGGTCTCCGGGCGGGGGCTTATCGGAATCTGGGAACCCCCGTAAAAAAGGGTGGGGGCCCCCCCAAATCCAGGTCAGACCCTCATCCTAGCACGCAGCCTGGCAGGCCAGGAAAGGGGTACGAGCGCCCCCCCCCTCCTGAGCCGTACCAGGCCGCGTGCCCTCAACATGGGGGGTGCCCTGGGGAAAGGGGGGCCGTGCGCCCCCCCCCCCACACCTCTTCCCGACAACCCTGGCCGTTGGTTGTCGGGGTCTGCGGGCGGGGGCTTAGGAATCTGGGAACCCCCTTAAATAAGGGGGCCCCCAGCTCCCGGCCCCCCACCCTAGCTCTTTCACGAAGGGAGGAGTCCGGCTACCTTCTGCTCTTTTACCTAGCTCTTTCACGTCTGGGGGTCTCGATCTGCCTTCGGGGGTCTTCCGGGGGTCTCTTCTGTTCTTGCGGCGGTCGTCGTCTTCCGCGCCGCCGGCGCCGCCTTCTTCTTCTTGTCCTTCTTGTTCTTCTTCTTCCGATGTTGACCCGTCGCTGTCTCTGCCCGGAATGCCTGTGCCGCTCTGCGCTGGGACTTATATAGGGACATGGGGGACAGGGTCACATGCTCATGTCACATGGTGACCCCGCCCCCTTGCGATGTCACAGTCCCAGCATCCTCCGGGACTGTGACAACACAAGGGGGCGGGGTCACCATGTGACATGTGCATGTGACCCTGTCCCCATGCCCCTATATAAGTCCCAGCGCAGAGCGGCACAAGCATTCCGGGCAGAGAGAGCGTCGGGTCAACATCGGAAGAAGAAGAACAAGAAGAAGGACAAGAAGAAGAAGAAGGCGCCGGCGGCGCGGAAGACGACGACCGCCGCAAGAACAGAAGAGACCCCCGGAAGACCCCCGAAGGCGGATCGAGACAGAACGACGAAGAAGGTATCTGCTCGTGAAAGAGCTTTGTGTAAAATATTTTTTTCAAAAGGACTTTACATTTTACACCTTAGGTAAAGGGGTACATGAGCATCTGACAGAGCCCCCGCCCGCAGACCCCGACAAAAACGGCCAGGGTTGTCGGGAAGAGGCCTCCATCAACATGCAGGTGCTTTGGGGTGGGGGGGGGGGCACGGCCCCCCTTTCCCCAGGGCACCCCCCATGTTGAGGGCACGCGGCCTGGTACGGCTCAGGAGGGGGGGGGGGGGCTCGTTCGTCCCCACCCCTTTCCTGTCTGCCAGGCTGCGTGCTCGGATGAGGGTCTGACTGGATTTGGGGGGAACCCCCACGCCGTGACCAAATCAAGCTTACGGAGCTAGCGCGGCAGACTTCATGAGGTTGGCCTGAATGTCCTCTAATGAGTAATGCCCAAACAATCAGAAACAGACTTCATGAGGTTGGTCTGAATGTCCTCTAATGGGCAATGCCCCGCGCCATGGATCTTGATTGGCTGTTGCCATTGAACACCAGAATTAGCAGGTCCACTCCTGGCCCCCTCTGATTTTTAGAGATGAGAGCAGGTTCACCCTGAGCACATGATATAGACGTGAAAGGGTCTGGAGAAGCCGTGGTGAACAATATGCTGCATGTAACATCCTTCAGCATGACCAGTTTGTTGGTGGGTCAGTGATGGTCTGAGGAGGCATATCCATGGAGGGACGCACAGACCTCTACAGGCTAGATAATAGTACCCTGACTGCTATTAGGTATTGGGATGAAATCCTTGGACCCACTGTCAGACCCTACACTGGTGCAGTGGGTCCTGGGTTGCTCCTGGTGCACGACAATGCCCTGCCTCATGTGGCAAGAGTATGCAGCCAGTTCCTGTAGATCGAAGGAACTGATACCATTGAATGGCCCCCACACTCGCCCTAAACTAAATCTAATAGAACACCTCTGGCACATTATGTTTCGGTCCATCCGACGGTGCCAGGTTTTAACTCAGCCCTCTGCAGGAGGATAATTTTAATTTCCATCAAACGATGTGGCATCCTTTCGTTCCTAACACATTACCCTTTCCATATCACTATAGATATCCAACATGATATTTTTCACCATTGAGATCTGTTTTCAAAGTGTTCCTTTTATTTTTTGAGCAGTGTATATACAGTGTCTTGAAAAAGTATTCACACCCCTTAAAATTTTCCATATTTTATCATGGTACAACCAAAAATGTAAATGTATTTTATTGTTTTTTTAGGAAAATTATAAATGTTTTTTTTAAATTGTTTACAATTTAAATATCTGAAAAGTGTGGCGTGCATTTTTTATTCAGCCTCCTTTACTCTGAAACCCATAATCAAAATCTAGTGGAACAAATTGCCTTCAGAATTAACCTAATTAGTAAATAGAGTCCTCCTGTGTGTAATTTCATCTTAGTATATATATATATATATATATATATATATATATATATATATATATATATATATATATATATATATATATATATAGCTGTTCTGTGAAGCCCCCAGTGGTTTGTTAGAGAACCAGTTAGACAGGTCACCGATAAAGTTGTGGAGAAGTTTGTTGAGAATCAGATGAGGACTCCAAGGAGTTTATTATTCCAGGTTGAGTCCACTGAGGAGGATGTTGTTTCGGGAGATGCCTTCATGCTTTGCACTGGAGTCGAATACTACTCGTATCTGTCCTAGTTTCTGAGGATGATACACTCCAAATATTGGTAAGTACCAATATTCTTGTTTTTCTTCCAAATGGTGGTGCTTTTTCAGCTTGACCACTGTCTAGGATCTTCTGCATGAACTCATGGTAGTGTTCCTTCATATCTGGCTTTCTCCAGACTCTAAAGCCCCAAACACACGCGCGGATTATCCGAGGACCAGGTCCGTCGGATCATGTCCGTCGGATCATGTCCATCGTACTTTGTTCGATGTTGGTTTTGCGTACACACGGTCGGACAAAGTTGTCTGAAAATCCGATCATTCTGAACGTGGTGACGTTTGTTGCCTACGACGGGACTACGTAGAGGCTAGTAGCCAATAGCTTTGGTCTTGTAATGTGATCTGAGCATGCGTAGCACTTTGTCCGTCGGAATTCGCTACACACGATCGGATTTGGTGTGATCGGACTTTGTTGTAAAAAAATCTATCCAGCAGGAGATAGGACTTTGTCCGTCAGACAATCCGATGGAAACTGTTCGATGGTGCCTACACACGGTCGGAATTTCCGACAACATTGTCTGATAGGACAGAATCCATCGGAAAATCCGACCGTGTGTATGGGGCTTAAGAGTGCATCACAACGAGGTGAGGCACTTCACTGCTTGTCCTTTGTTGTTAGGAAGCTGATGTCAGTGTGAACAGAAAGGTAGTGGAGCTACCCAGCTATTTGACTCATCCATGAAGATTCTATGTCCATGATCTCAAGGAAGAGGCTATCTTCAACAGATGGTGCTAGTTTGTCATCATATCGCGTTCTTTAAAACAACTTGCATCCTAGCTCATCTGTATCTTCAGCTGAGGCTGTAGCCTCCATGCAGCTCTTAACTCTTTGCTGTTGTATTGGGTTGACTAGTCTCTCTTTAATCAGTATCCTGTTGGTACAGGGGCTAAGACATGATGTGCGACCATTTTGCAACATTTTTGTAAGCATTCACTTTTGCTGGCTTATGAGCTCCGTCCAGACATACATCACCAATGATGACTCCTCCAAGGTCAAGACGTTGTGCAAATGGTGCATTGTGTGGCCCATTGTACTGTTCTCTGACTTTTTGCACTCTCAGTATGTCTCTTCCTAGTAAAGGGATAATTGCAGCATCTGGGTCGAGTGCTGGAATCATGTCTGTTATTTGCATCAGGTGAGGGTAGTGACGTGCAATTTCAGGTGTGGGGATCTCTAACCTATCATCTGGTATCATATCACATTCTATGAGAGTGGGGAGAGTCAGCTGTGTTTTCTCATCTAATGACTCAATGATGTAGTTGCTTGCTCTCCTCCCTGCTGTCTCCATAACTCCTGAACATGTCTTCAAAGTATACAGAGTTGAACTTCCTCTGTCACTGAAGAGGTCAAAGAACTTTGTTCTTGCCAGAGATCTGTTGCTTTGCTCGTCTTAAGCCCCATACACACGGTCGGATTTTCCGATGGATTCTGTCCTATCGGACAATGTTGTCGGAAATTCCGACCGTGTGTAGGCACCATCGGACATTTTCCATCGGATTGTCCGACGGACAAAGTTGTATCTCCTGCTCTAAAGATTTTCCGACAACAAAGTCCGATCACACCAATTCCGATCATGTGTAGCGAATTCCGAAGGACAAAGTGCCACGCATGCTCAGATCACATTACAAGACCAAAGCAATTGGCTACTAGCCTCTACGTAGTCCCGTCGTAGGCAACAAACGTCACCACGTTCAGAATAATCAGATTTTCCGACAACTTTGTCCGACCGTGTATATGCAACACCAGTGTCGGACTAAATCCGTCGGACCAAATCCGATGGATTTGGTGGTCGGATTTTCCGACCGCGTGTATGGGGCTTAAGACTGCATACATTTTGATTGCCCTAGAGCTAAATGTCTCTGTGCAGATCTCAGTGCACTTTGAGGTTATTGCTGGTGCTGCACTCTCTTTCTGCTCCCCACCATGATCTCATTGGGTTACCGGATTCTCTGTTTTCCATGGTGCTGGTCCTGGGTGCAACGCAGATAGATGCTTGTAATTATTGCATTCTTTGCACCGTATTTCTTTCACACAGTCTTTTGCAAGATGTTTGATTTGAACCACAGCATCTGAAACAAATGCCCTTGTCCTTAGGATAAGACTTGCGCTCCTCTATTGTCTTGCTTCTGAAACTGCAACATTTTCTAAGTGGATGAGGCTTGTTATGTATTGGACACTGCTTGTTCAGGTCCTCAATTTTTATTCCTGAGCTTTTATCTTGGTTGGCTTCAGACTCAGACGGTACTTCTGTCTTCCGTACAGACACTGTTGCTCTGCGTTCTTTATTGTACGCTGTTAGTTGTTTCTCTGTCTTTACAGAGCTTGAGCCGCCCATGTTAAAATGAAGCTTGGGTCATTGCACATTTTAGCTTGATTCATGATGAACTTTGGGAGATAGGAGAAAGGTGGAAATGCCACTCGATGATCTTCCTTGTATTTTAATGCTTACGTGATCCATCTTTCTTGTAAGATGTAGGGACGCTTCTCGATTATCCGGTTGACTCCACGTGCTGTATCCAAATATGAGAGGCCTGGTTGGTATCCACCAGCTTTTGCCACTTCCAGCTATAAAAGTATGTCTCCAAGCTCTCTCAGCTTCTGATTGTCTTTGCTTGTTATTTTTGTATAATTTTCTTCGGAAGTGCATCTTCAATTACTTCAGGTGACCCATCACAGTCTTCCAATCTCTGCCAAACCAATGTAAGCCCTTCAGTTGCATCATGAACATGTACTGACCTGATTCTGTTGGCTTGCTCAGAAGACTCTGGTCCGAGCCATTTGGAGAGTAGGTCAAGTTTTTCTCTGTCTGTCAGATTTAAGTCTTGGGTGCTGCTTAGAAAAGATGACTTCCAGGCACAACCGTTTTTCTGGATGGTCGTCAAACTTCAGGAGACCAGAGCTCACCATTTCAAGGCGTATCAAGTATTTTGTCACATCTGTAGCTCCTGCTGCCTCCGGTGAGCATTTTCTGGGAACAAACACAGGGCATGTTTGTGGCTGATAAGACGGCAGGGTGCTTGGTTAAATCCACTCTGGTCATGTGGTTGTTCTGCCTTGCTGCAAGTCTTTCTGCTATAGGCCAGGTTTATGTTTTCCTGAGGAGGGATTACGTCACCATTCATTTGGTTTCCTGAAGGATCAACAGATTGATCTCTGAGTATGCAACCGCTTGGCTTGTCATAGTACAGTTCTGGTTCGGTCTTGTAGCATCGAGTGATATAAAAGTTGTCTGCTGCTAGTAAAACCTTTGACGATCATTAGATGATCAGTGTACATGGTCGCATGTAATTGTACATACTGGTGCGTTGGTTTGCACTGAGATGTGTCATCTGGGTTTCTATCACAGAGCATTCTCTGTAATGTTCTTCGGTTGCTCTCATGAGAACTTTGGCTTCAGCTAAGGCTGCTGCAGCAGTTTTTTTTTGCTCGAGAATATGTAAAGATTCACCTCTGCTTTTCTTCTAAGTGTTTCAGCTTTACTTCTAACCACTTCAGCTTTTCATCTAACCGCTTTAGCTTTACTTTTATGATGTTCTTCATCTATACAGCCCTGTTCTCTTAACATTTTGGCTTCATGTATTGCATAAGAAGCCAGTGCGCGTGCGGATTCTGCTTTTGCATGTGCCTTGGCGGCTGCAGCACTGGTGGATGTCAGGTTAGAGCAGCTTGAATGTCTAAAGCTAGTGCGCTTTTACCTGCCAGCTTCAGCACTCGTTGATGTCTGATCCGATTGACTAGAAACTCTAGAGCCTGAGCAGCATGACCTGGTCTTTGGCATACTGTATGTGCTTTCCTCTGCTTGGGTATGTTGCTTTCCTCTGCATGTAGTATCCTGATCTGTGTGCTGCATGATGATGAAACAGATTACTTCTCTGTAGTGTCTGTGGCTTAGGGTTGCCACCTGTCTGGGATTCACCTGGACAGTTCGGGTTTGGAATCATGTGTCCGGGTTTCAGACTGCCTCAAACCCAGACACATTATTCAGACCAGACTAGGGCTTCCCAGCAGGGTTGCTTGTTGCAGTTGTCTAAACCAAAAGTGTCTGTTACACTCTCTTTCATGCTGCCCAAAGCCATCGCTAACAATCCCCCCCCCCCACACACACACACACAGAGACGTTCAGAGTTCTCAGTGTCCCCCCTTATATCAGGGTTCCCAGAGCATCCCTTACATCAGAGTCTGCAGGGTCTCCCCTTACAGTGAAAGGGAACTCTGCAAGAACAGATATAAAGGGGGAACTCTGCGGATTCAGATGTAAAAGGGGAACTCTGTGGACTCTGATGTAAAGGGGGGACTCTTGTGATTACCTTCATATGATTAGAAATGTTATTCAATTGCAAAATATATACTTACAGACTTATGCTTCCAAGGCCAGTTTTAACCGCTTCCTGACCGCCTAACGCCGATATACGTCGGCAAAATGGCACGGGCAGGCAACATCACGTACCTGTACGTGATCGTGCATGTGCCAGTTTTAAGAAAAAGGGGAGCTAATGCAATGCTTCCTTCACTGCAGTATAAGAAAAATCGCTGGACAGGAAGTGGGCGTAATATACTGCAGTTCCTGCCAGTAATGGATGCCAATTTAAAGCAACAGTAAGATAATTAATATTTACTGTATGGTGATCAGAACAAAAAGAGTATTGCACAACTGCAGATCTACCAAGACATGGCCGGCCCGTCCACCTACACTGACAGGCCAGGCAAGGAAAGCATTAATCAGAGAAGCAGCAAAGAGGCCCATGGTAACTCTGGAGGAGCTGCAGAGATCCACAGCTCAGGTGGGAGAATCTGTCTATAGGACAACTATTAGTCATGCACTCCACAAATCTGCCCTTTATGGAATAGTGGCATAAAGAAAGCCATTGTTGAACGAAAGCCATAAGAAGTCCCCTTTACAGTTTGTTTGAAGTCATGTGGGGGACACAACATGTGGAAGAAGGTGATCTGGTCAGATAAGACCAAAATTAAATTTTTTGGCCTAAAAGCAAAATTGCAACAATTGGGCAACAATTTCACTCTCTGGATGTGAAAAGCTGGTAGAGACATCCCCAAATAGACTTGCAGCTGTAATTGCAGCAAAAGGTGGTTCTACAAAGTATTAACTACAAATACATAACACAATTTTCAGATATTTATTTGTAAAAAAAATTGAAAACCATTTATCATTTTCCTTAAACTTTACAATTTTGTGCCACTTTGTGTTGTTCTATCATATAAAATCCCAATAAAATACATTTATGCTTTTGGTTGTAACATGACAAAATGTGGAAAATTTCAAGGGGTATGAAAACTCTTTCAAGGCACTGTAGAGGAGGGGACTGAAAAAATGCAGAATGAGTATTACTTCTGTGTACAAGTCTCTCAATTCTACACATCCTCCAAGAAGTGTGTTTCTCTAGGAGAAAGTGACACCCTATATATATAATATTTACTCCATAAAGTAGCATGGGATTAGCTCATGTATGCTGTAGGGGGTGGTCTGCATGCACATAGAATATTACTTATGTAACACTTATAAAGCTGGTGGCTGGCAGTGGTCTTTATATGAGCCCCCACCTAATTGCCCAAAACCCAAAAAGAGTTCTCAGCTGCATATGTTTGCCTGCCCTCAGTTGAAATGAGGGTTAAATGGTGAGAACTGGCCAAGCTCAAACACTACCCATAGCAGAATAAAGCCCCATACACACGGTCGGATTTTCCGATGGATTCTGTCCTATCGGACAATGTTGTCGGAAATTCCGACCGTGTGTAGGCACCATCGGACAGTTTCCATCGGATTGTCCGACGGACAAAGTTCTATCTCCTGCTCTATAAATATTCCGACAACAAAGTCCGTTCACACCAATTCCGATCGTGTGTAGCGAATTCCGACGGACAAAGTGCCACGCATGCTCAGATCACATTGCAAGACCAAAGCTATTGGCTACTAGCCTCTACGTAGTCCCGTCGTAGGAAACAAACGTCACCACGTTCAGAATGATCGGATTTTCCGACAACTTTGTCCGACCGTGTGTATGCAACACCAGTGTCGGACTAAATCCGTCGGACCAAATCCGATGGATTTGGTGGTCGGATTTTCGACCGTGTGTATGGGGCTTAAAAGAGAGCTTCTGAAGATATGTGAATGCAATTCTAGATGCTTTTTCTTTTTCACCTTCTAGCAGCTCTCTTATTGTTATGAGATAGTAGCACGTTAAAAGTGCTTTTGTAAATATAGGTCCCTTTTTAAAACTTTAGGCATACAAATATAAGGATTTGTGATTTCAGTGGCTGTTTTACAGCTGAGAGAACACTCTAGAGCTAAAAAGAAAAAAAGGTGAAATTATTAACGGCATTCTTCTTTTACTGTAATGGCTTCTCTTAGGCCTATCTTTAACGCACGTACTACCCCTGTATTGCTGATTAGCCTAGAACATTATTCTAATTCAACTGTTTTCTGGTACAGAAATTTAAATCTTATAATAAGACTAAGTCCTTTTCAGATTTGATCAGTAAGTATCACCTATACAGTACTAATTTACACAGCTGCTAAGTCCTTAAAAAAGACCTGAAAACTATTCCGGACTCTTATTACGCACTCATATTTCATTCTGGGCACCATCAGGCAGAAAACGAAAACATTTCCAAAGGATAGACAAAATAAAAGCATATAAATAAGAAAATTTAAGCTTAATGTGTAGTGGTACATTATTAGACACATAGAAAAGTAAATGGGAAATGTTTTGAATGGCAAAGGTTATTTAAAGTCCATAGTACTGAACACATTCGTATCAGTGTTCAACAACATCAAACAAGTTCATGTTTTCACAAGTCTGCACTTCTGATACCACCTTCTCAGTGGATGAAGAATATGAATAACTTCATTTTCTCTAGTGGACTTAGTTAATTTCTCAGACAAAGAGCAACAGTGAACCATATTATATAAATCATAAATTATTTTTTATTTCTTTTGTTTCAATATGTTTTTATTGTAGTTTTTGATACTTTACAAAACAACGAGAAAGGAAGTACACAATGGGGTTGATTTACTAAAACTGGAGAGTGCAAAATCTGGAACGGCCGTGCATGGTAGCCAATCAATAAACAAAAGAACCTGATATGTTCCTATCAAAAGCTGGCAGGAACCAGAAGACCAAATGGGTGGCATAACATACGAGAAATGAGGGCTTAAGTAAAACAAATGAGCTTTATTGTAAATACAAAAAAAGAAGAAAAAACAGTGTAATCACATGTGAACCAAGTATGGATCAATATAATACGTGTGACATATGCAGTTATAACATCATATGACTCATCCAGTCACCACCTGATGGGTCTATGATGCAGCAACAGATGGGTCAGAAAAAGACAACAACACTAAACAGGGATGTACAAACAACATAAAACAGGGCGTCCGGACGCCGGCAATCAGTGTGTGGAAGGCCTGCGCTATATGATCATAGGTATGCGCAATGGCTAATAATTGCCTATAATTCAGGGAATCCACACAGAGATCTAGGGGAGGCTCGAGCCCACGATGGGGGCGGGGAGGTGGGCAGAGGAGGGAGATGGTAGCCAATCAGCGTCTAACTTAATTTTGTTCAATTAAGCTTTGAAAATAAAACCTGGAAGCTGATTGGTTTCTATGAAGAGCTGCACCAGGTTTTGCACTCTCCAGTTTTAGTAAATCAACCCCTATATGTTGTTGAATAGGAGCCACACGTTTACATGTGCTATTTTTAGCCCAAAAGCGCCTGAAAAATGTCCCAGTGTAAGGTGGACCTAGTGCAAAACACCCTATACAAAATTATTACATATGGTGGGCAAAAAATTTTTTTTTTTATGAAAAATGTTATGATACATCCAGACCTGCTGGTACAGTTTATACAAAGTTCTTGTGTTCCTTGAAGAATTGGAAAGGACAAAGTTGACACTACAACAGTAAATAAATGTAAATGATAGCTTTGGCAATGCCAATTGAAATTAATTAACAAGAAAACATAATTTTTTTTTTTTTTACTTTACTGTATTACCGTATTTGTATTACTGGTATCCTGTGTTATGCAAAGCTGGTGTTTTCTTAACAAAAGCAATTTAAAGCTACCTACAGACTGGCATTCTGTTTCTTACAGAACATACTTTGAGGAACTTAAGAAGATTGACCTTTCTCTACACCTAGTTGTTATTACCAATAAATGACAGTTGGCACACATTGTGCCCATCTTTAATTTCATTAAAACTGAACCAAAAACATTAAAAAAAAAAAAATTTAATCCAGGTATGTCTATGTGAATTAAATTGAACGGAACTAGTATTAGTACACTCTGAATCAGACAGAATATTATTCTCCTGTGATGCCCTGCCCAGTACCATACAAACTGGAAGAAGTAGAATTAGCAGTCCAGGAAAATATGAGCTGTATTGTTTACAGGGAACACGTTTACAGGATTTGAGAGCACTGGAATTGTCTCAGTGGTTCTTTCACTGACTGGGATGTATCCTGGACCAGGTGCATTACTTAAAACAGAACTGTACTGAACTGACAGTGGCTCTTATTCTAATGTGTCAGTATGCTGCAAGGACATGCGGTGAGGTCGGTGGTTAGTGAGGCACTGGGCTTATGGGCTAGCATCAGAGCCAGATACACACAGGTTGCATATGCCACGAATGTTAGAACGAGAGTAATAATTCTAGTACTAGATCTCCTCAGTAACTCTGAAACCGTAACATGTAACCTGTAATAAATTTTAAAGTGTCGCCTGTGGAGATTTTTAAGTACTGAAGTTTGGCGCCATTCCACGAGTGTGCGCAATTTTAAAGCATGACATGTTCGGTATCTATTTACTCGGCGTAACATCTTCTTTAATTGTATACAAAAAAATATTTTTTTTATTCATGAAACAGTATCTTTCCAAAAAAAATGCATTTGAAAAATTGCTGCGCAAATACCGTGTAACATAAAAAGATGCAATGACCACCATTTTATTCCCTAGGGTGTCTGCTAAACCTATCTATATATATAATGTTTAGGGGTTCTGAATAATTTTCTAGCAAAAAAAATATGATTTTTACATGTAGGAGAGAAGTGTCAGAATTGGCCTGGGTGGCAAGGGGTTAATTACCATAAGTTAATAATATACAAACAATTATTATATATTGTTTTTAAGGTAATTTACTATATTTTCAAAAACTTTACTCAAGCAGGTGGCTTAATGGACAAATTACTGAAGTTTGAAGTTATAACTTCCAACCAGTAATTTCACAGTAAATAGATAAATAATAAATGATTATCTTATAACATATAGCATAATAATATATGACTTAGCTTGTACCTTTTCAGCAGCAGCAGATTCTCATTCTCCCTCTTAACTGTATGAGAAAAACATGGGATTATGGGTAAATCTTATACCCCTATTTATTTATTTATTACAGGATTTATATAGCGCCAACAGTTTACGCAGCGCTTTACAATATAAAAAGGGAGACAATACAGTTATAATACAATAAAATACAAGAGGATTAAGGGGGCCCTGCTCAGAAGAGCTTACAATCTAATAGGACTAAACATGTTTTTTCCTTGTAGTTAAAGCGGGATTCCACCCTAAAGTGGAACTCCCGCTTTTCGGAACCCTCCCCCCCTCCGGTGTCACATTTGGCACCTTTCAGGGGGGAGGGGGGTGCAGATACCTGTCTAAGACAGGTATCTGCACCCACTTCCGGCATAAACTCCCACGGGAGTTTACGCAAGTTCCTGTCCCGGCGCGCTGTCTGCCGGGACACACACGTGTCCCGGCAGACAGCGCTGAAGATTCTCATTGCGCCGCGCGACTCGCGCAGGCGCAGTAGGGAATCGGGAAGTGAAGCCACTTCCTGATTCCCTCACCAAGAATGGCGCCGGCTACAGCAGAGAGCCGAGCGATCGATCGGCCTCTGCTGCCGACATCGCTGGACCCTGGAACAGGTAAGCGTCCATTTTTTTAAAAGTCAGCAGCTGTAGTATTTGTAGCTGCTGGCTTTTAAAAACAAATTTTTCAGTACAGTCCCCCTTTAAGAGGGCTGAGCTGGAAGGGAGCATTTGTGTTTTAGACACATTCCCCCTTCTATGACACTGCAGTGAGAGGTGTGCCTCCACTGCAGCATTTTTATTGGCCAGCTTGGGGTAATGGTACTTTACCATTGGTATAAGACTCCAAGCTGTCCATTGAGCTCAGTGCTTCTGACAAGAAGTGAGAAGAGGAACTGTGAGCTCATCCTCTTTAGGCCCATACACACGATCTGACTTTTTGACAACCAACATGCAAATTAGCTGTTTTGGACCAACATACGACCGTGTGTACGCTACATCGGACCAACTTTTTCCAGGTTTGTTGGCTGTGTGAACGGACCAACTTTCTGCCAACAAAAGTCCGATGGACCAAAGTCCGACCATGTGTACACAAAACCAACGGACTTTTGTACAAACCAATGCAGAACCAATGCAAAAGATCAGACAACAATACAGAAGTTGACCATAGGTGGCGGTAAAGAGCAGAAAAACCAAGTGATTTGGTGAAAGTTGGCTGAAAAAAGTCCTGCCGTGTGTATGCAATACCAACTTGGGGCCAACGCCCTTTGGACAAAAATCCACAGGAAAGTTGGTCCACGGTCCGATCGTGTGTATGAGGCTTTAGTCTGCTGCAAACAGAGTGTGCCAGCTCGTATTTAAACTCACGGGATTCACGGGATAGGTTTTGGTGCACAATCACTTCAACATGGGGATATATTTGGTGGGGAGGGGTATTGATCAGTCTGGCTAATCTCCTAGATCAGGGATAGCAATGATTGGTATACTGCAGTATAGGACAGTTTTTGTGTCCAGTTAGAATAGAAGGATTAGGGACACTTTTCCAGGAGTGCCTTTGAATAGGGAGGAAATTTTGTGGCAGGCAATTCTGAGACCACCCCAATATACTCCTAATTGCTGACATGTAGATAGAGATAATCAGACTGAGAGGAATGTTTTGAATACACCCTTCTCTAGAAGTGAAAATACACATTCCCAACAAATCAATCTAACAAAGTCCTAATAATCTTTAGGCGTCGTCCCTAGGTCTTTTGGTATGTGGGCATGCACACCTTGTTTTGAATTGATTATATTACCAAAAAGAGGGACAAATAATTCAAATATAAGAGGCCATTGTTTAATTGAAAACTCTGGGTTTGCCTCCTCCAAAGTTGACATGACCCTTATTACCTTTCTAATGTCCTCACTACCATTCTATTAGCTGCTTTTCTTACATCTCTTTATGGCCATTGAAGGCCACTGATGATGTAACTCCTGCTCCTGGCTCAATTTTCTTCAATGTAGAGTTGCTAGGAGTGGTCTGGGAGTAAAAAAAAACTTCACTCTGCATGTGCCACAGGCAGTGTTCACCAATAAAAAAAAAAAGAAAAATGAAAAGGGAGAATGGGTCCTTTCACAGAACATGCAGACAATATCTCTTCTTCCAGAAACGTCCTATGATTTTAAAAAAAAATGTATGTACTTAAAAGGTTAAGCAGTTGGAGGTCAGATATGGAATATATGTAGGACATATTGAAAGAAAGTAGCAATAAACCTTCAAAGCCTTGCTATGACCCTGATTACTCAAGTGTTTACATTTCTGTAGCCCACTGCTTCTTTTCTATCAATGGCACTGCCTCATACTTCCAATTAGGGAGAGCACACAGTTTTACATCAAAATAAAGCCACATGTCTTCACTAAGGATGAGCTCAGGTGTGTTTGAATGGTCCACGTGCAGAGCCCGCCAGGAAGTCGGCGCAGCGCTGCGCTAATCACAGGCAGTGAGACATTGCCCTGATGTGCGGCTGCAAAGATCGGGCAATGTCTCAATGCCTGTGATTAGCGCATCGCTGCGCCGACTTCCTGGCGGGCTCTGCACGTGGACCATTCGAACATGCCTGAGCTCATCCTTAGTCTTCACACATCAAGGCTTCATTTCTCATCATGCTCACAAAATGCATGCATGCACCATCTGCTTCTGAGCTTTGAACTGCCTGTTTGTGTCAATATATGTGTCAAATTCAGAGGTCAGGCTCAGAGACTAGTAGATATAGCAGTAGATATAGCATTAGAGAGGCTCCTACTGAGCAGCTGAATGAGTACACAAGCAGGTCACCTAGATAGATGACGGGGGCTCACCCGCGGTGCAGGGTCTAAGCACTAACAGGTATTCACCAGAGCTCCTGATGGTAGAGATGAGTTTTGCTGCATGTTAGTACCAGGTTAGTACCAAGCACTCAGGGTTGCCCCACCAAGTTGAGCAAGCCAGGGTCCAGTAGCAGATATAGCAGTTAGGGATCAAGTAGAAGTGCAGTCAGTAAATAAGCCAAAGGTTGGTAACAAGTGGGTGCAAGTTGGGATCAAGCAGCAGCATAGTTGAAGAACAAGCTAAAGGTTGATAATGAATGGTTGCAGGTTGGGATCAAGCTGAAGTGTAGTGGAGGAACAGACCAAAGGTTGGTAATGTGTGGTAGTGGAGATAAGGACAGCTGCATGTACACAAAGGAACAAGATATCGTCTGGAGAGAGCACAATGATCTATCAAACAGAAAGTACAAAGACATAAATCAGGAAGTTCATGGAAGGAAGAAGGAGATCAAGAATCACCAGAAATAAGATACAAGGTAAGATAGGGAGCTATCCAGCATCTCAAGTGGCTAAGCAAGAAGTGCCATAGCCAAGCATCACAGAGGTTGTGGTTCAGATCTGGACCTTGACTGCATGAAACACTGGCATACAGTAATGTAGTAATGACTGAGACTGTGCATGTAAGGTTGGCTATGCCGGGGCATCAGGTGTCCCTTCAAGGCAAGCCTCCCTTTAGATGGGAATTAAATGTTTAAAAGAGAACTAGCTTTTTGGCCATAATTGTAGGTTACAGAAGTGCATTTACTTTTGCACTTCTGTGACCCAGAGTCTACTGACAGCAGGTTATTACCCACTATCAACTGACATGGCAGAGCGGCTTGAGGCCCTGTGAGGGTCAACAAAAATATTGTCAGGATTCACCCAGCTACCTGCCTATTAGCTGGCTCTGCCACTGGAGGATCAGAGTGGAGACCAGTGACTAATAGCCACTGCAATCTGCTCTGAGCAGACCAAGAACTGAGCGATCAGCGTTCATGTGATCGCTCAGTTCTCGGGCTGAGAGCTGGCATGGGACAACTGCAGCCTCACACAGATGCTTCAGCATAGAGGTACGTTTGTGTGTTTGTTTTTTTACAAACCCAATACTTTTCCTTTAATGCTGAAATTGAAGAGAGGTCAGGCTGTAAAGGAAAATATAGTAGATCAGGTATGTAACAACATTTCTTGTTGAAGGCAGAGGGTTTAATAACACTTTAAGGATGCATGTGTAATTCAAAAGGATCAGTACTGATATACTAATCATATTATTAATAAAATATTTTAACCTCCCTGGCGGTATTCCCGAGTCTGGCTCGGGGTGGAATTTCAGTACCATAAGCGGTAACCCCGAGCCAGTCTCGGGATCGCATTGCAGGATACAGGGGAAGTTACTTACCTCTGTGTGTGTGCGAGCTCCTCCGCTCGATTCTCACAGTGCCGAGTGCTGCTGATCTCCGTTCCCTGCGACGTTACGATGCACGGGAGCGGAGATCGGCGCCAAATTCAAAAAAGTCAAAACACACAATACACATACAGTACTGTAATATTACAGATTGCAGTACTGTATAAAAAAATTACACATTCCCTTTGTCCCTAGTGGTCTGTCCAGTGCCCTGCATGTAGTTTTATATTATAAATAAAAAAAATTATGCCTGGAATTTGGAGATTGTCCATAGCAACCAAAAAGTGTCCCTTTATGTCAAAAGTGTTTTTAGACCAGCTAGAAAACAGCGATAATAAATTAAAATCACAATTCATCATCAAACACTAAATCTAATGACAGTGACAATTCTGCAAATTTCAGTGTTTTTGAGTGGTTTACATTATTGAATAATTTTTATAGTTATTTATTATATTATAATTTATGATTTTGTATTTCAAACTTTATCATACCCGGGATGTCTACTAGATTCTGGTTTGGACAGATTTAAGTGAGTTATTCCTAAGAATTGCAGGCCTACAATATAAAACGCCAAATTTTCATGCAAAATAATTGGACCGCTTTTGGTACAAAATTCATACCGCCAGGGAGGTTAAAGGATAAGTTCACCTTTTGGAGCGTTTAGGGTGTAACATGTAACATGCTCCTATGCATTCACCTCCCACTGCCAGTGACAGTGGGCAGAGGATCCTCTCCCTGCACCCACTGTAACTTTTTGAAAACAGCGGGGCTGTGCAGGCTCTGCCTACACAGTCATGTCATTCATTCACAAATTCCTGTGAATGAAAAAACTACCAATACCATTTTCCACTGCGGCAGATGTACTTATAGTTTCAATGGGCTGCAGTTGTGTTCCGAATTTGCACATACTGTAATGCCCGTACACGCGGTCGGACTTCTGATGTAAAATGTGCGATGGGAGCTCGTTGTCATAAATTCCATCCGTGTGTAGGCTTCATCGGACAGTTTCCATCGGAATTTCCGTCGCACAAAATTTAAGATTTGGTTCTCAAATTTTCCGACAACAAAATCCATTTGCTCAAATTCCGATCGTGTGTACACAATTCCAACGTAACAAAGTGCTCGGAATCAAGCAGTAGAGCAGCACTGGCTATTGAACTTCATTTTTCTCGGCTCGTCATATGTGTTTTACATCATTGCGTTCTTGACGTTCGGAATTTACGACCAACTTTGTGTGACCGTGTGTATGCAAGACAAGTTTGAGCCAACATCTATCAGAAAAAATCCATGGATTTTGTTCTCGGAATGTGAGATCAATGTCCGATCGTGTTTACGGGGCATTAGTGTGCGAGTGTGTGCCCCTTCACTTCCTGCCCAGCAGATGCAACAGGAAGTAAGAAATTATTTATAAAGTTGGGGGATGTAACTATAACCAGAATAGGCTTCCCAAGCGTAAGATATCCCCTCACTTCTTGTTCAAATAACCACTGTAACATTTCCGATTTTCCATCACTTTCTGTCTTGGAAATACTAGAGTGAGCTTTTGCCTAGTGGGGACACAGACCGTAACTAAGGTTGTACAGGCAAATATTTCCCAAAACAAATGGTGGGAGACAGGGCCGCTGCTAGAAATCATGGAGCCCTGTACAACCTACCTTGTGGCCCCGCCAATGACCCCCCCCCCCCAAGAAGGGGGCCCTGGAGAATGAAATGTCAAACAATATTTATAAAGCCTTTTTTTTAATCAAATTTTCATGAAAAACACACACAATATAATACCATTTTGGTAAAATTTGGGTAAAAAATGTTGGTAAAATTTGGTAAAATATAAAAAGATGATGTCTCAAGTAAAATAGATCCCAAGTGTGTCAACATTTAACCACTTCAGCCCCGGAAGATTTGGCTGCTGAATGACTGGGCCATTTTTTGCGATTCGGCACTCCTTCGCTTTAACTGACAATTTTTTTCCCACAAATAGAGCTTTCTTTTGGTGGTATTTCATCGTCTATGTGGTTTTAATTTTTTGCGCCATAAACAAAAAAAGTGCAACAGTTTTGAAAAAAACGAAGCAAATTTTTTCTCAGTTTAGGCCGATATGTATTCTTCTACATATTTTTGGTAAAAAAAAATCACAATAAGCGTATATTGATTGGTTTGCGCAAAAGTTATAGCGTCTACAAAATAGGGGATAGATTTATAGCATTTTTATTATTATTTTTTTTTACTAGTAATGGCGGCGATCTGCGATTTTTATTGTGACTGCGACATTATGGGGGACACATTGGACAATGTTGACACATTTTTGGGACCATTGGCATTTATACAGCGATCAGTGCTATAAAAATGCACTGATTACTGTAAAAATGTCACTGGCAGTGAAGAGGTTAACACTAGGGGGCGATCAAGGGGTTAAATGTGCCCCTGGGAGGTGATTATAATTGAATGGGGAGGGGACTGACTAGAGGGAGTGACGGATAGTGGTTCCTAGCTAATAGGAACACAGAACAGAACAGGAATTTGTGTGTTTACACACACACTTCCGTGTTCTGTCCCTCGTGTTTGCGATTGCTCGTGGCCGGCGGTCATCGCGACCGTCGGCCACGAGCATCGGCACCCCCGCTGTGTAGCGGGCACGCGCCTGCTAAACCTGATCCCGCAAGTCGATGTATAGCTACGACGGTTCACGGGATCGTGCCGACCTGCGGCAGTAAAATGACGGCCGCTGATCGGCAAGCGGTTAAAATTGCAACAAATTACAGTACCTAAAATCTTTCGTAGGCAACACTTTTACTGGTTAAAGGTTATCCTTTACAGATTACCAGTTTAAAAATAAGCGTGAGATCTGGCACTGGCATTATTGCTTTTTTTCACTTTCTTTTATATATTTTTTTCATTTAACTTTATTGCTATCACAACGCATTAACAACATTCCTTGCGATAGCTTTGGCAGTGACAGATACTCTTAATGGAGCGATCAGGGGGTCATGGACCCCTGATCCCTCCTCGGCCCTCCAAGGCAGCTGATCAAGATTGGTTTGATTGGCTACTTACCTGGCAGTTACCAGCTAGGTAAACACAGAAGCAAAACCGGAAGCAACACAATTCTCATAGATTACGTCTTCAATTATCACAGAGAAGAGGAAAAAATGGATGTTTGTCCTTTTCCTGTGTGCGCTGCCAACCTGACTACTTACAATAGTCCTGAGCTTCCTGATGGAATGGGACAGCCCAGGAACAGTAGCGGGTGGCGGCTGAACACGAAAGCAAGGATAGAGCATCATGGTCAAAGCATATATTGATATATTGTCCCCCCCTCTGCTAGCTTTGCAGTATAAGTGAGAGCAATTGGGGGCAGTAAAAATACACAGCTGAGCCACAAGGTTTTTACCACCTGCCCCCCCTCCTGTACCTGTGCTGTTTGATTATCATGATGATAAGGCCTCATGCACACTGGACGTTTTTACAGCTGCTATTTTTGGCTTCAAGCTTTTTTTCTGCAGCCAATAAACTCCCCAGCAAGTTATCCTATGTGTCCATGCACACATACGCTGTTATCTGCATTTTTTGGCAGGGGCGTTTTCTGGCTGGAAGAAAACTCTCAGAACTACTGTGTTTCCCCGAAAATAAGACCGGGTTTTATATTAATTTTGGCTACAAAAAACACACTAGGGCTTATTTTCAGGAGATGTCTTATTTATTTACAGTATGTATAAAAAGGTTCCTCCACCTGTCAGCTCAGGAGTCAACATTGTGAAATTCTGTAATCCCAAACATAAACCTTAGTTAAAGACCTTGTAAAATCATGAAATCTGTTCTGTAAAAAGATTATATAATGTGCAGTGTGTCTCCTTGTGTAAGTTTATTGTGAACAATACCTTATTTACAGTGCCGCTGGGCACTCACATGACCCGCCAAAGCTCTTCTTCCTCGCTCTGAATACTGCAGAGGGAGAGGCCGAGATCCCCGCTGACGTCAGCCCCGATCCAAGTGCCGCAAGAGGGGGGGCTGCTGATATCAGCCGGGAGGAGAGGTGAAGATCTCCAGCTGGTCATGTGAGCACCCAGCAGAGCTGTAAATAAGGTATTTTCCCCAATACAGTTACAGTTTGCTAAAAAAAAGCTAAAAAACGCAGAAGCTAAAAAAACGCTACTGCATAAACACTGCAAAACTCATTCTACAGCTACAGCTTTCTACAGCTAATGCTACTGCCATTTTTCTAACATCCTGTATGCATGAGGCCTAATGATGATGATCACATCCATTCGCTGTTGCATCATTCATCATCATGGGCATGGCATGGGTGGTGTTTGCACTTTGTTTGTCTTACTATACCTTTTATGAGAAAATAAGTCTCTGTAGCCTGGATGCATCCTCAGTGTGCTCTGTCTCTTCTGATGGCTGCCAGACAGCTGCTGATCCCTCAGATACAGCCTACCCTCTCCTCAGCATATCCTTGCTGAAGGAGGCAGGCAGTGATTAAACTAGTGTGAGAATCACTCCACCAGGGACCTCAGGCTGTGGGCTAGAACTTTAGGCAAATGTGGCGCCGGCTTGTGTTAATCCACCGGAGCACCAAAATAAAATAAAAAAATCCGTCACTGCTACAGCCTCCTGGACCCCTCTGATGAACTGATGGGGCTCAAGGAAATGTTATACAACTGAAATAGACCACCTGGGAGCCACGAGGAAGCATAAATAAACTGTCTGCATACTAATGAAAGCCATTAGCTGAGAGTGCTGATCAGGAGCCGATCGGCAGACCTTTTCCGGTCATGCCCTGTCGATGAAACCAGCCGAACCAGCTGCAGTACACACGGACCGAATGTCGACCGGTTTCTATTGAACCTATCGATGCCGCTTAACATTCAGCTTGTGTGTACTAGGCTTTAAAGCTGCCTGACCCCCTACAGAAGAACTGGTGATATCCCCTTATCAGCAGCCATGGAGTGGGAGGTATCTGTTTGTTCTTTTTGTGTGTACATTATTAACTTTTTCATTAGGAAAACTGTGACCTTCTACCTCTTTATATCAAGGCACTGAAAGAGATATACCTTTACATTATGCCATAGTCATCTGAGGCACAAAACTTTCGAAAGGCACAAAATGCCTAATCATGAATAATTGCATGGTAGACAGGACACCACTCTTCCAGTCCACCCACACTATAACCTCTTAGAATCCCTCATCCAACAAAACCCAGTTGTAATGAAAACAAATCACAAGGAAGGTTATTTTACAAAATATATATATTTCTTACAAAATGGCAGTTTTTTAGTTTTGTTCATTGTTCAACATAAAATTTGACCAACACAACTGAGACAGGTAATCACATATAAAAGACAACGGGTATAAAAATAGTCAAAAAGGTAAGAAAGAAATGCAGGTTTTGTAGGCACAAAACATTTGATTACTGTCTTCAATTTTAACAGAATAGAAAGTATGTATTTGTTTAATAATTTGGTTTACTTTTCAGCTAACTCCAGGCAAACAGATAAATACAAAGTTCGAAGATGTATTTAAACACTATTATACCTAAAAAAAAAAAAAGCCATTGGTATTCTCTTAAAATAATTTTGTCATCCAGCTAACTCTCTCAGACAGAATAAACAGGTCTGGCACCTTCATTGTTGTAGAGCACTAATAAGCACCTCATGTTGGCCATTCCTCCCCCAGGCTGACTGCTATTTGGGAGGCCTTAGGTGTTTACAACAATTGGATGTATATATTTTTAATTAAAGCATAAGTGTATTAACTGGTGTTTTATATCTGCCTAGAGATCGGTTTTCAGTGTGTTAATCAGTTTTTATCTACAAAGGTTTATAAAACAGCTTTTCCTTGTTTCAAGCAATATATTCTTGTTCACAACTTTGCCAGATCCACACCTTGAAATGGCCTTCTATCAAAAAAAAAAAAAATCTCTTTCAAGTAGTGACAATCTTGGAATTTAAAGAATTTTGTTTGAGAAGCTTTGGCTTTGACAGATACACTGCGTGAACCTGTTCAGAGAGTGTAAAATAGATTTCTGTGACTGTATTTAAAAAGAAAAATATATGTAGTGTCTATTTTATGCTATAAATATCAATAATGGGCATTAAGAAACATTTATTCCCAAGGGAAAGGAGTATAAAGTCCATGGCTTTACTACAAGGTAAGTATATATTTTGTTCCCATGTTTTTATAATAATTACAGTGGTATAGTAATGTAAACATACAAAGCTTGCAGGTTTTTATTTTATACCCACAATTTTTTTGCAGTGATTTGACTGTTGTTGTAGTGAGCAGTTTTCTATATGTACATATATCTACTGGGAGATGTTCTAACCTTCATTTAGTTTAGTGTATTTTGATAACAATTTTTAATCCGCACAGTTCAGAAAACCACTACTGCATTTGTCAATGTTCATGATCAATAAACAAATTTAGTCTATAAAATACTACAAATGTGCTTTAAGGAAAGCAAGCCTGGGGATACTCTTTTTATATTGGGTCCAGCTAGGCTTGACAAATGGTAGGTGGATAGATATTTTGTTGAATTTTTTGGAAAAAGCAGAAGGCTAGATCCATGTGGTCATTATACATATGAACACTGGGATTGATTGTAATAATGGTAAAACTTCCCTTGAAGAATATAGAGAACCCATGACCAAATCCAGCCAGGCTTACCTTTATGCAGAAATCAGGTTAGCGCAATGAATTGGAAGATATTCATTATTCAAGTAGATAATACTGAACTATACTATACTGGTGTTTACAAATGTATATACTGAAGTCTGTATTAAAGTAAACTTCTCAGATTTCTCCCTTAGCGTTTTTTCTTTTCTTGTTTAATTAGGAGTTCCTGATACCAGGGGGTTGCTGCCCAGGTTTGTTTGATCCTTAATAATACCTTTGATCCAGTAGCCACTTGTTTAATCAATCAAGTTACTTAATTGGATGGCCTAATAAACCATGTTGTGATTTTCCATGTATCCACCCTCATTTCTGAAAGCCTCAACCGTCACAGAGGTCTATCTTGGCCACTCACAAGCACTGAGCATTCTAGGTTGATCAGAGTTATGAATTTGCTAAGAAAGAGGTAATCTTAACAGTTATGTACGTGGATGAGAAGATTTCTGAAAATGCATAGCTCATTCAACGTTCATATAGTGTTCCAATGCATGCAGAGCAAGCTCATAACCTTTCATAGGCAATGGCTTATCTCTGCTCAGTCAAGGCACTTGGCCAAAATGTTCTGCAATATCAGCATCTGATTACCATCTCCTGAGATCATTATCACTTTATAAATGAAGAGATTGTCATACTATTGGGGAATTTGCATGGACTGGGCAACTATCACCCTCCTCTACTCCTCAACTATCACCCACACAAAGCTAGTGTTAAACTAAAAACATAATTATAATTCCTAAATGTATATATTGTATTGATCATACGCTGTCTTCAGTTATGAAATTAAGGATTGCCCTATGCCTCTTCAGTTTTACTGCAGGTAAAATCATTTAATCAAATACTTACAGCTGGAGAAAGCTGCTAAAATAACATAAAGCAATATATACCTGTCCTTGAAGATTCTCTTTGACATATATTACAAAACTATTGCTAATGATGATAATTGTAAAGTCTTTGGCTGGATTTTAGCTTTTGGCATTGTTTCAGAACAATTATATATTTTTTCTATTTTTTTTCTATACTACTACCTATGAACATAGGATCTTATGGAATATAATTATACTCACTGTTTATCTTGGATGTATAATATGTCTGTTTTCATAAAGAATACAAAATATAAAGTTAGGCAGTCTCATTATTAGCATAAGTCCTCAACACAATTCTTTTTTTTCTTTGTTTTGTTTTGTTTTAAGTATATGGCTTTCTTTTATAATCAGTGCATTACTTGGCAATTGTTAAGCTGTTTCATCTTAGGAAAATGTGACTACTTGTTAAATGTAACACATATCATAACTGTTCAGGTCCTTTGTAAAGATGTCCTCAGAAGATGTCAAATATCCCATATAGTCAATGTTAGTGTAAGAATAAGAATCCTGTTCTTTCACTGATCCTTGATAGTCCATGGGGCAGCAAAATGTACAGTAACAGAAGCTGGAATTGTCCTGGTGCTGGTATACATGTTGATCCATTCCAGCGTATGCACAGCTATTGGTGTCAGGAGGAGAAGGGGAGCTGTAGCTCTGTGGAATAAACTCTACACCTTGACAACTTGGAGAGTATTCAAAGGAGTTTGACCTGTCTGAAGATTCCGAGGGTGACTGCGGTGTCTGCAAAAGAGAAACATATATATATATATTTAATACACTTAATTACCTTAAAGTTAATCTTATTCACTTTAAATTGCCTTTTCAATTAAGAACCACTGACTTAGTCCCATTTGTATATCTGGATAAAAGGTTTTCTTTTCCCACAACTCCCTTCCACCCCTTCTCCTGCACTCCCCCAAAAAGTTATTGTATTCTAGGCAAATGAACAAAGAGACTCTACAGTTAAATTAGATACATAGGATCTGTCACATAGTCCTCCCTGCCCCAGGCAGACCTTATCCTAGTGGCCCAACTATCTTATTCCTCTGTTGGGAATACCGGTTGTATGGGGCGGCACTAAAAAGTGGTAGAATGGACAATGGGAACCTTGACTAAAGCTGGACCTAAATTCAATAGCTATCAGGGTGAGTAATATTGACTAATTAACAAAGATTTCAGCATTTTTTACAGATGAGGCTTTTCTTCAAAGAGTAGCAAATATAGGCATGATCATACATTACAAAACCTATTATTTTGGCTACAGGAATCAGTATGGAAAGTGCCAATCATTTAGAGGCCAGAGCTAGTGAAATTGTATTACAGCTAGTAATTCCAGCCACTACAACTGGCTTACATCACTCTATATACATAATCTTGCAAATAAAAGAGTTAAAGTGATTACATCACTTTAGTAGCATGCAAAACACTAGATTAACTGAGGAACTCCAAAATATTTGTTTTTTAAATGCATCCAATAAAAGATTGCTTATCTATGGCTAGCATTATAGTTTACCATTTCCTCCTGGAGACTAGAACACCATTGCTGTATCCACAGAACATACAACAAGGGAAACAACATTTGGGGTGAGTGCATACAGTAAAATGTACTTTAGATGCATTTGAGTCCAATAGCTTATAGGCTGTTGTGATTAGTTATGTTGGCCAACCATATATGGCCTTCATGGCAAAAATAAGACGTGATATTTGCACCTTTTGTAGATGATTGTGTTCTGAAAAGGTATTGGATCCTATTTTTCTCATGTGGTGCTAAATTCATATTTTATTTTTTTTTTTTTTTTTTTTTTTTTTTTTACTATAAAAGATACCAACATTTTTTTTTGCAGAGAGAAAGCAAAAACTTGAGTGGATTATATTTTCCAAAGGTTGGAAGACTCATCTAAGTGATTTTTCCATGTTTTGTCACCCTAAAGCTATTCTTATATAATATTAATAATAATTTACTAATATTAGCAATGGTATCTTAATGTTAGGAAAAAGATCAGTGCATGGATGCCTTTAGCAGTTGCAATTTTTAAAATACAAATCCAAACAGGGAGTATTCTGGCTCAAAATATTTAAGTCTTTGTAAACGATATCGAGTTTTAGTGACAGCGCTTTGCAGCTCCTTATATGTCAGTGAAAGTCCATACATCACCTAAGAATTTAGGGGGAGATTTACTCAAACTGGTGCTCATTAGAATTTGGTGCAGCTGTGCATAGTAATCAATCAGCTTCCAGATTTAATTGTCAAAGCTTATTTGAACAAGCTGAAGTTAGAAGCTGATTGGTCACTATGCTCAGCTGCACCAGATTCTGTGTGCACCAGTTTTAGTAAATCTCCCCCTAAGTGACTCTATACACTGTCTATGTGCTCAACCTGTGACCCTCCAGCTGTTGTGGAACTACAAGTACCATCATGCCTCTGCCTTTGGGAGTCAAGTAACTGTCAGCCTTGCAATGCCTTGTGGGATTTGTAGTTCTGCAACAGCTGGAGGGCCACAGGTTTAGCACCCATGGTCTATATGAATTATTTTGTTCTGGCCACTAGAGGGAGTACTTACTCTACAATTCTGCACATGAAATACACAATGGGGTTTATTTACTGAAGGCAAATAGACTGTGCACTCTGCAAGTGCAGTTGCTCCAGAGCTTAGTAAATCACCCAATCATGTGCAAGCAAAAATGCTTCTTTATATTTTCCTTGCATGGGATTTGTTTTTTTTTTGTAAAGTAAAACTTTACCTCATTTACTAAGCTCTGGAGCAACAGCACTTGCAAAATGCATTGTCTATTTGTGTTTAGTAAATAAACCTCATTGGGAAAGTCATGTCAAAATAAGTTTCAGATTAACCTTTCAAATCTTTCAGCTAAAAATAAAAAATAAAAATCTTGGGGGAACCTGTTGACTGTCATCTCTCCCGTCAGTCCTATAGAGATCTATGGACACCCAATCATGGCAAGCAGTACTGGGACAAAGTCATCCAGTGGCCAGGGCAAAGATGCCAAACTGCACCCTCCCTCCACCATTCACAATGTGTAGGCATAGGGAATCCTATTCCCAGCACTCGCTTGTCCAAATCACTGCTGCTGTCCCTACTCCTGTCAGCTTTGAAACAGAAGGAAGGCACCCCCATCCCTACAGTAAACCATTGCGGCCGGGGCAGCCGCCCTTCTTACCCACCCTTTGCCTTGGCCCTGATGGCAAGAGCACCAAGAAATGTGTTTTAAGTTGGACTTATGATGGCCCGTCAGTAGAAGGTAGGATAGGAGTAATGCCATGTACACATGAGCAGAATTTCCGTTGGAAAAATCTTGGATGGTTTTTCTGATGGAATTCCGCTCAAGCTTGGCTTGCATACACACGGTCACACAAAAGTTTGCTGAACTTTCGACCGTCAAGAACGTGGTGACGTACAACACTACGACGAGCCGAGAAAATTAAGTTCAACGCTTCCGAGCATGCGTCGAATTGTTTCCGACCATGCGTAGGAATTTTGCGTGTCGGAATTGCTACAGAGGATCGGGATTTACGATCAGAAACTTTTTCCGACCAAAAAATTGAGAACCTGCTCTCAATCTTTTGCTGGCTGGAATTCGGCCAGCAAAAGTCCGATGAAGCATACACACGGTCGCATTTTCTGACCAAAAGCTCTCATCGGTCTTTTGCTGGCCGAATTTCCGATCGTGTGTACGCGGCATAAGTGTTATTTTTACATTGTAAATCATATTTCCCTATACATCAACCAGAGATGATTTTTAACAGTTCACAGAACAAACTTATCCAGAGCAACCAGTAGGACTGAGGTTGGTATAAGTATATTAGAAGAGTATAGTTATTTTAATTTGTTTGTAGAGAAAGAAAAAAATAGTCTATCACAAGATCAGACATGCAGCAGGTAACATATGGGGGGGGGGGTTACTAAAACTGCTACAAACAGAATCTGGTGCAGTTGTGCCTAGTAACCAATCAGCTTCTAACTTCAGCTATTTCAATTAAGCTTTGCCAATAAAACCTGTAAGCTGATTGGTTACTATGCACAGCTGCACCCGATTCTGTGTGCACCAGTTTATTTTATTTTATTTTTTCTCTCCCCCATAGTGTAACTAAACTCAAACTTAAACCACATATGTTGTTACTCATGTTCCTTTAATGCCTAAAGTATAATACTTTTTTGCATGCGCTGCTTTCAGTTAAATCATACCAGGAAGGTGTAACTACAGACACTTCTATTCCTAGGGTGACAACACTTATGCAGTTTAGCTGCTGCGTTGTCACCTTTTCCTTCTCACTCATGCGATTTTAACCACAAGTTGTTGCATTAACACACTGGGGCTGATTTACTAAAACTGGAGTGTGCAAAATCTGGGGCTGCTGTGCATGGTAGCCAATCAGCTTCTAACTTCAGCTTGTTCAGTTAAGCTTTGAAAAAAAAAAAAAAAAAATGGAAGCTGATTGGTTTCTATGCAGAGCTGCACCAGATTTTGCACTCTGCTGTAGCCACCCCAGTAGAACTGTATTTTTCATCCACTGCTGGAGAGTGAACACCTACACAGGAAGTCCATACAAAGTCTACAGGACATGCATAGCACAAGGAGAAAAAAAAAGAAAATTAAGGCAAAAACTATTTGTATTATTATTATTTATTTTTTTTTATAAAAAAAAAATTCAGTCCTATTTTACACACAGTTTTCAATTCTTTTTGTGAGAGTTTACTTCTACTTTAGTAAAAGTGTCCATATAAATGTTGCATTACATAACTAAACACATTGTATCAGTATAGAGTACAGAGCTATGTCAAGACTTTTTAACTCTGTAAAATATTCTGCTATAATATCAGATATAAAAATAAAAGGCTTAAGAAGCATTGGCTTTCTACCACTGATTACTCAGCAATTACAAGCAAAAGGGATAAAACACATTTTCAGACAGCTCTCTTACATATTCACATTGCTTTTTATTGTAAAGCCTTCTGTTCTAGGCTGTTTATAGAAATGATAGGACTTGCCCTAGTAGCCTTTTATTCACTGGCTTGTACCCATTCTTGTGCTTACACCAAGATCAGGGAGTCTATAGCTGGTGCATATATTGTATTTTGATCATATAGACTAAGCTCATGCAGGCTCAGTGGGCCATCTAGTGACTGCTCATATCTGCACCACCACCAATACAGATAACAGAAAAACAGTTTTACCATGTTCTCATGAAAGATGGGAAATGGCTGGATGGATCCTTCTGAGAAAGTTGGAAATACATTCTGGAAGTCACAGGAGCTGCTGTCCACAATGGTGTTAGGCTGGTGGTAATAGTCCAGAGTCAGCTGATCCAGTAAGCTTGTGCTGTTTTCCTGAACTCCATAGCAGGGCATTGGTGTGGTCTGTGGGTATTGGGCTGCAGGCACAATAGGTGCACATACACTATAACATGCTAGGATTAAGACACAAGACCATGGTTAGTTTTATGTATACAATGAAAAAAGATTTGCATGTCAAACAAATTACTATTTTGCATAATCTTGTTTGCTTTCAACAAAAGGTTTCATGGTTTGATCATGTCATTAGAATTACTGAAATTAACCATATAATACAAGTCTTTGTTTTCATTATGATGTCATCATTGCTTTGGGACACCCTTGCTAAAGCTAAAAGCAGTGGAACATTTCAAAAGGACTTGTTCTTTGTCCTATAGATATAGTGCAGGTGCTATTTCACTAAAATTGTATTCAGGATAACGATTACAGCCATGGGCTGGTGGTATGTGGCATGCCCTTTATTGCAATGTGACCAATTCTGGTATTGTAAGGGATAAATATGTAGGCATTGTAAAGGGACAAAGGCAACCAACTAAGGTGTGTAGTCAATACTGGAACCCAACCCACCATGTGGTGACTCAAAGTCACTCGAGTTAGGGACCATTATGGATATACCTTGCAGAGTGGATGTGTTTAATAAAAATTTTAATTAATTATTCCTAAAAATGAATTCTTTTGACCAGTATAGAGCATGCTATTTGAATGGAAATTCTCCAGCATGCAGGAAAATGTTTGATTGCATAAGAAGTGCAGTAACAATGTTCTTATACAGAGCAGCTCACTTCGTTTTAGTATTTTCGGGACATAAGAAGACCTGAATTGTCCTCCTTAGAACATACATTGTAAAAGACCTGATGATATGTCAGTGGCTACAATGTATGAAGATTTAAGAAAACATGCGAAAGATCTGATCGTGGGGTAGCTAAGTATATAGTATACAGTTTATAACACAAATTGTTTATAATTGATTAGTATGACTTGTATTGTTCACACCAAATCAATTCCAGGGTGTTGTTAAAACATCTGAACAAGTCAGAAAATTATAACTCTTAAGACTTGATGGAATCAGAAGCATAGCTTATGGCGACTATGACAGCTGACAATTTAGCTATATATCTGTAATCGATTAAAAACAAGTCTATATATAGTTTGTGGCTAAAATAAGCCCATGTATTTTTTTTTTTTATTTAATTGACATTATCCCCATGTGATTTTTTTATTTATTTTTTTGTTTAATAAAACAAAGCTCCCAGTTTATTCTTTAGAAAATCGTAAAAAAAGAACAACTGAGCCTAATATACTATTCAATCCATAAAAAGCAACTTGATCAGATCTCCTTTGTGTCTCAACAAAGACATTCTGCTCCTATATTCAAGTAAGGATGTGAGGTTTAAAACCCTCCAAAACACCTCTTATTGAGACTAGCAGATCAAAATGTGTCACATTCAGACACTAAAAAAAAAAAAAAAAAAAAAAAAAACCTTACATGGTTATCCTGTTGTCCTCATCTGCATCCCTTCTAGCATTTAGATCTGATTGGTTGGAATAATTATTGAGTGGATCTTAAGTTGAGCTGTGAGCTTTCAGACTTCCATGTATAAAGAAATCCCTGTGACTAGGTCATGATTATTTTGTGATTTTTTTTTTTTTTTTTTTTTTTTTAACACTAACCTGGAGGAGGGACTGAATCAGAAAACTGCATTTTGTTCTCCTGGAAGCCCTGCAAAAATATAAAAAAAATAAAAATAAAATAAAATCAATCAATAATATCAATTGCCCACCAACTTTTTGGAAGAATCCAGCCAGCCAACTATACTGGTGCTTGACACTAGGTAAGTGAGAACTTTTATTTTTATTTTTTTGTATCGTTTTGTTGCTTAGGTTGTGATTTATCTAAAGTTATCCTCTGTGCTACAAATGTGTCAATGTGAAAAGAAAGGGCAATAATTACAATGTGATCGGTAAATCATTAATATCAGAGTGTGTAGAACAGGGATGAAGCGTCTGTTGCCTAAAAAAAAAGTATTGTTTTTATACTCAAGAGAGGATTTATATATATCTATATATCTATCTATATATCTATCTATCTATATATATCTATATATATATATATATATATATATATATATATATATATATATATATATATATATATCTATATCTATATATATATATCCTCTCTTGGGGATACTTTTTAGGCAATAGTTGTGTATATATAAATATGTATTTATATTTTTTTTTTTTACTTACTTTTTACTTTTAGTGCTCTTTTGTATCTACACCCATACGATTTAACACCTTTGTTTCTGCTATTGTCCATTGATTATGTTAAATTATGTATGTATAAGTATTTATTAATTCAATATGAATAATATAATAATATGTACAATCATGTAATAATAAAATAATGACATTGTAATAATAATAATAATAATAGTGTTTATTACAAAATGTTTCGATCCCTATTTGAATGGACGTGTAGTGCAGTACAACGCTCCGGCTTAGGTCCAAGCCATGGTGATGCTGCTGTTCCAGTGTAGAAAAGGTTAATGTTTAAAGGGACTGTGAGTGTAATGGGAGGAGAGGGAGGGGTTGTAGAACGACCTCAGGTATTGTTCCTCTAACACATGCTGGATTCATTCACTATCACATTCATGAACCAGGAAGCGCTAATGATTTACTTGGCAGCTCCCAATGCAAATATCATCGACTGCAGATCACTTCCAAAAAAAAATGTATTTTTTTTTTATTTCCTTTTGTGTTCATTTATTCAACAGGGTGTCTGCAGCTTGGTTGTTTTTTTAACTGAACGATCAAACACTTGTGACCTGCATGTTCTTATGTAATACTAACGTTAGAAAATTTGATTTATTGCTAAACAGTGGCAGGTGCTATGTACAGAGTAGCCTGGGATTTCTGATAAGAAATGCATGTCATAGCTTTCAATGGGTCCCTCATTTTTTGGAGAAACAGTTCATTTTTTTGTAACTCAGTCCCTCTGTTCTTCTCATGTATAGATCTCAGTGAATGTATTAAAGATATGTAAAGCCCAAAACACATGTGAAAAAACTGAGTGCAAAATCTGGTGCAGCTCTACCTAGAAACCAATCAGCTTTTTTTTTTTTTTCAAAGCTTGATTGAACAAGCTGAGAAGCTGATTGGCTGTCATGCATACCATGAGATTTTGCACTCTCCAGTTTTAGTAAATCAGCCCCAGTGTTTTGGTGCAACAGCTTGTAGTTAAATATTCATAGTGAAAAGGAAAAGGCGACAACGCAGCAGCTAAACTGCCTAATGCCCCGTACACACGGTCGGAAATTCCGACCACAAAATCCGTCGGAATTTTTTCAGACGGATTTTGTCCGACACTGGTGTTGCATACACACGGTCGGACAAAGTTGTCGGAAAATCCGATCATTCTGAACGTGGTGACGTTCGTTGCGTATGACGGAACTACGTAGAGGCTAGTAGCCAATAGCTTTGGTCTTGTAATGTTATCTGAGCATGCGTGGCACTTTGTCCGTCGGAATTCGCTAGACACGATCTGAAAAAGTCCGATCGGACTTTGTTGTTGGAAAATTTGAGAGCAGGAAAAAGTCCGATGGAGCCCACACACGGTCGGATTTTCCGAAAATATGGTCCAATAGGACATTTTCCATTGGAAATTCCGACCGTGTGTACAGGGCAAAAGTGTTGTCACCCTAGGAATGGAAGTGTCTGTAGTTACACCTTCCTGGGATGATTGAACTGAAAGCAGCTCATGCAAAATAAAAGTAATATAATGTAGGCATTAAAGGAACATGCAGAAACAACATACAGGCATACCCCGCTTTTAAGTACACATTGGGGTTTATTTGCTAAAGCTGGAAAATGCAAAATCAGCCTCACTTCTGCATAGAAACCAATGAGCTTCCAGGTTTTATTACCAAAGCTTAATTGAACAACCTGGGGTTAGAAGGTCATTGGTTTCTATGTAGAAGTGAGCCTGATTTTGCACTTTCTAGCGTTAGTAAAAAAAAAAAACACCATTGTGTACTTAAAAGTGGAGTATGCCTGTGTTTGGTTTAAGTTTGAGTATAGTTAAACTTATGGGGGAGATTAAAAAAAAATACCTGGTGTGCACAGAATCTGGTGCAGCTGTGCATAGTAACCACATACTTAGTTACATGGTTGGTAAGGTCGAATAAAGACAACAGTCCATCCAGTTCAACCTGTGTGTGTGTTTGTAGAGAAATCATTTCCCATATCCCCTGTATTGTTTTCGCTAAGATGCACATCCGAGTCTTTTAAAACTATCCATACTTCCTGCCGACACCACCCATACTGTACTTGAGTTATTTACCTTGACATCTTTAGGCTGGGTTCAAACTATTGTGAGGCGTGTTCCATGTGCAGGCAGCCCATTCATTTCATAAAGAAGCCCCTGACTGTTTTTTTTTTTTTTTTAATGCATCAGGCCACATGCAAAAATGTGGCATGTTTGCTGAGGTTTGGGGGTACCATTAACAATAAATGCCACCCCATGTATCTGTAAAAGTTCAGCGTCTTTTCTCTGTGGGTTCCTCAATTTTGCGTGCATTCCGCTCCCACTCATATATGAATCTAGCTTTAAGCTGGTCATAGATGGATCGAAATTCAGTCGGTTCAGCAGCTCATTCCCGTTCAAGAGAAGTCGACCTATGGAGTCAACTCCTCTCCAACAGGACTGCTGGAAACTTTGTGTTCCATCAGTGTATGCAGCCATTCAGCTGCAGTGTTGATCAGTGTATTCTACCAGTGGAGATGTCCGAATACAATAGCGCAGTGGAGAGGATTCTTGCATTCACCTCGAATTTGTGCATCGGGGAGTCCAAATAAGCTATGGCCAGCTTAGGTAACATCTGCAGTACTCAATTCAAAATAATATAACTTGGACTGGAGGCCCTGAGTCTTGACCCTCCCATTCAGATCTCAATGAGAGTTGATAGTTACCTAATCTCAGTTCAGATCTGCAATCACAGCACATGGTAGGGGTGTGTCTTTCAGCCTTGATTACTTTACATCTCAGAAATGTTAAATGACCAAATACAGAGAGCTGTAAAGGTAGTCAATGCTGGAAGAATGCAAAAGTGTGAAATGTTAAAGTGGTTGTAAACCCTTACAGACCACTTTGACCTACAGGTAAGCCTAGATTAAGGCTTACCTGTAAGTCCAAGAAATACCGACACGGTTTAGGAGATATTTGCAAAAGACAGGCACCGATGTCTACGGCGCATGTACTGTAGACAGCAGCGCGCAGGAGCACTGAGCATGCCGCTGCTAACGGCAACCGTGCCATTAGTGGTGGCTCCCGCGCGCAAGCACGGGGGTGACGTCATCGAGGCTCTGGCCAGTCACAGCGCCGAAGCCACGATACCCGGAAGTCACTCCAGGTGGGATTGGCGGTGTCGGAGGAGGACAATGAGGGTCGCTTCAGGGGCTTCCATCTCAGGTAAGTTATTCATAATGAGCTAGTATGCTATGCATACTAGCTCATTATGTCTTTGCCTTGCAGGGTCTATTTTTTTTTTTAGTTAGGCTTTACTTCCACTTTAAATATTACAAAAAGTTGGGTGACAATTTGTCGTGATTAATTGTGATTGTTTTGTTAATAGCATGGTATTGTATTTAATTGTATTTAGGAAGCAGCACAGTGGCTTTACCTCATAAACACCAATCAGAATTCACTCTACTGAAGTCAAACTAGGACACAGTTAATTGTGATTGGTTGCTATGGATAGCTGCACTTAAAGTAGAGCTCCACCTAAAAGGGGAAGCTCCGCTTATTTGCCTCCTACCCCCCTCCGCTCCCACATCTGGTTTTGACAGGTACCCGCTTTCACTTCTGGCTGACTTTGCCACGGCAAACTCATCCGTAAGTTCGGCCCCCCCTCCTCCTTTCCCCGCCACCAGGCCATTCACAAAGCGCAGCGTGCTTCGTGCGTGCGCAGTAGGGAACCGGCTGTGAAGCCGCAAGACTTTATTGCCCTTTCCCTTAGTCAGGATTGCGGCGGCAGCATCCGAGAACTGATGGAAAAAATGGCTCAGGTGAAGACACTGCTGCATTCGTGGACAGGTACATGTCCTAATATTAAAAGTCAGCAGCTACAGTATTTGTAGTTGCTCACTTTTAATATTTTCCGCAGGAGTCTCGAACTCCACTTTAAAAATAGGGAAATGTATTGAATAAGCCCTATCCGTATCTTTTAATCATAAAGAGAAGTATATATTGGCAGCACACCACAGATCTTGAAAATGTTGTCCAAATGTGTTTTCAAGTGATTAGATCACAGCAGTAAAGTACAACGTTTCAGAGTCATGAAGGACCCCTTTGTCAAGCATGTAATGTCATCACACACCTGACAATGGGGTCCTGCGAGGCTCCTGAAACATTGCACTTTACTGATGTGATGTGATCACTAGAATAAAAGTTTGAATAACATTAACATAAGATTTGCTGTACGCTAGCCATATACATTTCTACTTATGACGTTACCAATTTCGAGTTGGTAGTTGCTACTGCACCTTGCTATCCTTCTATTCCAGGAATGTGTGCAATGGAACTATTATATATGACTTTTAATCATAAAGAGTAGTACTGGTTCCTAAGGAACTGAAAGTCTACATCTTAGGTTCCGTCATAAAATAGCAGCCCAGTCTGTGATAGAATGACAGGCCCACCTGACAATGGCCTGCAAGAGAATAGGACTTCTAGGTGTCTGTAGATGTATAAAATGAAACTCTCAGTTGTCTACTAAACTGATCATACCACTGGATGTAACTAGATGGCAGTATGGCAGCATGGGCCATTATTTACAGAAAAGACAATATTTACAATGGACATCTATCCCTTCCTCCCCCTCCCTATCTGGTTTTGAAACAGTTTGTTATGGAGATCTATATTGAAAAACATTTGAGATAACTGCTATGTGCTTTCCTGTTAATGTTTACTAAATGTGGTTGTATTAGTTGACACTTGACTTTTTTTTTAGTTAGCAGGAACCCTGAGAAGTGAAAGTTCAGATCTTTGTATTGGGCAGTTTCACACCTGAGGGTCCCTGTGAGCAAACAGGAGGATGGGGCAATGCCAAGTGAAGCAGATGTGATGGAATATGCAATGCCTATAGCACCAAATTTGAACTAAATGTAGTTTGCGTAATTAAAGGGGCCCTGTCACCACTCTCCAAAATACAAAAATAAAACTCAGTTTTCTTTTTAAACACACAAAAAAATAAGTAGCCAGCAGTATTGAAAATAAAAAGACAGCTTTGCTGTAATATTTCCTGTCCCCTACAAAGGGTCCCCCTCTCCAGCTGATGGCGTCCCTTTTCTGGGTTGGACAAATCTATCTGTATGATGGCAGACTCTCAGGCTGTCATAGTGTCATTCCACCAGCCTGGGATCACAGTGCTCCTGCTCAAAAGGCATATACCCATCGGTAGTTAAAGGATGTGTAAAGGTTTAAAAAAAAAAAAAACATGTCATACATACTTCCTCTGTGCAGTGCTGGTGCACGGATTTTTGACACCCTAGGAAAAACCTAATTTTACCACCCCCCCCCCTAGCTCCACCGCTGACTTCACCCCCTTTACCCTGCCCATGTATACCCCACCATTTTAATGAAGCTCTCATCAAATGCAGCCTCACCAGCACCCATCAAATGCAGCCTCACCAGCGCCCATCAAATGCAGCCTCACCAGCCCCCATCAAATGCATCCTCACCAGCTCCCATCAAATGCAGCCTCATCAGCTCCCATCAAATGCAGCCTCATCAGCACCCATCAAATGCAGCCTCACCAGCACCCATCAAATGCAGCCTCACCAGCACCCATCAAATGCAGCCTCACCAGCACCCATCAAATGCAGCCTCACCAGCACCTATCAAATGCAGCCTCACCAGCTCCCATCAAATGCAGCCTCGCCAGTGCCGATCAAATGCAGCCTCACCAGCGCCGATGAAATGCAGCCCCACCAGTGCCCATGAATTCAGCCTCACCAGCTCCCATCAAATGCAGCCTCACCAGCTCCCATCCAATGCAGCCTCACCAGCTCCCATCAATTGCAGCTTCACCAGCGCCCATCAAATGCAATCTCACCAGCTCCCATCCAATGCAGCCTCACCAGTGCCCATCAAATGCAGCCTCACCAGCGCCCATCAAATGCAGCCTCACCAGCGTCCCATCAATGCAGCCTACCAGTGCCCCTCAATAAATGTTTGCTTGCTTCCATTCATTCCGGAGTCGGGACACAGACACAGTCCTCTGCCGCCGCTGCGCCTCTGACACTATGTGCGAACGGAGCGGCGGCTGGCTGCTGATGCTAAAACTTAGTTGCTTGCTGCAGAGAGAAGAGAGCAGGAACACCAGTGGCTGGGTGCCCTAGGCAGCAGCGCGCCCTAAGCGGCTGCCTAGTTTGCCTAGTGGTAGCACCAGCCCTGCCTCTGTGCAGTTGGTTTTGCACAGAGTGGCCCCAATCCTCCTCTTGTGGGGTCCCTCAGTGGGGCTCCTGGCTCCTCCTCTTCTTGAGTGCCCCATTGGAGAGCCGCTCTCCCTCAGGCCACTTGTGCAGGGGAGCTCCTGCGTCCTGTTGCTGCATGCATTCACACAGACAGCAGGACACGGGCCCGCCCCCTGGCTCCCGCGTCATTGGATTTGTTTGACAACAGCGGGAGCCAATGGCTGAGCTGCTATCAATCTATCCAATCAGGAACTGAGACACCAGCTGGAGCTGGAAAGACCAGGTTCAGGTAAGTAAAAGGGGGGCTCTGGGGGGCTGCTGCATCACAGGAGGTTTTTCACCTTAATGCATAAAATGCATTAAGGTGAAAAACCTTAAGGGTTTACAACCCCTTTAAAGTGACACTAAACACTGGTTTAAAATAAATAAATCTATTTAAGGATATATTCTTAACTATCTACATCCTATTGCATTCTGCCTTCTCCAAATCTCCATAGTCTTTTTCTGTTGTGATGTGACTTCCTGTTAGAGGTTGGCAACATTCATTCTCCATGATTTCACTGTGTAGGAACCCCTTCTTTCTCACTCCTGAGATGGACTGGTGGATATGGACTGTGGAGTTTTTAGTGTACATAGAACAGCTCACATGATCACAACTACATGTACTGCTCGTTGCAAAAAAATGGAAGTGAGGGGGAAAGGAGATTACAGGGCTGCTAAGTAGTGGACAATGTATGAATTATCTTTTGGAAGATAAGGATGTCTTTTAGTGTCCCTTTAACAAGTTGTGTTACCATATGCCATATACACTATATTACCAAATGTTTTGGGACACCTGCCTTTACATGCACATGAACTTTAATGGCATCCCAGTTTTAGTCCGTAGGGTCCAATATTGAGTTGGCCCACCCTTTGCAGCTATAACAGCTTCAACTCTTCTGGGAAGGCTGTCCACAAGGTTTGGGAGTGTGTCTATAGGAATGTTTGAACATTTTTCCAGAAGCACATTTGTGAGGTCAGGCACTGCTGTGGATGAGAAGGCCTGGCTCTCAGTCTCTGCTCTAAGGCCCCTTTCACACTGGGGCGGTTTGCAAGCGCTATTGCGCTAAGAATAGCGCCTGCAAACCGACCCGAAACAGCTGTTGCTGTTCCTTCAGTGTGAAAGCCCGAGGGCTTTCACACTGAAGCGGTGCGCTTGCAGGACGCTCAAAAATGTCCTGCAAGCCGCATCTTTGGCTCGCTATAGGAGCGGTATATTTACCGCTCCTATAGCGCCCGGTCCCATTGAAAACAATGGGGGAGCGCGCCGAACCCGCCCGCAAAACGCTGCTACAGCGGCGGTTTGCGGGCGGTATTGACCCTTTTTCGGCCGCTCGCGGGGGGTAAAAACACCCCGCGAGCGGCCGCAATGCGCCGCTAAAACGCCGGTAAAGCGGCGCTAAATATAGCGCCGCTTTACCGCCAGCGCCCCCACCGCTCCAGTGTGAAAGTAGCCTAATTCATCCCAAAGTTGTTCTATCGGGTTGAGATCAGGACTCTGTACAGGCCAGTCAAGTTCTTCCACCTCAAACTCGCTCACCCATGTCTTTATGGACTTTGCTTTGTGCACTGGTCCAAATCATTTGGTGGAGGGGGGATTAGAGTGTGGAGTTGTTTTTCAGGGGTTGGACTTGGCCCCTTAGTTCCAGTGAAGGCAACTCTTAAGGCATCAACATATCAAGACATTTTGGACAAGTACACAAAGCAAGGTCTATAAAGACATGAGTGAGCGAGTTTGGGGTGGAGGAACTTAACTGGACTGGACAGACTCCTATCCTCAACCTGATAGAACACCTTTGGGATGAATTACAGTGGAGACTGCGAGACAGGCTTTCTCGTCCACATCCGTGCCTAACCTCCCAAATTCACTTCTGGAAGAATGGTCAAACATTCCCATAGACAAACTCCTAAACCTTGTGGACAGCCTTCCTAGAAGAGTTGAAGCTGTTATAGCTGCAAAGGGTGGCCCAACTCAATATTGAACCCTACATACTAAGACTGGGATACCATTAAAGTTCATGTGCGTGTAAAGGCAGGTGTCCCAATACTTTTGGTAATACAGTTTAGGTGTACTCATTTAAAAAGTGCACTGTTGACTTTCTTGATACAGTTCAAGTCCTTGTGAAAGTCATGGGTTAAGCTGGCCATAGATAATTTGTATGTTTTTGTTCAGCCATCAGGCTGAAAAAATAAAAATAAAACTAGATTCCTCCGTGCGCACAAATGTGGTGGATGGAGGAATTCCCCCTTCACCAGGACATTGTATTCTGACTGCAGCCGCTGATCAATAAAAGTTTTCTAACATTCCCCTTCAACAGAAGTTGATCTACCGATCAACTTCTGTTGAACGTTATTTTTGTATATTTGCGTTTATATCGTCACGTGATATTTTGCTAATTATTAGCTGTGCAAACTGTAGTGAAGCCTAAGGAATTGAGACTGTTTATACAATATTGTATATATATTCACTTCAAATTCCAACCATCTGCATATGATTGGATAGGTGAAGTGAATATTCACACAATTTATTGTGTGAAAATTTTTACGCTTTTAAGTAAATCCACGTCATTATGCTGCTTCTGATTAGCATCCTGAGTGATACACAGTTATTGCTCCAGAACTAGTATACAATATACAATAAATACCGTATATTGTAGAATGGGATTCCTTGCCGTGTTATGACCAAATACAAACACAGAAGTCTATTAGGCTATCAGGTCTAGCCAAATGTCTGTGCATTGTAGTAAGTAAACTAAACTCCATTATACTTTGTCATTGACTAATGCAACTCCAGCAGACTGGAATCTTGTTGTCTTTGACGGTTGTACATTGCTCTTCACCAAAGATAACACATTGGTTTTGGTTTACAAAGGCAAATAGACTGTTCGCTTTGCAAGGGATTTATCGCCAGAACTTGGTCAATTAGGTGAACGAAGGACTGGTGCAAGGATTTTTGACACCCTAAGCAAAACCTTATATTGCTGCCCCCCCCCCCCCTGGCTCTACCCCTGACTCGACTCCCTTTGCCCTGCCCATGTATACCCCACCTTTTTAATGAAGCGCCCATACCTCACCAGTGCCCATCAATGCAGCCTGCCAGCGCCCATCAAATGCAGTCTCTCCAGCACCCATAAAATGCAGCCTCCCAGTGACCATCAATGCAGCCTCACCAGCGTCCATCAATGCAGCCTACCAGTGACCAACAATGCAGCCTCTCCAGTGCCCATCAATGCAGCCTACCAGTGCCTATCAATGCAGCCTTCCAGCGCCTATCAATGCAGCCTACCAGTGACCAACAATGTAGCCTACCAGTGCCCATCAATGAATGATTTCTTGCTTCCATTCATTTCAGAGTCGGGACACAGATACAGTCCTCTGCCGCCGCTGCGCCTCTGACACTATGTGCGAATGGAGCGGTGGCTGCCTGGTCATGCTGAGACTTATGCCGCGTACACACGAGTGGATTTTACGTCTGAAAAATCTTGGATGGTTTTTTCTGACGGAATTCCGCTCAAGCTTGGCTTGCATACACACAGTCACACAAAAGTTTGCTGAACTTTCGACCATCAAGAACGCAGTGACGTACAACACTACGACGAGCCGAGAAAATGTAGTTCAATGCTTCCGAGCAGGCGACAAATTGTTTCTGAGCATGCGTAGGAATTTTGCGCGTCGGAATTGGTACAGACGATCGGAATTTCTGATCAAAACTTTTTCCGTCTGAAAAATTTAGACCATGCTCTCAAACTTTTGCTAGGGGAAATTTGGCCAGCAAAAGTCTGATGGAGCCTACAGATGGTCGAATTTTCAGACGAAAGGCTCTCATCGGTCTTTTGCTGGCCGAAATTCGGATCGTGTATACGCGGCATTAGTTGCTTGCTGCAGAAAGAAGAGAGTAGGAACGCCAGTGGCCGAGCACCCTAGGCAGCTGCCTAGTCTGCCCAATGGTAGCACCGGCTCTGGTTGAACGTCCATTCCCAATCATGTGCAGGCAAAAAAATGTAAATGTTTTCTCCTTGCATGTGATTGTGTATTGTTTGCAAAGTGGAATTTCACCCCATTCACTAAGCTCTGGGTAAAAATCCCCTTACAAAGTGAACAGACTATTTGCCTTTAGTAAATCAACCTGATGTTGTCACCTTTTGTCCCAAACTATTTTCATGCCATCCATGAAATCATTGGCCCGGTGTGGTGTTAGTAGAGTCGATTTTAGTCATCAAACCATACTTACACTTGAAGCACACATCATGATAGAATCTGTCACATATAATACAAGTGCAGTCCCACGATGTATGCAGAAAGATTAGCTTAATAAGAAGGTGGAGATCTTAAACCTCACGCACATACTACACAAAGGCATTGTGCTCTTTAAACAGTACAGTAACCAAGCCTATTAATAATTACATATATCTGGCACAGACCCTCCCAGGTGAGAAAAGCAAACAGTCCTATGTGCCTATTGAAGTGCAGATGTTAGTGTTAGCACTCAGTGCTGCTCCAGTGGCAACTGAAAAAAGATGGAAAGAAAAACTTACTGAAAAGTCCTTTCCTGCTTTAAAGGCTCTCTTCTGTTCCAGAAGCTCTTTCACCGTCACTCTCACTTTAACTCCTTGGTACACCTTTGGTTTGGCTAAAAACAAATGAAGACACAACATTAGAATTCATGAGAAAAATAAATATGTAACCTTCAGCCCTAAGGATTGGAATTGTTGGTCCGTGTACTTTTGGGAACTTAACAGCTTCTGTGTGACCCAAGTAGTGATCTTTTATGGGTGAAGGTAAAAAGGGACTCTGTATGTGTATGTACATTGACAAGAAAAAGTATGTGACCCCATTAGAAACATTAGGGCTCCTGTTAGAAACCATGGGGCCCTATAAAGCCAAATGTGTGCTGCAGGTGCCAGCAGGAAGAAGAGGAGGGAATCTGGAATAGTGGGGGGTACACGGGGGCCTGAGCAGCAGGGGAAAAGGTATGGTGCACAGGGAAGGTAATCGGGAGGGTGATCGGTGCGATAGGGGGAATTACTGAAACCAATTCCCAGTATGTCTCTCTCTGCTGCAGCTGAAAGCTAGCGGGAGGGAGAGGAGAGGAAGCCAGCTTTCAGCTGCAGCAGAGAGAGCCATGCAGCATACAGGGGATTGGTTCTAGCAATTGCCCCCCGCCATGCCCTGCTCACATCCAATTTACTCTGCTGCCTAAGGCTTGATTCACACTTATGCATTTTTAGTGCTTTTTGCATTTTACAGATTTGCACTACAGCCCATTTAACATGGTTTCCTATGGAACACGTTCTGTAGAGCAAATCTGCAAAATGCAAAAAGCAATCAAGCCTAAGCCCCCGTACACACGGTCGGAAATTTGGACAAAGTTGTCAGAAAATCCGATCATTCTGAACGTGGTGACGTTCGTTGCGTACGACGGAACTACGTAGAGGCTATTAGCCAATAGCTTTGGTCTCGTAATTTGATCTGATCATGCGTGGCACTTTGTTCTTTTGGAATTCTCTATACACGATCGGAAAAAATCTGATCGGATTTTGTTGTCGGAAAATTTGAGAGCAGGATCTCACATGTTTTTGAGACGGAAAAAGTCAGATGGAGCCCACACACGGGCGGATTTTCCGACAACATGGTCCGATCGGACATATTCTGTCGGAATTTCCAACCATGTGTATGGGGGCTTAGACCTCCTGCTGTCTTGTCCCCTGTACAGAAGGACCGGTGGTACCCCCTAATCCACAGCCCTGGGAAAAGTATGTGAACCCCTGGGAATTACCAGTTTTCTGCAGTCATTTGCCATTTGTTCCTCACTAGTACTGGATAGTTACATAGTTACATAGTTGGTGAGGTCGAAAAAAGACACAAGTCCATCAAGTCCAACCTATGTGTGTGATTATATGTCAGTGTAACATTGTACATCCCTGTATGTTGCGGCCATTCAGGTGCTTATCTACTAGTTTCTTGAAACTATCGATGCCCCCCTCTGAGACCACTGCCTGTGGAAGGGAATTCCACATCCTTACAGTAAAGAACCTTCTGGAAGTTTTTTTTAGTTCAACCCAGTGGGCTGAACGAAAAAATAAAATAAAACGCACAGATCGCCACACTAACACATCCATGTTAGTGCAGCGATTTCCTCCACCGAGCTATTGTGTTCTGACAGGGGGGCTGCAGGTATTGAGGCTGATTTACTAATAGTGACCATACATGTGTTGATTTTATTATTTTATTTATTTCAGGTACTTATATAGCTCCGTCAAATTTACGCAGCACTTTACATATATATTGTTCATTCACATCAGTCCCTGCCCTCAAGGAGCTTACAATCTAAGGTCTCTAACTCACATTCATACATACTAGGGCCAATTTAGACAGGATCCAATTAACCTACCAGCATGTCTTTGGAGTCCGATCAATGTGTGATTCGATTAAAATGATTGATTTGGCATTTAATCCTACTGGCATAACTTCCCTTCTGATCAATTCAGACTCATTCTAGATCAAATTCAATCCAACTGAGTCGATCGTGGAAAATTAGCAATAGTTTTGCATGAGGCAAATTATGAGATTACATGGTGTAAACAGATATAAGATTTATCATTTCCAATTGTCTGTTATGATCCCATTTAAGCAATCTAATTCCCCGTTCACATGAGCGGATTTTCCGTCAGAAAAATCTTGGATGTTTTTTCCGACGTAATTCCACTCAAGCTTGGCTTGCATACACACGGCCACACAAAAGTTCTCTGATCTTTTGACCGTCAAGAACACGGTGACGTACAACACTACGACGAGCCGAGAAAATGAAGTTCAATGCTTCTGAGCATGTATCGAAATTGTTTCCGAGCATGCGTACAAATTTTTGGTGCGTCGGAATTGCTACAGACAATCGGAATTTCCGATCGGAACTTTTTCCGACCGAAAAAAACCTGCTCTCAATCTTTTCCTGGCAGTTTGGGAATTTGGCCAGCAAAAGTCCAATGGAGCATACACACGGTGGCATTTTCCGACCAAAAGCTCTCATCGGTCTTTTGATGGCCGAATTTCCAATCCTGTGTACGTGGCATAAAAGTCCACTTCCCAATATGTGTGGCATATCGATTGGATTGGTTGTCTACTATAGATTAATTATCCCTATCAGAAGAGTTCAGTCTGAAATTAAATTGATCTTTTACTGTATATTGAAGTGTGAATGGCCACCATAAAGACTTGTTCACATATAGCATGGTGACTGTCGGTGAATTAATGGCGACAAAGTGCCTATACACAGTGCCTATTCCCCTACTGCCCGTCCCCGTCCCCCCCCAGTGTTGCCCCCTGCCCCACAGTCCTGCTGGCTTCCCTCCTCACCTCTCCCCCTGGATGCTGAGGGGGATAATTCAGGATGGAGGGCGGGTGAAGAGGCTAGTAAATATGTAATTTACCCATTGGCAGATAGAACCGTTTCCATATGTGCATATTAATGGTGTATATAGCTGTATGCCTGGAGTTCAGCTTTAAGCAGGGAGACAGTATGATGGGAAATCTACACATTCTACATTTCAACCACTAAAATAAGAAAAATATGAAAGTCGTATACAATTGACTTTAAAGTGAGTGCTGAAATAATCATTTAAAATATCAGCTTACTGAAAAGACACTGTATTTTATTACATTTTTAAGTTAAAAAAAAGGTGTCCAATAAGTACAAGGCTGAGAAAGGTAAACTCTTTTATCTATGTGAAGAATTTCAACTGAGATTGGTTTGAGAACGTTTAAGGCTGACCATACACTACGCAATCTGATTGCACAATCTCCTTTAGATCTATAATCTGATATGTAGTGCAAGGGCCTGCCTGATTTGATACTAATAGGATGGGGTGTTTGGGTTTTTCCTCATAGTACATCGTTTTGGAAAATCCAAAGGAGTATGGCCAGCTTTAAACCTTCGGAGGACATTATTATTAATATTATACAGGAAGAGGCCCTTGTCTCCACAACAGGGACAAGGTGCTTTGGGGGGATGTTGAGGGTAAGCATCCTTTTTTTGGTGTGAAGTTCCCCTTAAAATCGATACCAGACCCAAAGGGCCTGGCATGGGACCACATGCTGTTTTTTTTTCTTAATTCTGTCGTAGGGTTCCCCTTAACCACTTCAATGCACTGTATTATATACTCTGCACTGACTGCACTGTGTGTATATATATATATATATATATATATACACCCCTCACATTTTTGTAAATATTTATTTCTATCTTTTAATGTGACAACACTGAAGAAATGACACTTTGCTGCAATGTAAAGTATTGAGTGTACAGCTTGTATAACAGTGTAAATTTGCTGTCCCCTCAAAATAACTCAACACACGGCCATTAATGTCTAAAACGTTGGCAACAAAAGTGAGTACACCCCTAAGTGAAAATGTCCAAATTGGGCCCAATTAGCCATTTTTTCCTCCCCAGTGTCATGTGACTTGTTAGTGTTAAAAGGTCTCAGGTGTGAATGGGGAGCAGGTTCTGTTAAATTTGGTCTTATCGCTCTCACTCTCTCATACTGGTCACTGGAAGTTCAACATGGCACCTCATGGCAAAGAACTCTCTGAGGATCTGAAAAAAAGAATTGTTGCTCTACATAAAGATGGCCTAAGCTATAAGAAGATTGCCAAGACCCTGAAACTGAGCTGCAGCATGGTGGCCAAGACCATACAGCGGTTTAACAGGACAGGTTCCACTCAGAACAGGCCTCGCCATGGTCGACCAAAGAAGTTAAGTGCACATGCTCAGCATCATATCCAGAGGTTGTCTATGGGAAATAGACATATGAGTGCTGCCAGCATTTCTGCAGAGGTTGAAGGGGTGGGGGTGGGGGGGTCAGCCTGTCAGTGCTCAGACCATACACTGCACACTGCATCAAATTGGTCTGCATGGCTGTTGTCCCAGAAGGAAGCCTCTTCTAAAGATGATGCACAAGAAAGTCTGCAAACAGTTTGCTGAAGACAAGCAGACTAAGGACATGGATTACTGGAACCATGTCCTGTGGTCTGATGAGAACACGATAAACTTATTTGGTTCAGATGGTGTCAAGTGTGTGTGGCGACAACCAGGTGAGGAGTACAAAGACAAGTGTGTCTTGCCTACAGTCAAGCATGGTGGTGGGAGTGTCATGGTCTGGGGCTGTATGAGTGCTGCCGGCACTGGGAAGCTACAGTTCATTGAGGGAACCATGACAGCCAACATGTACTGTGACATACTGAAGCAGAGCATGATCCCCTCCCTTCAGAGACTGGGCCGCAGGGCAGTATTCCAACATGATAACGACCCTAAACACACCTCCAAGAGGACCACTGCCTTGCTAAAGAAGCTGAAGGTAAAGGTGATGGACTGGCCAAGCATGTCTCCAGACCTAAACCCTATTGAGCATCTGTGGGACATCCTCAAACAGAAGGTTGAGGAGCGCAAGGTCTCTAACATCCACCAGCTCCGTGATGTCATCATGGTGGAGTAGAAGAGGACTCCAGTGGCAACCTGTGAAGCTCTGGTGAACTCCATGCCCAAGAGTAAGGATGAGCCCGGTGTTCGATTCGAACCCATGTTCGAATCGAGCACCGGGTGTTCGCTCGCTCGGCGAGCCCAGAACTATTGGGGCCGCTCGCATCAAATTCGTGTGATGCGAGCGGCCCCGCAATGCATTGCGGCCCGCGCAGTGCAATGCTGGCTGATGATTGGCCAAGCATGCACTGTGACCCCGCATGCTTGGCCAATCACAGCGCCGGCAGCGAGGAGAGCCATAATTGGCTACAGGCAGGATGCCTGTAGCCAATTATAGCTCAGGGGCTTTAGTACACGCCCCACGGTATAAGAGGCCGCCGCGCCGGCGGCCTCGCATATTATGTTTCAGACAGTGTCAGCGTGTCAGTGTGCTGCTGACTGCTGACAACAATATGTGCTTTATTTCTGGGGATTTGTGTGTGCGTGCTGTTAGAACAGCATTGCAGTATCACATCTGGGGGGTGTCTATAGGTGGCCTGTGAAGGGGGGCAGGTTTCCTGTGCTTAGAACTTTCCCTGCAAAAAAGTGTCATTTTTGCAGGAAGAAAGCTATTTAAATCACTCGCGGCTAATGAATTGATGGCTCCTGTAACACAGAGAGCTGTCATTCATTAATAAAAAACAAAAAAAAAAAGCGTAGGGGTCCCCCCAAATTCAATAACCAGGCCCTTCAGGTCTGGGATGGATATTAAGGGGGATCCCAGCCAAAAAAAAAAAAAAAAAAAAAATGGCGTAGGGTCCCCCTCAAAATCCATACCAGACCCTTGAGGTCTGGTATGGATTTTAAGGGGAACCCTAGCCAAAAAAAAATGGCGTGGGGTCCCCCTCAAAATCCATACCAGACCCTTATCCGAGCACGCAACCTGGCAGGCCGCAGGAAAAGAGGGGGGGACGAGAGCGCCCCCCCCTCTCGCCTGAACCGTACCAGGCCACATGCCCTCAACATTGGGAGGATGCTTTGGGGGTCTAAGACCCCTAAAGCACCTTGTCCCCATGTTGATGAGGACAAGGGCCTCTTCCCCACAACCCTGGCCGGTGGTTGTGGGGGTCTGCGGGCGGGGGGCTTATCGGAATCTGGAAGCCCCCTTTAACAAGGGGACCCCCAGATCCCGCCCCCCCCCTGTGTGAAATGGTAAGGGGGTACAAAAGTACCCCTACCATTTCACCAAAAAAGTGGCAAAAATGGTAAAAATGACAGGAGACAGTCTTTGACAATTCCTTTATTAAAATCTTCTTTCTTCTTTCTTCATCCTTCGGTTTCTTCATCTTCTCCTTCCTTCATCTTCTTCCATCTTCTTCTTCCATTGTCTTCTTCCTCCGATCCGCTTCTTCTTGCGCTGGTCTTCTCGTCCTTCTCGTCCGGCATCTTCTTCCGTCGGCGTCGGCGTCGGTGTCGGTGTCTCTGTCTCTTCTTGGGCCGCTCCGCGCAATGGGAGGCTCCCGCTGTGTGAGGCTCCGCTCCGTCTGACAGGTCTTTTATAATGGAGGGCACCTGGTGACCCCGCCCCCTCTGACGCACAGGGACGTCATGGGGAATTCCATGATGGCTTTCCCCATGACGTCAGAGGGGGGCGGGGTCACCAGGTGCCCTCCGTTTTAAAAGACCTGTCAGATGGAGCGGAGCCTCACACAGCGGGAGCCTCCCATTGCGCGGAGCGGCCCAAGAAGACACCGACACCGACGCCGACGGAAGAAGATGCCGGACGAGAAGGACGAGAAGACCAGCGCAAGAAGAAGCGGATCGGAGGAAGAAGACAATGGAAGAAGAAGATGGAAGAAGATGAAGGAAGGAGAAGATGAAGAAACCGAAGGATGAAGAAAGAAGAAAGAAGATTTTAATAAAGGAATTGTCAAAGACTGTCTCCTGTCATTTTTACCATTTTTGCCACTTTTTTGGTGAAATGGTAGGGGTACTTTTGTACCCCCTTACCATTTCACACAGGGGGGGGGCCGGGATCTGGGGGTCCCCTTGTTAAAGGGGGCTTCCAGATTCCGATAAGCCCCCCGCCCGCAGACCCCCACAACCACCGGCCAGGGTTGTGGGGAAGAGGCCCTTGTCCTCATCAACATGGGGACAAGGTGCTTTAGGGGTCTTAGACCCCCAAAGCATCCTCCCAATGTTGAGGGCATGTGGCCTGGTACGGTTCAGGCGAGAGGGGGGGGGCGCTCTCGTCCCCCCCTCTTTTCCTGCGGCCTGCCAGGTTGCGTGCTCGGATAAGGGTCTGGTATGGATTTTGAGGGGGACCCCACGCCATTTTTTTTGGCTAGGGTTCCCCTTAAAATCCATACCAGACCTCAAGGGTCTGGTATGGATTTTGAGGGGGACCCTACGCCATTTTTTTTTTTTTTTTTTTTTTTTGGCTGGGATCCCCCTTAATATCCATCCCAGACCTGAAGGGCCTGGTTATTGAATTTGGGGGGACCCCTACGCTTTTTTTTTTTTCATTTTTTTTTATTTTTATCAATGACTTTTTTTTATGAATGAGTTTCAATGAATCACTGTTCTCTGTGTTACGGGAGCCGTGAATTAACATTAGCCGCGAGTGATTTTAAATAGCTTTTTTACTTTCAAAAATGACACTTTGCGCAGAGACAGTTCTAAACACGGGAAACATGCGCCCCTTTACAGGCATACTATAGACACCCCCCCGGTACGAAATTTAAAGGAATATTACACTTTTATTGTTTCAATTTAAGCATTATTAAAATCACTGCTCCTGAAAAAACGGCCGTTTTTTTAAAAAAAATTTTGCATTGATACATGTCCCCTGGGGCAGGACCCAGGTCCCCAAACACTTTTTATGACATTAACATGCATATTAGCCTTTAAAATGAGCACTTTTAATTTCGAACGTTCGCATCCATTATAACTAATAGGGTTCTAAAGCTCGCACGGACTTTAGGTCCGTTCGCGGGTTCTGGTGCGAGCCGAACGGGGGGGTGTTCGGCTCATCCCTACCCAAGAGGGTTAAGGCAGTGCTGGAAAATTATGGTGGCCACACAAAATATTGTCACTTTGGGCCCAGTTTGGACAATTTCACTTAGGGGTGTACTCACTTTTGTTGCCAGCGGTTTAGACATTAATGGCTGCATGTTGAGTTATTTTGAAGGGACAGCAAATGTACACTGTTATACAAGCTGTACACTCACTACTTTACATTGTAGCAAAGTGTAATTTCTTCAGTGTTGTCACATGAAGAGATAGAAGAAACATCACCCCATTGCGCACACCTATGTGTACACATGTTGCAACTGCTGCAAAAATGATACCTCTGTGGCATTCAGCAGACAGTGCCACAGTCAAATTCAACCCATTGAACAAATGGGGCCACACAGTGACTGTGGAAGGCATGCAGTTGTGGTGCAGACTTCTCAGGCTTTTCAGAGAGGTGGTCAGGGCTGACACCAGTGTAAATGAACCCCAAAAGAGGATTCCTTATCTACACAACAGGAAGTGCCGGGAAATCTACCTATTGGGACACAGATTGCAATAATAATAACAATAATAATAATAATAATAATAATAATAATTAAAATATTCTTGAACCTTTTTCCTACTCTATAAAACAATTTAGAAAGAATGTTTTGTCTTTAAATATATATTTAGATATGATATATTTGTTGTGCTATTTTATTGTGATTTGCACGATTGTCTTATTTATTGGGAAGACTAATAAAACGTGTACAGAGTTGAGCGCCCAGACACTCCGACGGTAATCAGAGCAATGCTTCCTTTTATCAGATAACGGGAACATGACCAGGAGGAGTTTAATCGTTGCTTTGAGCAACCCGGATACTTTTCTTCATATTCTCCTTGTTCCAGCATCATAAGTCGATCAGCAGACCTCAGTCAGTGGCCATACACTCTACAACCAGATTGTACAATCTTCTTACGATCTACTATATACTATGTAGTACAAGGCCAGGGCCTGCTCTCATTAAACTGAATAGATTGTTTAGGTGTGTCCTCCTATTATATCATTTCAGGAAACCTAATGGTGGCCATACATGCTTCAATTTTATTATCCAAATGTGTGTGATTTGATTAAAATGATTAAATTGACAACTAATCAAACAGACATAACGTCCCTTTAGACCAATGATTGATTTACACTCAATTTAGAGTCGATCAAGCTGAACTGACCAGCCAGAGCTGAAAATTATCGTTAGCTTTGTATTGATCGGCGGCAATGAGATGCTTTTATCATAAATCTGATCAGAATTTGATTGACCAGTTTATGAGATTGCATAGTGGAGACAAGGAGATGATTGATCAGAACTTTCAACTATCAATTGAAATCCTCTTCCCTGTGTGTGTGGTATATTGCTTGTCCACTATAGTTTGATTATTCCTATCTGGAGGGATCGATCAGAAAATAAATCAATCATTTGTTGAAGCGTGTATGGCCACCATAGTAGGGGTTGTACAGAGATTGTATGGTGTATCTAATAATTCGATGATGGCAGATGCTGAATAACACGGTTGCAGAGACAATTTAAGAGCAATCTGATTGTATGGAGTTTTCTGGCAGTGATCGGTGTGATGATGAATCTGTAGAGAACACACACAGGTCGGATCTCTTCTGATAGGACAGAAGGAGAAAGCAGAGCCAGGGAGAAGCTGCCTGTCATCTAATAGACATTGTACAGCCTGCAGACTGGGACAGATCGGTCATCGTGTATGAAGAACAGAGCGATCCCGTACAGCGATCTGTGTGTAAGTATCTCTCCATACAGACAATGGAGGGAAGAGTGTACAACGCCCCGGCCATGGCGGCGCTCCACGTGTGTGCGAGGAAGAGGCAGCGAGCGCCCGATCTGCAATGTACCATCATACACGTCCTATACATCGCATCCGATCAGATCGCCCACTGCCTAGAGTCTTCTCTACACCATAAGATCGCAATGATCTCACCAAGACCCCAACCAGACAATCTATCTTATGCTATACACTCCGATACACCAGGTGACCCCGAATTTACTATTTATTCATAATATCCTGACATGACAGATTCATCCCAGGTGACAGCTGAGACCCCCCCCCCCCCCCCAGGTCTGCATCCAATGGGGGCGTTCTAATTCTAGGGAGACGCCTCTGTCTATGGGGAGGACAGGTGTCCCCAAATGGGGAGGACATGATCACTCCAAGGGTCCAATAAAAGATCCAATATGTATCAATTACAGATTATTCATTGATTGGAAGATGACTGCTGCAGACACTCGCTGCTTATTGACACCTGCACAATGTATACATATATATATATAAAATAAATACAGTAAAATGATATATTCATCTACTGTAGATTATCTGCAGTTCTTGGTTGGAGTGCAACTGTATATTTCAGGAACAATCGGGTGGGATCTCTCTCTCCCTCTCTCTCTATATACAGTTAATAACTCCAGTAACGTATTATATTCATCTACTGTATATAATGACATAACGGAGTAACTTCTCTCTCATCTCTCTTTCTTTCGTTTTTTTTTTCTCTTTCTAATTCTCTCTCCCCCTCTCTCGTTCCCTATCTTTGTAATGCCCTCTCTCTCTCTTTTATTCCCTCTCTCTTATTCTAATTATCCCTCTTTCACTCTCTCTCTCTCATTCTCTCTTTCTAATTCTCCCTCTCTCTCTCTTTTATCCCCCCTCTCTTTTACCCCCCTCTCTTTTATCCCCCCTCTCTTTTATCCCCCCTCTCTTTTATCCCCCCCTCTCTTTTATCCCCCCCCCCCTCTTTTATTCCCCTCTCTCCTCTCTCTCTCATTCTCTCTTTCTAATTCTCTCTCCGTCTCTTTTATCCCCCTCTCGCTCTCTCTCTCTCTCTCATTCCCTCTTTCTAATGCTCCCCCTCTATCTTTTATTCCCCCCTCTCTTTTACCCCCTCTCTCTCTTTCTCATTCTCTATTTCTAATTCTCTCTCCCTCTCTTTTATTACCCCTCTCCCTCTCTCTCTCATTTTCTCTTTCTAATTTTCTCTCCGTCTATTTTAACCCCCCCCCCTCTCTCCCTCGCTCTCTCTCTCATTCTCTCTTTCTAATTCTCCCCCTCTCTCTTTTTTTTATTCCCCCTCTCTTTTACCCCCCCCCCCCCTCTCTCTCTATTTCTAATTCTCTCTCCCTCTCTTTTATTCCCCCTCTCCCTCTCTCTCTCATTTTCTCTTTCTAATTTTCTCTCCGTCTATTTTAACCCCCCCCCCCCTCTCTCCCTCTCTCTCTCTCTCATTCTCTCTTTCTAATTCTCCCCCTCTATCTTTTATTCCCCCCTCTCTTTTACCCCCCCCCCCCTCTCTCTCTATCTCTAATTCTCTCTCTCTCTCTTTTATTCCCCCTCTCCCTCTCTCTCTCTCTCTCTCTCTCTTTCTAATTCTCTCTCGTTCCCTATCTGTGTAAGGCTCTCTCTTTTATTCCCTCTCTCGTATTCTAATTCTCTCGTTCACTCCCTCTCTGTATGTAGTTAATAACTACAGTAACGTACATGTACGTTATAATATAAGTAAGGTTATATTCATCTACTGGGATAACATAACTAGGTAATTGGCTACTTTAGGAACATACAAGTTGGTCCATACATATAGACTGTCTCATTATATTACATTATATTTTTCATACTTTGGAGGGCAACTTCTCTCTCTCTTACCCCCCCCCCCTCTCTAATTCTCTCTCTCATATTCTCTCGCTCTCTTTTATTCTCTCTCTCACTATCTCTCTCTCTCTCTCCTTAATAACTACAGTAACCTATTATATTCATCTACTGTAGCATAGTAACATACAATGGCAAACTGACTACTTTTCTGGGTAATTTCTCTCTCTCTATGACTCTCTGTTCTGTATTCCCTCTCTCTCGCTTTCTACCCCCCCCCCCCCTCTCTCTATATATGTATAGTTAAAAACTACAGTAACGTATATATACGTTATATTGATCTACTGGGATAACATAACTAGGAAACTGACTACTTTATAAACATAAAAGTTGGTCCATACCTATAGACTGTCACGTTATATTACATTATATTCTTCATACTTTGGAGGGCAAATTCTCTCTCTCCCTCTCTTTTACCCCCCCCCCCTCTCTCTCTCTCTCTCTCTAATTCTCTCTCTCTCATATCCTCTCTCTCTTTTATTCCCCTTCTCTTTCCTTAATAACGACAGTGAAGTATTATATTCATCTACTGTAGCATAGTAACATAACTGGCAAACTGGCTACTTTTCTGGGTAACTTCTCTCTGTCTCACTCTCTCTTTTTTATTCCTCTCTCTCTCTCTCTCTCTCTCTCTCTCTCTGGCTAGGAGCACACAAGTTGGTCCATACATATCTATAATATATATAATATACATATAGAATGTTTATATTATATTACATTCTTCATATTTTGAAGGGCAATTGGGTACTTCAGAAAAAATATAATATAAATATTGTTAATATGGTCACAGACCATATACAATATATATACATATATTGTACACAGTCTGTAACTACATTTACATATAAATTATGAAATTATATTTCTACTGTAACATAACTGCATTTCTTCGGGTGGCAAGTGCCTACTTTAGGAGCCCACAATGCCCCTCTATTCTGTAGAGACTGCAGTAACATGTTATACTCATCTATCTCCTGTAACATATCTGCCATTATTTGGGGGTAAGTGACAAGTAGATGAAGAGAATTGTGCCCAGGTAGGCAGACTCCCTATCTGTCATATCAGCTTTGTGCCCATCTCTCCCTGATATCCTGACATATCATTACTCCAATGATACTTGGGGATATCAGGGAGAGATGGGCACAAAGCTGATCTGACAGTCTGTATAGAAAAGTACAATAAGAAAATGAAGCAGATCCATAGAGAATCTGGACAGAACCCCATTGATTGCCCATATCCCAGGCTGCATTGTGCCCCCTGATACAGATCTGTACATGTGTCTGAGGACTCTAATGAAGACGTTTGGGG